>CM076578.1:578999652-579430545 GCA_034641835.2 Pinus albicaulis | reverse complement strand
AGGGTGTGTTTCCTAAAGCACTGTGCATTGATTTTACACCTAACTTGGGTCTGCCTTTTCTAGAAACCATATTTTATAGGGCCACTTCTAAAGGACAGGTGGTTGATGATTGCAGTTTTACATTGAAGACAGAGATGTAGCTATGATTGCTTAACACTCTATACAGGAAATTGACACAGGAGTTTGTCCCATCTTCACACAGGGTACCATATTAGAAAGTTTGCCTGGCTGAAGTGCATCCAGAGGTGAAGGGCTATTTTTTAAGGAGTGCAGAGGTGGTTTATTCAAAGAAAAATTGTTTCATTTCATCCAAACCACATTGTCTAATCTGTCCAAACAGTCTAGTGACTAGTTTCAATCCAGCAGAACATTTTTCATACAGTGAAGGCAGTCTGCCTCTTCCAAAGCTTGTTCAAGTCAGAATGCCTCCGAAGCAAGATCACAGGAGCGGTCCACATAAGAGATATGAGCCTATCTCCATAGAAGAAATCAATGCTCACCCATCAGTGCTTTTCAATTTCCATGAAGTAGGCTGTCTTGATTTCTGCCAGAGAATAGAAGAAGTCAAGAGTTTTTCGCCACTTACACATTTGTGCGCTTTGAGATTCAAGGAAAAACACTTCCAGTTGGCGGGTCTTGATTTCAAAATCTCCCCAAGGTATGTATCCAAGGCTACCAAGATCACGTATCATGGTGAAAAGTGGTTTAAACAAGCACATATTGATCTAGAGGATTATAAACCTTTCATCAAGCCTGAACATAGGGAAACCATCACTGCTATTTTCCCTTTTTCCTATCTTCTTGACAGTTATGCTCCGCTGATGAAAGCCATAATGAGATATTTCACTTGTGAAGGGAGGTTTAATCAAATTTATGCCTACCATGTCCGCTTGTTGATGCATTTTACCAGAAGCAGGCAACTAAACCTTCCGTACTTTTTGTCCAAAAGCTTAGAGAAAATGGCAGCTACTGTCCAAAAGAAGGCTCCACCTCAGCAAATCCCTTCTCTCTTTCATCATTCCTTGATGAAGATTATCTTCTTACACCAGCTGGAGAAAAAAGGGGTTTCATGGGATTCATTCATTAGCCATGCAGATTTCGCCACTGTCCCTCCTGTTCATGTGTCTCCTACTCAGCCTGTCCATCGCCCAGTGCCTTTGTCTAGTAGGCCTGCACCTAAAAAACTCAAAATGACCACTGGGCAACCAAGTCTACAAGGAGAAGGAGAAGGCAGTGAGCCATAGGGAGAAAAAGAAAGCAGTGAACAGCAGCAGTTGGAGGTTGATGAACAACAGCAGGTACAGGAAGAGGGACAGCAGCTAGAAGGCAGTGAACAGCAGCAGTTGGAGGTTGATGAACAACAGCAGGTACAGGAAGAGGGACAGCAGCTAGAAGGCAATGAACAGCAGCAGTTGGAGGTTGATGAACAGCAGCAGACAGCAGTAGAGGAGCAGCAAGTTGGGTAAAAAATTGAAGCGCCTTTGGAGCCACAAACTGGACAGGATGTTGAAGAAGGACAGCAAGCTGAAGCTGCCACCTTGACAGTGACCAAAATTGTTCCTAGAAAGAGGAAATTGCCCAAAAAGACAACTTCTAGCTTGCCAAGGAGAAAAAGCGCCAGATTAGCCTTCAAAGGCAAAAGCATAGTTGGAGAAAGTGCCAAGCATGGAGGTAAATCAGTTGTCATCCCTATCCCAAGCGATGACAGTGATAACGAGGCCCGCATCCTTGAAAACCTTCTCATTCACAAAGAGGGGCAAATTGAGGTGTTACAAGAAGATCTTCAAAGGGCGAGGAATTTCAACCATTTCTTGGAGGTTGAAAACAAACAAATGAAGTTTCATGCAGCTATCCATGAGGCAAGGGCGATCAAGTATAAGAAAGAGGCAGAAAAGGCGCAAGTAAGAATTGAAGAGCTCATTGGCGAGTTTGATGATGAAGAGGAGGAAGACCAGCCTAGGCGAAAGAGGCCTAGGACCATAGGGCTTAGAAGAGCCTTGGAGAAATAGAGAGCAGAAGAAGAAGCTCATTTCGAAGCCTTTCCTCTCACTGCCCTCTTTGAGCAGGAAATCGAGGAAAACAAGGAAGCATGGCTTGAGAGAGCTAACCAGCATTTGGAAATGAAGCTTGAGAAGGAAAATAGGGATCTTGAGCTGCAGAGGAAGAGGACACACCACTTCCAAAAGCTAAATCAGTTTGCCCGGCGCAAACTAAAGGCAGCACAAGAGAAGCTGAAGAGGGTAAAGGGGAAGCGCCTAGCACGGAAGGAAGCAAAAAGCATATCAGCCCTTGATATTTTGGCTTCAGCTTTGGAGCATGTTTCTATGGACCCTTGAAGGTCATGCATGCCAATTTTGAGCCTGTTTCGGCAACTTTTTGTTTTTTGGCATTTTTTGGGTTTTTGGCCAAAAACTCATAAATTCGCCATGTCAGTTTGATGAGTTGTCAAGGGAGGAGGATGATACCGATGGATGCCATAATTCCATGAGCAGGTCTCCAGCGATTTTCAGGGCATTTTAAGATCATTCGCCCCCTCAAATTGGCGAAAAACAGCCTCATTTTGCACATTCTGCCCGCCATATCAGCAGCCTGCTATTTTCTGGGTTTTTGCACACAGGTACAGTTTTGAGGGACTTTCAGAGATCAGATTGAGGTGATTCCACTTGCGTCGGAAAGCAGACATAGAGAGCTTTCCAACGAGCCATCATGAGCCTCATTTCGACATTGCGAAGGCTTCCATTTGCATCCAGCAAGTCAGTGGACCTTTTTTAGGCATAAATATGAAGTATTTTTGTAATTTTTGAACTCCAAAAAACTGCTTTTCCCAAATGTGCGTTAAGCTATTTTTATCATTGGGAAATCATGTAAAGTCAATATAATTTCCGTTTTTAGCAGTTTTTTAGATATTTTATGGGATATTTTCTGCCTTGGGCTTTGCAAAGCCTCAAGGACAAGTTTAGATATTTTGACTTGGCCAATGGAATAGCTAGTTGCTCCATGAGGTTTTCCTCCCTCAAGCCTATTTATTCCATGGTTCTCATTGTAAATCAGAGGCTGAACTTGAGAGAAGAATTAATGCATTGGTCATATGAGCTTTGAAGAATACACTTGAGTTATGATTTTTGGACTGCCTCTTGGATCCTTTTGAGGAATGATGAAGGATTGTTGATGGATTCCTTGACATGGTAGAATGGTAGAGTGTCTCTTTATATGTTTTGTCTTCTAGTTCTCATTCATATTACATATTTCTTGCTGCTATATATCAGTAGAGATTGATTTTGAGATATGACCATGGAGGCACCTCAAAATCCCTGAATCTTCATAGCTTGATGTTTTCTTCTCCCTTAGTTATGCTAAAGAATTCTTAGTGCTCTTTAGTAACCTAAGGTATTGTTGCTAAGTTTTATTCATAAGTTCTATGTATGTTGAGTAGGATGTATGGTTTGCCCTACCTACCTATTAGCTGCCCATATTTCTGTCCATAAAACTCTCTCTTTGACTGATTTGTTGATCATCTTGTTGAACCAAGGAGGCCTAGTCCCGATCTAGCCCTTTGCCTAAAACTATGAAAGCTTGTTTGTCAAAGTGCCCAATGACTTAGAGACTATGTTTAGGCATTCCGGCGTAGTTTATGAGTTATTAGTTTGTCTTATGTGTTTTCCCCAAAGTCTGATAGCCATTTCCCGAAGTTAGAGGGTCTTATACCTCTATGTATGGCTGGAATGTTTGATTTCTATGTATTAATTAGCTTATAGTTATACTTAGCATGATTAATGGCTTGCTATTACATGTTTATTGTCTTCTATTAACTAGTTACACTTGAAATCCCTTGTCTTTCACCAACTTATTGTCCACTTAATCCATTTTGCCCAAAGATCCCTTCTACCGTGAATCAAATCGGCCCTACAACAGCTTTACATCATCACCTCATAGCTTCCTTGACCTGTTTGAACCCATAGCCCAATTTATCTACATCTTGTTATCCAGTTTATGTATTTGATCAGTTTCATCCCTCACAAACTTAAAAAACCAAAAAACTAAAAACATACTTCATAACTAGCCTAATATCAGAACACCACAAGTAAACACACCGACATCTTTTACACATATAGAGAGAGCCCTCTCTGAGTCCAGGAAGGCTAGGTCCTTGGGCTCCAAAGCTTGGTTTGATGTTACATCGTCATTTGGCTCGCCAATCGGCCAAATCACGGGACCCTAACATAAATGGCGATCACGGTGGGACCTTGAGTCAAAACATCCTAGGTATCCCTTAGGAACTCTTAGATCTCAGTCAAACTTAGAAGAGTAGAATTTGGTTGTCTCACCATCCTAGCAAAATGATGACTCAGCTATAGGACACTTTTCCAAACCTTAGGATTACATAAAAACTCAAAAAACCCCAAAAAACTCCCTTAGATTGGTTTTTGATACTATTGGTGGTGGACCATACAAATATACCTCAAAACAACTAAAAATCCACCTGGCGACTCCACTAGCCTCCAGTAGGCCTTACTACCTTGCTAAATTTTAGAATTCCATCCGATTTAGCCACCTCATCGCCACCCTAACATAATGGCGATCACGGTGGGACTTACTGAGTTCATGAAAGTCTAGCGAACTCTTATAGACTCTTTAGTCCTTCAATCCTAAACTCAGACCATCAGCCTTTAGAATCATTTAGTGTAAACTCTCTGTTTCACCATCTTAGCAAAGTGATGAATCAGGTTTATAACACTCTTACATCCTAGGCTGCACATAAAAACTCAGAAAAAACCACAAAAACACTCCCTTAGATTGGTTTTTGTCAATATTGGTGGTGGACCATACAAGTATATCTCAAAACAAACTAAAGATCCACCTGGCGACTCCACTAAACTCTAGTAAGCCTTACTACTTTTCAAAACTCTAGGCTACTATCCGATAAACCTATCCCATCGCTCACTAACATAGCGGGAGATGGTGGGACACTGAGTACATAATAGTCCAGCAAACTCTTATAGACTCTTTGGTCCTTTAGGTATCATAAACAAGCAAGCAGTCCATAGATCCATTTAGAGTAAACTATTTTTGTTCTCATCACCCTAGCAAAGTGTTGAAACAAGTCTAGGATACTTTAACAAACCATAGGCTGCACATAAAAATCAGAAAATCCAAAAAACATTCCCAGATTAGTTACTGGTGGTGGACCATAGCTATCTTCACAACAGCAACCCAGTTCCACCTGGCGACTCCACTAATCCATCCCTTTTATTTTTGACCATCCTTCACCTTAGTAAAATTTTAGAAAAATCACTCATCCAAAACATTCACCAATACCATTCTCTCTAAACTCTGGATCTAAAATCTGGCTTCACGAAGAATCAATACCAGAGCTCATCCAGACCCAAATCCCCCTATCATAGTAGATGACCCAGAGAAGATTCTGTGGCAAGCTTCTGAAACTGATCATCTAGCTACTGGTAGATCCATCCGTAGAACAAGATCTGTACCTAAACATCGCACTATCCTACTAGATTCACCTTTGGAACTAGAGTCATCACAAACTCTTCCTAGAAGCAAATCATATAGTAAGATAGACTTTGACGATCTTGAACCCCTAGACACCCCACAGAGTCCTAGTAGAGAAGCTTCACCTACCACTCCTCCTGATTTCCAGCTTCTTTATCAGTTTGGCTCCTATCATCCCAGATCTGCTCAAAACCAGATCAATAGTCCAAGTTCATCCGCCACACCTGGTCAAACCACCACTGTTCAAACCACTTCATTTCAGCCCACTAATCCTCATCTTGTACATCATCCATTAGCTCCAGTCATGGCAGCCTGGTAGGCACCTTTGGTGTTACCACCACCCTTGGCTCCTCTCCCAAACAAATATCAAGACAAAATCCCACACTTTACTGGAGAAGACACCACCACACCTCAACAGCATATAAGTAGGATGATTGATGCTTATGAATACCTAGAGGTACAAGACGAGACTGTCAGAATGAGAATATTCGCCCAAAGTCTTGGTGGTGAACCCAAAGCATGGTTCAAAAGCTTAGCTCCAAACAGTATCCATGATATCCCAGAACTACATCAAGTTTTCAGAAACAGGTGGGAAATCTGAAGAAACCCCATTCAAATCCTGTCAGAATATAACAGCCTAAAACGGGAAAATGGGGAAAGTGTCCAAGCTTACTGTACTAGGTTCAACAGTGTATATAACTCCCTACCACCTCATTTCAAACCTCCACTTGGTCTAGCCTTAGCAAAATTTCCCGAGGGGTTTGATCCAGACATGACATATCATCTGAGAGACAAGGATCCCCCTACCTTAGAGGAAATGCAACAAATAGCTATAAAAGCAGATGCCAACTTAGCTTAAAAAAGAGCTAGAACTAGATCAGAAAGAAAAGTCACATATAGAGATGAGGTCTCCACTTCATCACCTTCCCTAGATCCCAGAATAGATGACTTAGTCAAATCCATGGCTAAAATGTGGGAAAAGATCAATGAAAAGGCTCCTGTTAGGGACAACCAGCCAAACCCTCCAATCAGAAACCGAAACCAAAACTTTAGGAGGGAGCAGCCCCAAAACAGACCAAGAGATAATGACCAACAGATCAGGCCACCATTCAATGAAAACTATGTAGAAGATGATGATAGGGATACAGAACCTCTTGATGAAAGTCATCTAAACCTCATAGGGTCTGATAGTGAGAGTGAGGTGTACCTCACAGAAGAAGAACAAGCCTACTTTTCGCCTGATCAAGATGAGACCAATTATGAAGATCTCGATGACCCTGCCATAGAGTTTCAAAATGCTATTGTAGAAGCCCACAGGCGATATGACCTTAGAAGCAAAAGAAACCAAGATAATATCAAGAAAGGTAACTCTGATACTGCTAAAGCTCCAAATACCATCCTCAAAAAAGCATCAAGCAGTGACAAAATCAAGGTTGAGAAGACTAACCAAAACAAAGGTAAGGCCATTCAGACAAGTACTAGCTCAGACACTCCTAGTACCTCTAAAGAAACCCCAAGGGTGACTGTATCAAAAGAAGTCCCAAGCCAAAGTCAGCAAATTAAGAACATAGAAAAGGTTATGTCTGAAAAAGCTAAAACAAATATGCCCAAGCTACCTACTCCTTTTAGCTTCGAAGGGGAAATTTCCAAAATAAAAGTTACCATACCCCTTACAGAGTTAATAACTATAGATAGGTATAGATCTCAAATCTTCAAAGTCTTTGACCTAGAAAGTAGGGCAGATACCTTGAATCTAACTGACGACAAACCCGAGCTTTTATTTGGCCCTAAAGTAGAAGGTGAATATCAATAAGGAACTATCTCTCCTTTCTATTTAAGCTTAAACATACGGGACAAAATATTACATAATGCCATGTTGGATTCAGGTGCTTCTCATAACCTCATGCCTAAAGCAGTCATGGAAAACCTAGGACTAGAAGTGACTCAACCTTACAAAAACCTGTATTCTTTCGACTCAAGTCAGGTAAAATGTTTAGGTCTGATAAAAAATCTAGATTTTTCCCTAACACAACTACCAGCCAAAAACTTAGTCATGGATGTAGTAGTGGCCGACATCACACCCAAGTATGGAATGCTATTATCAAGAGCATGGGCTGCCAAAATACAAGGTAGCCTTTAAATGGATATGTCATTCACTACTATCCCAGTTTTCAACCAAACTAGGAGGTTATACCGGGAAACTCGCATGAAATACATGGTTAGCAACAGAGATAAGCCAAACAATACCCCCATCTATTCCATTCATTCCAATTTAGATTCTTTTATCCTATATAATGAAAGTGGTATAAACAAGCTGATAAAAGAAAACGAAGACATGTCCAAACCATTACTGGATGAAGAAATTGATGACCAAAGTCCCAAGAAACCAGAAAAGCAGCTTAGTATCATGTATGAAAAGGAAACTCTTTGGAGTATAAGCTTTGATGGTTCTTGTGGCAAGACAGGTTCAGGAGCGGGCATCTGGATACACAATACTAAGGAAGGTCATTCTTTTAGATTAGAGTTCCAATGTACTAATAACATTGCGGAATATGAAGCCCTTCTCATCGGTCTGCATATGCTTAAAGACTTGGGCGCCAATAGAATATCAGCCCAAGGAGACTCTGAGCTTGTAATCAGGAAAATCAAAGGTGAATATTCGGCAAAGAACCCAAGACTGAGAGAATATAGGAATGCAGCTTTGGATATCCTTAAAACTTTTGAAAAATATGAACTCACCTATATCCCTAGGATTCAAAACAGTCTGGCAAATGAGCTCGCCTTTGCTGCAAGCAATAGCCCAATACCATGTATGAGTGAGCAATATGACATTCAAGTGAAACACCGCCCCATTGTACCAGATAATCTTGACCATTGGCAAATATTCCAAGATGATGATCAAATTGATGATTTCCTACAATCTAGGAATGAGTTTGAAATAACCAAAACAGACTCAGGAGATGAAGAGAGGAAACCCAACCTAAGTCAAGACCAAGAGCTAAATCCACCTTTATGGACCAATCTAAACCTGGTAGACCATCCATGTGACAGGGAGATAGAAGAAGACATTGACCAAAGAGAACTCAAAGTCTTACACTGCGAAAATGACACCATACCCAGAGGGCTCGCACCTTTAGAAGAATTGTTTGACTTTAATGATGTGGCCAAAAAGCCTAAAATGGAATCTACAGAGGATGACATAGAGGAATACAACATAAGAAATCCAGAAGAGCCTAAAAACATTAAACTATCCAAAACCCTCCCACCTAACATAAAACAAAGGTACATAAATCTATTCAAAGAATTTAAAGATGTGTTTGCATGGGGGTACCAAGATTTAAAATCATATGACACCAGCATCATCCAACATAAAATTCCCCTCAAAGAAAATCAAAAACCTTTTAAACAGAAGTTAAGAAGGATAAACCCGGTATTATTACCATTGGTTGAAAAGGAAATTAAAAAGATGTATGATGCCGGGATAATAGTATCTCTCCGATACTCCGAGTGGGTCTCAAATTTAGTATCAGTTAGGAAAAAGACTGGTGAAATCAGACTCTGCATAGATTTCCGAAACTTGAATAGGGCATGTCTGAAAGATAACTACCCTCTGCCCAAAATGGACCACATACTACAGAAGGTAGTAGGCGCTAAAAGAATCTCATTACTTGATGGTTTTTCTGGTTATAACCAAGTATTGGTTTATCCTACCGATCAACATAAGACAGCTTTCACCACCCCTTGGGGCACTTTCATGTACGTTAAAATGCCTTTGGACTGATGAATGCTGGCGCCACATTTCAAAGAGCCATGGATATATCTTTCTCAGAAGACATAGGTGTTTTCATAGTCATATATCTCGACGATATAACAGTATATTCTAAATCTGACGAAGAACACCTAGCACACTTAAGAAAGGTTTTCAACAAATGCAGAAAGTATGGTTTGTCCCTAAACCCCAAGAAAACACTTTTTGGTCTAGAGGAAGGAAAACTCCTAGGTCACATTATTTCAGAAGAGGGAATCAAAATAGACCCCCAAAGAATCGAAGGAATCCTACAGATAAGTCACCCCAGAAACATTAAGGAGTTACAGTCCTTTATCGGCAAGATAAATTTCTTGAGAAGATTCATCCCAAACCTTGCTGAGCTCCTGAAAGAGATCACAAATATGTTAAGAAAGGAGGTCGGGGTTAAATGGACTATAGAAGCCAAAAAATCTTTTGAACTAATTAAAAGGGCCTTAACCGAAACACCAGTATTGATAAGCCCTGACTTCACCAAAGATTTTTACATTTTCTCATTTGCCTCAGAACATACAATAGTTGCGGTGTTGTTGCAAAAAAATGCAGCTGGGCAAGAGCAACCCATTGCCTTTTTTAGCAAATCCCTGAGAGATGCTCCCTTGAAATATAACATCATGGAAAAACAGGCATTCGCATTGGTAAAGGCACTAAAGGATTTCCGAGTTTACATCTTGCATTCTCATGTCATAGCTTTCGTCCCTAATACTGTCGTCAAGGACATTCTCAACCAAGATCCCGATGGTAAAAGGGGAAAGTGGATTGCTATCATCCTAGAGTATGACTTAGAAATCCGGCCTACCAAACTAGTTAAAGGACAAGGACTTGCGAGACTAATGGTTGAAACCAACCTCCAAGCTTTAGATATAAATTTTGTCGATGCCTTAGAAGAACAGGAAGAGTGCACACTTCCCCCTATCGATCAAACATTTTTGGATTCACCTTGGTATGCAGACATTCTTTATGTGTTAACTTATATGAATGCTCCTCCGACTTTATCAAAAACAAAAGCAAGATTCCTTAAACAAAAATCTTTAAAGTTTTGCATTATAGATAGTTCTCTGTATTGGAAAAATCCTACTGGTATGCTGCTTAAATGTTTGCTTGAGTCTGATGCAGAGAAAATTATGTGGGAAATGCATGAAGGGGAATGTGGAGGTCATCTCTACTGGAAAACTACTGCAAACAAAATCCTTAGAGCCGGTTATTATTGGCCCACCTTGTTCCCTGATACTCACAAACTGGTCATGACCTGCCATAAATGTCAAATTTTTGATGGCAAGAAAAAACTTCTACCTTTGCCCTTGCATCCCATTATAGTTGAAGGACCCTTCCAACAATGGGGTCTAGATTTCATTGGGGAAATTCACCCTTCCTCCTCCGCTCAACATAAATGGATCCTCACAGCCACTGATTACTTTACCAAATGGATAGAAGCCATACCATCCCGGAACGCCACTGATTCAGTCATCATCACGTTCCTAGAAACCAATATCCTATCCAGATTTGGCTGTCCCAGGAAAATCATTACAGATAACGCCGCTGCCTTCTCTTCCAAGAAAATGATAGACTTCTGTTACAAGTATCATATTTCATTAGGACATTCCACAGCCTATTACCCTCAAGGTAATGGTTTAGCCGAGTCTTCTAACAAAAGCCTAGTCAACATCATCAAAAAACTTCTTGAACAAAATCAAAAAGCATGGCATGGGAAACTAGTACACGCCTTATGGGCTGATAGATTAACTACCAAGAAATCCATAGGTATGTCCCCTTACCAGCTAGTTTATGGTATAGATGCCATTTTCCCAACATCTTTAGGGGTTCCGGTAATGAAACTATTACAAGAAGTCCAAATAGAAGAAAATGACATACAAAGGAGAGTAAATCAGACTATCCATTTACAACAAACTAGAGAAGAAGTTTACCAGAGGGCTCAACTAGCACAAGACAAAATAAAACGGATTTTTGACAGAAGAACTAAGGAAAATAATTTTCAAATTGGAGATAAAGTTTTAAAATGGGATTCTAGAAGAGAAGACAAAGGTAAACATGGCAAGTTTGAAAATTTATGGAAAGGGCCTTACATCATCAGCTCAGTCAGTGGAAACAATGCTTTCTTCTTGCAAGAACCTGATGGGTCTGAAATTTTTGGGGGTCCTGTGAATGGCAGGACATTAAAACACTATTTTTGTCAGGAGCTCCATTTTTGAGTTTGAAACACTGTCAGTCATTGTACATACCATTGTTTGAAATATTGAAAAAATAGAAAAGTCAAAAACAGTAAAAGATAGGAAAGTCAAAAACAGTAAAAAAGCAGAAAAGAGGGCAAGTAAAGATAGAACAAAGGCCCCATGTTCCAAAAAACAGTCTTTCAAAAAGAGAGCAAGTCTAAATGCCGCTACTAGTGCTCCAATGTCTTGTTCAGCTATCTAGCCTAATCATAGCTGAGCATGTTTAAATTTATTTGCTGATAAGTTAGTGAGTGCCAAGATAGTCAACATTGTGTAAGATTGACTTATCACAGAGCTTAGATTAGGGAGAGATTATGGTTCCACATGCCTAAAACAGAACCAAAGAGAGAAGCGAGGAATGAAAAACACATTGTACATCTTAGCCCGCTTGTCTAGTTTCCTTTTATTGCAGAATAACATTTGTGTGCAGCTTGTCTTTTATGCCGCAAATGCATGACAAATCAGACTGCCTAATCCTGATTTGATCATTTTTGAATTTCATGTTGTAGATTAGAGAATGAAATCTTGTCAAACTGCTTAATCTTGATAGTTGATCTAGCATAGGTAGAGTAATGAAGGAGTTCATCAGTTTAATCTGAACTCTCGGCAGATATAAGAGTAAAAATAGATAGGTTCATTTTGCAAAAAGAAAAATATACATTGTCAAAAGGCTGCTAGTTCAAATGCGCCAAAGAGAAGAAAAAATGTTAGGAAAGATAGTGGGGTAGGTAGAAGTATCATTGATGTTAACCATGCTGTCACTTTTCAGAAATAACATCAAGAGAAAGGTAAATTTTGCGCCAATGGATAAGGCACTGGTCTTCATAAGCCAAAAATCTGAATTCTGGACACCTCCTGACGAGGAGCTGCCCTCCCCAAATGGAGCCACTGTTAGCCATCAATATTTTTTACATGTTAGTGATGACTATATCTACAGCTGAGTTTTCTAGAAACTGATTTCCTCATGTCAATATGTCATCCAGAAAACCCTCCTAAAACTTTTTTCGCCCTTCTACCTTTTCGGTTCGCCCATGTCGAAATCAAAACCTCATTATCACAATCCTATCTAGCTTCAGCCTTATTGGTCTGACCATCAGCTTTAAAAGGCAAATCCACATCTGTTTCAAGAGTCTCCCCTATGTTAGGAAGTGGCGCTTTAAGACATTTCACCCTTGGCAATCATCACAAAGCCAAAAAGCCTCCATCTGAAACAGAACTACCATGATTGACCTCTTACTTTGCAAAATAATTTGACAAGCAGCTCTAAGTCGCGCCACTCACACCCCCTAGATCTCAGCACTGCATAAAACCCAATCTCAAGCTGACTATTAGGTTTTTCACAGTGTTCTATGGTTTCTACAAAGGCAGGAAATATAATTTTATCTCATGGAGTAAATGTTTGAGTTTATAGTTAGAGGAACAGATGCTTCTAAATGTAACTTGAGCCTGAGACATGCCTGCAAAACAGAAAGCTACTCATCCAGAATTTACAGTTCTTTCCATCATGAAAATCACAGAAAGACACCACTGTCACAACAAACTAGAAAATGGTCATGGCCCAGAACCTCCTTCATTTACAAGCAGAGGGTTGGAGCGCCTCCTTCATCCACAAGCAGAGGGCGCTGGCCAGTATTGACTTTGAAGATTGCAAAAGTCCAGGTTTGACTTGAACTGAAACAAATGAAACAAGGACTCCAAGTTTTATGAATGTGACTGATGATCATAACAGGAATATAGTTGAAACATGCTAGCTCAAAGGAAAGGAGAGTCTGGTTTGATAAAGAAAGATCAAATGGAATAGATGCTGACAACAAATGCCATTAAACAGGCAGAAGGAAAGTTCTTGTTTTCTCAAAAGACACTGACCTCCATAATTACAGAGACTATCCTTCAAATGCTTTGTCATAAGATGACCAAAACACATGATGATATTTTAGTCACCCTTAGAGCAGTACAGAGGAACAGTGTCACTGTGGCTAGGGTTTCTTCTGAAATACAGTGATGCTTGCAAGTAAAGATGCTAAGATTGATGTTTTTCAAGTGGTTTACTTACCATCACATTCGGAGAAAGGCTGTGTCAAACAGAGTTGTCAAAAAGCCTTCAGATACCTTACCTGATGAAGAGCCTCCTCCATATATGAGCAGATGGCCAAAGCCATTGCAGGTTGTTGAAAACTGATGGGTCTAAAAAGTGCAGAGAAAGGACACAAAGAAATTGAATAAAAGTCATTGCACAGGTAAATGATAGTGCTTATGATACAAAAGTATTGATTTTCCTATTCAAAATAAGAATGTCTGTCAAACTGTACCTATAGTAGAAAGGAGACAATATTGAACATATGCATGCATTGATACCACAAGGAGCAGTTTCTTTAAAGGCAATGGTTAAACAATACTCCACTATCCCTTGCACAGAAAGTCTGAAGGAGCTCCTTTTGAGTAAAAAGTAAAGTATAGTGTGAAAGCATGCAACCTAAAGAAGGCACTACAGTCCAGGGAGAAGCTTGTAAATCACCTGAAAGCAGGGATTGACACCATGAACAAAAAGAGCTTTTGCCAAAGCCTGCTCATCATATAGCCATCAGCAGATTAGGACAGGTTTTTTGAAAATGAGTTTTATTAGGTCTGGGAAACACTCAAAACCCATGAAGCACTTCACTATTGCAAATTCAATCAAAAGACATCTACAGGGCTCTGCCAAACCAAGCACAAGTAGCAGGAGGCATTTCTGCAAAGCAAGGAGCAGTCAGGTCATTTTATCCCAAGTCATCATCTAAAGCTTGGCAAGCATAAGAGAAAAGGCATACTCCACAAGTAGCAGGAGGCATTTCTGCAAAGCAGGGGAACAGTCAAGGCATTTTGCCACAGGGGTCCTTCCAAGTCAGTCTACAGGTTCATCAAGTACAGGTATGATCTGGCCTATTTTCAGTTTCTGAAAAATATTTTAAGACAAGTTTAGGCATGTTGATCATAAAAGGAAGGAGTGCCATATCAGTGCATTTTGAGTGAAAGAGTCAGAAAACAGATTTGAAAGACACTCGGCTTTTAAGTCATTTTCAAGGAAAATCCTTGTCACTTTGTAGCAGCTGGAAAAGACATTTTGAATTTCGAAAATCAAAGAGCTTAAATCTATCTTCTCACCAAGTGGCAAAAGCACTCTATAGACTCTTTGATATATTATGTAAAGCAAAGGTCACATTTTTAAAAAAGGGACCCGAAAGGATCGGCCCTAAACAGAGTCATTATTCAAAGTTTATATACATGTTCAATGACAAGGCCACAGTTTGAAAACAAAGCAGATTTGAAAACCAACGTTAATTTGCAAAGTTCAAAACCGTTGAAGATTAGATGTGAAATGACTTAAGTTTGAAGTGTGAGAGTGGCAATTTCATTTTCAAAAACTAAAGTCAAAACCCGTGCCTCCCCAGCACCAAAGCACGTTTTTTCCGGTCAGTTTGCAGATTATAGCACCATTTGAAGCCGAGCGACACGCCTGGCGCGAATTTTACACAGTCTCCTTTGTTGGCGCGACGCGCCTGTACATTGGCGCGACGCGCCTGTACAGGCCGCCCGACCGCCCGACAGGCCAACCCGACAAGTGCTTTCTGCGCGACGTGTTTTCTTCAAAGGGTAACGCGCAAGTGTCCAAAGTTTCCAGAGTTTCTTCAGCCCTTCAAACAGGTGTTCATCAAAATTCGAGGTATTTTTATATATTCCCCATCGATTTCAAGGTTTTGATAAATGACAAGAAGGTTTAAAACCCCGGACCTTGCCATTATAGTTAAAAACAAAAGCAGTCCTTTCTACACAGTGAGCTGAAGTATTGCAATATGATAAAAAGCTTACTGAGTTTTTCAAACAAACACCTACAGAGATCCTTGTTTTTGAGATTAAAGACAGTTGTTTTCAAAACAATAAAAGGGCAGAGGTTGTCTTGTAAAGATTTGTGTTTTGATTAGAAGAAAAATTTGTTATGAAAAGACAGGGTTTAGTCTTAAAAGAGAAAACTGTCCTCACAGTCCTCCAGACATTGCTACATTGTCAAAGCAGTGAAATGCAACCAGTGGAAGGAATTGTGACATATTTTCTTTGAAAAGGAAAGCTCACACAGTTTCAACCTAAAGGCTTGTGGTCTTCTAAAAAAAAAACTCTGTCATTATCACCCCAAACCTGTGTATTGACATTCTCAGCATAGGTGTGGTGGTTTGCTTAAGATGCAAATAGTGGAAAGTAGGCACACCTATACAGGGCAGAATTGTTAAATGACTATAAGCCTTCTTGAGCAAGGAGCGAGGTGTGTTGGTTGGCATCTAAGACTTCAAAAAACAGAGTAATTATTGGCCTTTTCTCACAGCACACTATTTTAGCAGATCGCCTTTCATTCACTGTATTTTCCCACTGTGAATTTGTTGGCAAAGAGTTTCCAAAGGTGAACAGCATATTGAAGGACAGAGTTGTTGGTGATTAAATTTAAACATTGGAGGCAGAGGTACAAAAGTGGTGTTTGATTTCTTAAACTTCACAAGTGAAAGGGTGTGTTTCCTAAAGCACTGTGTATTGATTTTTCATCTAACCTAGGTCTGCCCTCTTTTTCACCATATTGTATCATTTTGAAAAGTTGATTGACAAAGAGATTCTAAGGATGAACAGTACACTAAAGGGCAGAGTTCGTTGATGGGAATATAACTTTGGAGGCAGAGATACAAAAGTGGTGTTTGATTTCTTAAACTTCACAAGTGAAAGGGTGTGTTTCCTAAAGCACTGTGCATTGATTTTACACCTAACTTAGGTCTGCCTTTTCTAGAAACCATATTTTATCAGGCAGAGAAATTGTTGACAGAGATACTCTAAAGGTGAATAGGGCCACTTCTAAAGGACAGGTGGTTGATGATTGCAGTTTTACATTGAAGACAGAGATGTAGCTATGATTGCTTAACACTCTATACAGGAAATTGACACAGGAGTTTGTCCCATCTTCACACAGGGTACCATATTAGAAAGTTTTCCTGGCTGAAGTGCATCCAGAGGTGAAGGGCTGTTTTTTAAGGAGTGCAGAGGTGGTTTATTCAAAGAAAAATTGTTTCATTTCATCCAAACCACATTGTCTAATCTGTCCAAACAGTCTAGTGACTAGTTTCAATCCAGCAGAACATTTTTCATATAGTGAAGGCAGTCTGCCTCTTCCAAAGCTTGTTCAAGTCAGAATGCCTCCGAAGCAAGATCACAGGAGCGGTCCACATAAGAGATATGAGCCTATCTCCATAGAAGAAATCAATGCTCACCCATCTGTGCTTTTCAATTTCCATGAAGTAGGCTGTCTTGATTTTTTCCAGAGGATAGAAGAAGTCAAGAGTTTTTCGCCACTTACACATTTGTGCGCTTTGAGATTCAAGGACAAGCACTTCCAGTTAGCGGGTCTTGATTTCAAAATCTTCCCAAGGTATGTATCCAAGGCTACCAAGATCCCGTATCATGGTGAAAAGTGGTTTAAACAAGCACATCTTGATCTAGAGGATTATAAACCTTTCATCAAGCCTGAACATAGGGAAACCATCACTGCTATTTTCCCTTTTTCCTATCTTCTTGACAGTTATGCTCCACTGATGAAAGCCATAATGAGATATTTCACTTGTGAAGGGAGGTTTAATCAAATTTATGCCTACCATGTCCGCTTGTTGATGCATTTTACTAGAAGCAGGCAACTAAACCTTCCGTACTTTTTGTCCAAAAGCATAGAGAAAATGGCAGCTACTGTCCAAAAGAAGGCTCCACCTCAGCAAATCCCTTCTCTCTTTCATCATTCCTTGATCAGGATTATCTTCTTACACCAGCTGGAGAAAAAAGGGGTTTCATGGGATTCATTCATTAGCCATGCAGATTTCGCCACTGTCCCTCCTGTTCATGTGTCGCCCAGTGCCTATGTCTATTAGGCCTGCACCTAAAAAACTCAAAATGACCACTGGGCAGCCAAGTCTACAAGGAGAAGGAGAAGGCAGTGAACCACAGGGAGAAAAAGAAGGCAATGAACAGCAGCAGTTGGAGGTTGATGAACAACAGCAGGTACAGGAAGAGGGATAGCAGCAACTAGAGTTTGAAGGACAGCAACAACTAGAGTTTGAAGAACAGCAGCAGCTACAGGTTGATGAACAGCAGCAGGTACAGGAAGAAGGACAGCAGCAGACATCAGTTGAGGAGCAGCAAGTTGTGCAGACAATTGAAGCACCTTTTGAGCCAAAAACTGGACAGGATGTTGAGGAAGGACAGCAAGCTGAAGCTACCACCTTGACAGTGACCAAAACTGTTCCTAGAAAGAGGAAATTGCCCAAAAAGACAACTTCTAGCTTGCCAAGGAGAAAAAGCGCCAGATTAGCCTTCAAAGGCAAAAGCATAGTTGGAGAAAGTGCCAAGCATGGAGGTAAATCAGCTGTCATCCCTATCCCAAGCGATGACAGTGATAACGAGGCCCGCATCCTTGAAAACCTCCTCATTCACAAAGAGGGGCAAATTGAGGTGTTACAAGAAGATCTTCAAAGGGTGAGGAATTTCAACCATTTCTTGGAGGTTGAAAACAAACAAATGAAGTTTCATGCAGCTATCCATGAGGCAAGGGCGATCAAGTATAAGAAAGAGGCAGAAAAGGCGCAAGTAAGAATTGAAGAGCTCATTGGCGAGTTTGATGATGAAGAGGAGGAAGACCAGCCTAGGCAAAAGAGGCCTAGGACAATAGGGCTTAGAAGAGCCTTGGAGAAACAGAGAGCAGAAGAACAAGCTCATTTCGAAGCCTTTCCTCTCACTGCCCTCTTTGAGCAGGAAATCGAGGAAAACAAGGAAGCATGGCTTGAGAGAGCTAACCAGCATTTGGAAATGAAGCTTGAGAAGGAAAATAGGGATCTTGAGCTGCAGAGGAAGAGGACACACCACTTCCAAAAGCTAAATTAGTTTGCCCGGCGCAAACTAAAGGCAGCACAAGAGTAGCTGAAGAGGGTAAAGGGGAAGCGCCTAGCACGGAAGGAAGCAAAAAGCATATCAGCCCTTGATATTTTGGCTTCAGCTTCGGAGCATGTTTCTATGGACCCTTGAGGGTCATGCATGCCAATTTTGAGCCTGTTTCGGCAACTTTTTGTTTTTTGGCATTTTTGGGTTTTTGGCCAAAAACTCATAAATTCGCCATGTCAGTTTGATGAGTTGTCAAGGGAGGAGGATGATACCGATGGATGCCATAATTCCATGAGCAGGTCTCCAGCGATTTTCAGGGCTTTTGAAGATCATTCGCCCCCTCAAATTGACGAAAAACAGCCTCATTTTGCACATTCTGCCCGCCATATCAGCAGCCTGCTATTTTCTGGGTTTTTGCACACAGGTACAGTTTCGAGGGACTTTCAGAGATCAGATTGAGGTGATTCCACTTTCGTCAGAAAGCAGACACAGAGAGATTTCCAACGAGCCATCATGAGCCTCATTTCGACACCGGGAAGGTTGCCATTTGCCTTCAGCAAGTCAGGGGACCTTTTTCAGGCATAAATATGAAGTATTTTTGTAATTTTTGAACTCCAAAAATCTGCTTTTCCCAAATGTGCGTTAAGCTATTTTTATCATTGGGAAATGATGTAAAGTCAATATAATTTCTATTTTTAGCAGTTTTTTAGATATTTTGTGGGATATTTTGTGCCTTGGGCTTTGCAAAGCCTCAAGGACAAGTTTAGATATTTTGACTTGGCCAATGGGATAGTTAGTTGCTCCATGAGGTTTTCCTCCCTCAAGCCTATTTATTCCATGGTTCTCATTGTAAATCAGAGGCTGAACTTGAGAGAAGAATTAATGCATTGGTCATATGAGCTTTGAAGAATACACTTGAGTTATGATTTTTGGACTGCCTCTTGGATGCTTTTGAGGAATACTGAAGGCTTGTTGATGGATTCCTTGTCATGGTAGAATGGTATAGTGCTTCTTAATGTGTTTTGTCTTCTAGTTCTCATTCATATTACATATTTCTTGCTGCTATAGATCAGTAAAGATTGATTTTGAGATATGCCCATGGAGGCACCTCAAAATCCCTGAATCTTCATAGCTTGATGTTTTCTTTCTCCCTTAGTTATGCTAAAGAATTCTTAGCTACTCTTTAGTAACCTAAGGTATTGTTGCTAAGTTTTATTCATAAGTTCTATGTATGTTGAGTAGGATGTATGGTTTGCCCTACCTACCTATTAGCTGCCCATAGTTCTGTCCATAAAATTTTCTCTTTGACTGATTTGTTGATCATCTTGTTGAACCAAGGAGGCCTAGTCCCGATCTAGCCCTTTGCCTAAAACTATGAAATCTTGTTTGTCAAAGTGCCCAATGACTTAGAGACTATGTTTAGGCATTCCGGCGTAGTTGATGAGTTGTTAGTTTGTCTTGTGTGTTTTCCCCAAAGTCTGATAGCCATTTCCCGAAGTTAGAGGGTCTTATACCTCTATGTATGGCTGGAATGTTTGATTTCAATGTTTTAATTAGCTCATAGTTACATTTAGCATGGTTAATGGCTTGCTATAACATGTTTATGTCTGCTATCAACTAGTTACACTTGAAATCCCTTGTCTTTCACAAACTTGTTGTCCATTCAATCCATTTTGCCCAAAGATCCCTTCTACCGTGAATCAAATCGGCCCTACAGCGTCCTTACATCATCATCTCATAGCTTCCTTGACCTGTTTGACCCCATAGCCCAATTTATCTACATCTTGTTATCCAGTTTATGTATTTGATCAGTTTTATCCCTCACAAACTTAAAAACTAAAAAAACCAAAAACACACTTCATAACTAGCCTAATATCATAACACCGCAAGTAAACACACCGACATCTTTTACACATATAGAGAGAGCCCTCTCTGAGTCCAGGAAGGCTAGGTCCTTGGGCTCCAAAGCTTGGTTTGATGTTACATCGTCATTTGGCTAGCCAATCAGCCAAATCACGGGACCCTAACACAAGGGAGGCTATTACGTCCCCCACTTGCCCCCTAGCTCCAGAATCTAGACGGTGTCTCGGGTTAAACAGTGGAGTTGTTTCACTTTCTGCTATGACCTCTGGATGGCCAATCCAGTCAAACTCAGAAAGTCTGGTTTTATAAGGTATGCTGTGAGTTATTTTCAACTGATCATAACCAGCTCTAGAAAATACTCCCCTTTACCAGAATAGCATAGAACCCCTACTCCTCCCCTAGGATTTAGCTTTATGCTCAGAGGAGTAGGTAACTGTCCCCCAACCACCTCCTATTCTTGGAAACATTTCTTTACCATCAGCTTTATGTATATTTCATGTTAAAAGATTTTTCCTTTAATTAATTAATTGTTTCTAATTAATAAATCAACAACTTAAATAATTTTCTTAATCAACAGTAATTATTTGAGTTTTTCTTGCCAGATAAAAGAACACTAAACAAATTGTCTTTAACTAGTTGACACTAGTTAACTTTAATGAAGCTGTCACACTAGGGTAGTGGTACCAACTTGTAAGGTGATTCCATTGTCTATGGTCAAGTTGGAGTTATCAACATTAATTGAGGTTCTATATGGGGTCAAATATTGGCGACCCTCAGATGCTAGGGCATGATCGACAGTAGGGAAAATTTCGTTTTCATTTGGTGTAATTATCCTCCCCAAACGCTGCCTCATGAACCTCATTTGCTCCTTCCCTTCTACAGAGTGAACCCTGCTACAATTATATCAGTTTTTAGGCTTTTATTCATGAATGATCTCACTGTAATGACTTTCTCATTTGCGCAAGAGATATTGGACCCTATATAACTATGATGAGAATAATGGTAGGCGTAATGCTCAGGTATACATGTCAAGGTTATATTTTCCATTTTTTGTTTGTTGTATTACCTTTAATATTGATTCTAAAGATAAATTTACAATAGCCATAAATTATATTCCTATATATATATATAATCAAAGGGTTCAATACATTATTTTAGATTCGTTCTAACCTCCCTTGGTATTCCTCACCAGGGTTTTTATAGAATACCTAAGAGAGATTATAAGAGCTAAGTTCCTCTAGCTTGCACAAACAACATCAATTCGCAAATTGGGTAGGATTTTCCATTACATGGATTATAGTATCCTCCCTGATTTATAATTAAAGTAAATAGAGATTGTTCTCATTTGGCCTATAACACCACATGCTAATGGCTAAAGGTAAAAATAAATGGCATCACAGGAGTTTATAACCCATATAGGGTTTCTCTCACCGATAACCATTTTTCATTATTTTTGGGTTACAATTTTTTTCCCTTTTGCATCTTGACATAAGTGTGTCTAACCCTTCAATTCGTCGGCATGCAGGTATCATACTCCTCTAGATCCATGCTATCGAAGAAACCATTTGGTTGATACCCTCGACATTCACTCAACTAGCATTATTCAAGCTCTTATTTTTCCTTTTGTGTTCAGGTTCTACAACCATGAAGGAAAACCCATTAAAATCATTTGTTGTGCTTCTAGGTTCTACAACCATCCGGTCTAAAGACATTAAAATCATTTGTTGTTGGCATGATTTTTAGTGTACTAATACCCTAGGAAAGGAAATATATTTCCAAATTAAAACTCTTGAGTTTTTAGTTTGTGTTTCATGTTCATATATAAATAGAATATAATTCTAGTAGTGGAGTGTTGTAGTGTAAAATCGAGACTACTATTATTTATACTATTTATTCTTCTTCTCCTTTTCACTGTGGTACTTAATATTGTTAAAGGTAGTATGTTCCTTTTTCAAGTGAAGATATTTTGATTATTTATATTAAAACTCCATTATGATTGTACAGATTATAGTATTGGGATTTTAAGAGTTGGAATATCTAATTCCTACTTGTCTATGGTTGTAATTCTCTATTTGAGGAATCTGTTCCTAGATAATAGGAGGTAGCCAGAACTATATTCATTCCTATTTTAGTGTGTGGTTGAGAGAATCTCTCAACCACATTATTGTGCGTCCAAGATAGATTTCCTATATTGAGACTATTTCATGTATAAATATGTGTGTAATATTTTTTATTAAAGATATATAGAATTTGAATAGAGTTTGCATACTGATATTTTATCTTGGTATCAGAGCCCGTAAGGGCTTTGGCCCTTCCTGGGCATAGGAAAAATAAACGGCTATATTTATATGGTTTTATTAAGTTTTGTTTGTCCAATATGTGCACTGCTACTAGTGGCAGTACGAATTGTTGATCCGAGTGCGCAGAGGAGATCTTGTGGGCAAAACATAGATCCTTCGATGGTGTGGTCGGATCGTAGCTAAGGTGGACCTGCCCAACAGCGTGCCTCTGTCCAATGGTCAATGTCAGGGTGCCTCGGATCAGGAGGTTGGAAGTCAACGGTGAATCTTGATCAGTGATTTAGTATGCGTGATTTGTCTCTTATTGTTTGTGTTGGAGAGGTTAATCCCCTCTGCGGACAGAGGCGATCCCTACTAGCCCAGATCAGGTCTAGCAACAATCGTTCATGCTACAGTGCAGGTTCCTAATTGCAAATAAACCGACTTGCGATGAAGGCTTACCTGGAATCCAACGCTGTCGTTTTTAGAAGAGGTGGTGCTCCCGTTCCTCTTCTCCGGCAGATCACAATCCTCACGATCTCCATGATCAGACACCTACACACGCAAGAAACAAAACAAACGCAAGCATAAAATCCAGTATATGCAACTATATGTCAGTCGGAAAAGACATAACTCATCATCATAATTAACAACAAGAGTGGAACCATAACCAATAGTCGCTTATTATTAATCAATCAAAGAAGAATACAACCATAGTTCCGACACTGAATTCCCCTTCGGCGGGTCGTCAGCAGAACATGTCTCGATAAAGCCTGTTAGGGATGGGACAAGCCTCTCTCTTCGGATACTTGACAATGATCTCCTTGCTTGGATTTGTCCTCAAGGGAATGAATCAAGGTTTTTGCAGCATTAGGCTCTTGGGAACTTGGAGATTATCTTGCAAAGGAGATGAGCAAGATTTTATAGATGGAGGAAGGGGAGTTGGGATCCCTAGAATCATGGGATTGGCCCTATCATCAAGGAATCTTGCATGAGAGGTGGAAAACCTCTTCCTCTCTATGGAAATCCGTAGCCAAACCTCCCAACTCAAGATAGATATTAGTTCCTGGATCAGTTAGGACGAAACTTCCACCATTTATTTTTTAAAAACACTCCTTAAATTGGCTGGCGCGAGTGCGACTCTGGGACAGAGCGCCAATTGGCGCAACCTCTTTGAAGGATTTTCCCCATTGGCGCGGGTACTGAACTGGCTGCCCGTGCCAATGCAAAAAGGGGTGTTTTTATGGTTTTTCAGCAGGAGATGTCTTCAGGGCAATGAAAGCTCATGTTCAGAGGGATGTCATGAAAGTGTTTTCAAGTCTTGTCTCTGCTCACAGGTCACGGAATGAGCCCTCTAATGTGCGGGATGGGGAATTGCAGGGATGGTGACAAATTGCTGTGTAACAGATGCCCCCTAAAGCATGAGGCCCGAACGAGAGAGAGGGGTGAAATTCTTTACGAGAACGTGTCCGACTAAAAACTCTGTGGTCGGAAAACTTGCGTGAAGAAGTACAACTGATGTCTCAAATACATGATATGTACTCGGTATGGGCGCAGCCATCCATAACAGAGTATACAACAATCCAGATCCAAGGCATGGATGCAGCCATCCAGTAAGGATCGATAAATAGACTCAGGTATGGTCGCAACCATCCAATCATTGAGTCATGTAAATAATCATAATAATTCACAAAATCGTAGCCTGGATTATAACAGACAGGAATCCAGGGTCTTGCACTCCATGTCTACCCGAAAAAAGTACAAGTTTAAGCACGCGAATATGTGAGCTGAAGTCGAACATGCAAGAACATCGTCTGATTGCCAGCCAATAATGAAAGTTGTTAACAGACGCGAGAGGAACCACCAATAATGACAATGGCCCTCAAGGTACTACAGGTACAATCTACGGCATGTGAATCAATGAGCCGGCATCGAACATCCGTAGAATCACTCGATCGGAGGCCAATGATGAAAACCTCACGTCGAACACGAAGAACCTGCCATTGAGGCATGCAAGCTCCAAGGTACCAGAAGGGAGTCTCTAGACCATCTTCCTGGATAATGAGCTGAAGTCGAAAGGAAGTGACCTTGATCGAAGGTGGGCCATAGTGTTTCCCACATCATCGACGCGAGACAGAGTAACATAATGTCTTTGTGAATCACGATCATATGAGAATCAGAGGAAGGTTTGTACTTGCAGAGGTCAACTTCTCTTGAACATATGGCGGCACGACAATGAGTTTGGTAGTATTTGACATCAATAGTTCAAAGGTCATGGCGACGAGGCAAAGAGCAAATGAGAGGTCAAAAGGGATCACCCAAACCCACGGAGGCAAGTGAAAAAATGAGATGAGATGTTCCCAACCCGACACGAACGCAGACAAGTGCCATGTTCAAGAGCGACATACTGTCAACACGACAATGATGATGGTTCCATTTTTCCCACCATTTCTGGCAAGTACCTCTTTATTTTTACACAAGCTTGAAGAGGATACCATATGCTTGCTGTATAAGTCCATCCTAGTACATTTAACGAGCCCTAGGAAGGAGGAACTTGAACATCGTCATTTCGACTGAATCTGATGTCATCAGGGTTTAACGAGTCTGACAAAGGAAGAACTCGGCGTCTTTTCATGTTTAGAGAGTTTGAAAAGACAGCGAAAAAGTAAACTCCAACAGTCCCTTTTCTTAAATAGTTCCTTAGATCTGAAAAGGTAGAAAACTATGTCTGAGAAAACCTCCTAGTCGCGATAGGCTAGGGTATTCCTTTTTCGTAAGTAATCTATCCCAGCCCAAAAAAGGGGTAAACGTATACTGGGTAGATGTTGTTTCGTGTCCATTTTAACGAGATCGAAACGACAAGGGACTCGGCAATCTTTTCATGTTTAGAGAGTCAGAAAAGAGCTGAAAGATGACTCCTCCTGGAAGAACGAGTGGTATAAAGGGTAGCAACTGGTTCCGGTAATGGGTGAACTGCTCAAAACAAGATAAAGGTCAAGAGGCTGGCTAACCAGACCACTCATTGTAGTGGTTCCTCAGGAATGGGTGAAACAACCAAGTGAAGGCGTATGATCAGCCAAGCAGAAGGGGACGATGGAATGAGAAAACCAAGGCTCATCTGGTAAAACAGGCTGATAAAATGACAATCATGAGAGGTAAAATGGGAATGGTTTCATTTTTACACAAGCTTGAAATCAGGAAACTTTGCTTGAAGTTGGTTTCATTTTTACACAAGCTTGAAACAAATCTAAACTACGCTCGAAACCGATTTCATTTTTACACAAGCTTGAAACAGAAACAAACTATGCTTGAAAAAGTAAGCATGCCCCCAGAATGGTGACTCAATTTGAGGTACATGCCCCCCAAGCTTCAGTCCATAGGAAATGGAGTGAAGTTTGAAAAAAAGAGATTTGAACTAAATCTATCAAAACTCGAATTGAACGTGCTCATGTTTCATTATTTTAACGAGGTTGACACACTTAAAAAAATTGTCCTCGTAGCCGATTGTTTCATTGTTTTGGGAGCTTGGCACAAGAGGAGGAACTGTGCTCCGGTTAGCTCCACGGAGGAGGCTCAGGAGAGAGATGATCAGATACATCACGCTCTAGACAATCTGACATTGCCCCCAAGCTAGGCATGAAGGAGGAACGATGATGTCCATCGCTCCAAGGCAGCTCTCCAAGAGACATTGTTTAAGCAATGGCTTCATCGGAAGGAAAAATATCTTTGAGAGGATCTGGCGAGTCGGCCTTGCCAAGCTAGGGGGACTGAGAATAGACGTCTAAAGTCATGCTCGAAGGAGCATGCTGAGGCGGTGGAGGATCAGATGCGGCAAAAATTTCACAGTAGCTAATCTCTACTGGAGTTAAGGGCATTGATTTTGCAAACTCAATCACCTACTCAGGTGTAGGGATGAGCCATGGGTCGTTAGACCTAGAGATCATATTAACTTGAGCGGTGTGTGGTGGTGGTGCGGGAAAGATACCCATGAGGACGGGGTCTTTAAAGAGACCGGGTCCCACACTGTCAGGGGGATTTGGGATCTGATCCGCATATGGAACGTTGTTCTTAGAGGTGGAGGTGAAGAAAGACAACTGATCCATAGTAATGATTTTGCCCTCATGAGGGAACTTAAGAAGTCGAAAGAGGGTGGAAGGCACACATAGCATAGCGTGAGTCCAACTACGGCCGAGAAGTATATTGTAGTTAAGCTTGGCGTCAACTACTTCTACTTCTACGTTGACTGTCTTCCCCTGTAAGGTAATCGCTAAACTCTTGAGAACACCCAGGGGTTTGGATTCCCGACCATCGAATGCCTCTAGGGCATTGGGAGATGATGAAAGGGCCGGAGAGCCAATGGCCTTCCAACAAGCGGATGACATGACACAGGTAGAAGCACCTTCATCCAAAACAGCCCTATGGATGTTAAGACCGTTGATCCCAAATTGAATAACAAGAGCGATCTGATGTGGAAGTCGGGGGGTGAAATTTTCTAAGTCGAAGGTGAGAAGACTAGAATCGGCGGGATCGATTCCACCGATTGCAGATAATAAAGCTTTCCATTGCGAAGGAAAACTTTGAAGGACTTCCAATGCAGACATGGCAGAAGGCGCCTGTGCAAGGTCCTCAACAATACTGTAGTGCTGAGCGGCACGGGCATTCGGATTGTAGGAAGACTTTCGTAGAAAACCCTTAGATGGTGGCCTCACAACAGGTTCAGCAGTAGGCTTCTCAATTCCAACGAACCAGAGACAGGTGGGGGAGGTGGACCATCCGCAATTGCCTTCCCCGGTGCCTGATGCGATTCGTTGTAATCCTTCGAACGCGTAGCGATAGAGATAGGTGCAACACCATTCATCATAAAGACCTGGGACCCAAATGGTGCAGATGGTGAAGGCTGTTCAACCATTTGGGTCTTTTGAGATGGGAACGGTTCTTTAAGAACTGCCGGAGTCCCTTTGGAGCCTTTTAGAAGTTGAATAACCTCATATCATCTTGGACAATCCTTAGTATAATGATCTCCTTCACAAATGAGGTAGGGGTACTTCGGTTTGCATTGGGAATTGTCCTCGGTACGAGATTTGGACTCTGGCTTTGGGGTGTTGGATTTGGATTTACCTTTGCCCTTCTTTTTCCCTTTGGAGGCTTTCTCTGTAGGATTACCCTGAACGGCATTAACCTTCGCAGTTTTGCCAGAGTCGGTAGGGGTGGGAGGAGCAGATTTATTGGATGAGTTGGACTTCTTCTTCCCATTCGAAGATTTCTTCGAATTCTGAGACACAGAACCAATAACACCATCCATCGCCGGGGTAGATGGAGCTTTAGAGGTTCCATACCGTGGAGCATCAGGAAAAATATCATAAAGCGTGCCGGACTGAGAGTATACCAGATCCAGATATTGGGCACGCGCTATGGTTTGTTCTTCAATCACACACGCTCCCATAGCAATATCTTGTGCGATTTTGTTAATGAAGGAGGTGGTGAACCAATGAGTTAGTATATGATCAGGTATATGAAACTTGATCAGTCTACGACGACGTCGACACTCATGAATGTGATCAGAAATGTGGGTGGATTTGTCCTGCTTCAAAGAAGTCAGGAGGTGCGTCCCGGCTTCATAGCGAACCGGTAACTGAAAGTGAGTGAGAAAAGCCATGGCTAACGTTTTGAAATCTTGAAAGATGCCACGGGGTAATTCAATATACCACTTAGCTGCAGCGCCAGTCAAAGTGCGCTGGAAGAGGCGTAGACGAACTGAATCATCCACCCAAGAGTTGGACGAACACCAAAGATGGTAAGTCATCACATGAGCTTGGGGGTCCTCCCCAGCTTTACCCTCAAACTTGGGGCAATCACCGGGCACCTTGGTAGGAACCGGAGGCCAATAAGGATTGTGCAACATCGGATCATTGGTTAATTTCGAAACATCCGGTAATTCCAAGGTAGCCAGGAACGAAAATGGCAGATTGGACGGCATGCCTGGTCCTGGATAAGGACCGGTACCTGTACTCAACGCTAGTTGGGAATATCCTTGCCCCCAGGGGTTCTGTCCCATAGGATTCTGACTGTAGGGTGTATAGGTCGTATAACCAGTCTGATTTTCTTGCTGGTAACCAGCGCGTGGGGCTTGATAACCAGAGTATGGACCCTGATTATATGTCGGTCCTCTGTAATCAACATTTGGATTTGGCTGCTGAGTGTAGGTGTAGCCATGTTGTTGAGAGTAATAGTTATAACCTTGGGGCTGGCTATAATTTGGTCAGTATTGACCATGAGAATAGTAGCCGCCTTGAGGTTGAGTGGGCTGCTAATAGGTGGGACCCTGCTGAGCCTAATAATTAGGGTGCATCGGTTGATTTTGTTGCGGCATCGAATAAGTGGGTTGCTTGGTAGGGTTGATAGAATGGGCAGGCTGGCCTGCTTGGACAGGTTGACCTGGATGAGAGGGCTGCCCTAGTTGAACAGGTTGACCCGGATAAATAGGTTGTGCCAGTTGCACAGGTTGACCTGGATGTTGTGAAGCCCCAGGTTGTACCGAATGAGCTGGTTGGCCTGGTGGTGGAACACCGGGTTGTGCCGGATGGACCGGTTGGCCTGGTGGAGGAATGGAGCTAGGTGGTGGCTGGTAACTGGTTTGACCTGGAACAGGACCATAAGATGGTCCTGGTTGATGTGCAACATGAGGAGCAATAGGATACCTCGGTTGCATAGGTTGGGAAGGTTGGAATTTCCCCCAAGGACCATAGACCGGTCCCGGCTGGTGCCCCGGTGGAGGCTGTATAGGTTGAACAGAAGGGTTGTAATACTGTCCTTGCAGACCGTATCGTGGCCCTTGCTGGCCCGCAGTGTAACCTGGTAAGGGCTGTCCCTGTGGGGCATAAGGATAGCCAGGCTGGCCCGAAGGTTGGCCTTGAAAAGGTTGCCCTTGCGAGTTATATACATGTCCAGCCTGGTTATATGGTAAACCTTGAGCATGAAGGTAAGCCTTTGGAGGGGGTAAACGCAACATATCACTGTGCTCATCGTACTGATTTGGAGAAGCGTACACGGGAGTACCATCCTGAGCATAATGCGAAAATTACGAGTGGTTGGGGTCTTGAGAGGATTTTCCAACCTCTGGGTTTGGTTGTTGTAAGGACAACCGATACTCCTCCGGAGAGATGTTCTCCGGTATAGCTGATGCTACATAAACATCTTCAGGAAGCGATGTAGCCCTTACGGACTGAGTTGTTACAGCAGGTACAGATGGAGCCACACAGACAGTGGGCTTAACGGGTATAGAAGTGACGGGAGTCTGAGGAGACATCCCCAATGAAGGAATAATAGGCCTTGTAGAAGAATTTGATGCCCCCATAGAGACGGCAGTGACAATAATCTGACCTAAAGATCTATACCTGGCTGGTAATGAGGGAATGAGCGAAGACATAACAGATGCTTCAGGGTTGTCTTCCAGAAATAATCTCCGAGGGAATAACTGGTAATCTTCAGCGGATGTAGGAATTTCCTCGCTTGATTCACTCATGTTTGAGCCTGCCGCTAGATCTCGTAATAGACGGCGAGGACTAGGAGGAAAAACAATAGCTATAAAAGGCGAACCCGATGTAAGAGAAAGGAAATTTTCCCCTACTCTTAATTCAGACCAAGGGTCAGAAAAGGGCCAATTGAACGCAACTGGTCCCCCAAAGGGTTGCTCAGCAAGAACCGGTCCCTCATCAGGAAACTCAGAAACAATGGGCTACTGAGGTTCAACGGACTGTTGGGAAGCCTCTGATGAATCGTCCGTATATGGACTACCAGTAGACGAAACCGAAGGTTCCACCACTGTGGTAGTAACGACAAGAGAAAAAGATCAAACACAACACACGGGCTGAAAAAGAGTCAAGGCACACAATCAAATGGCCAGCAAGAAAATTCTAACAGGGAGTGTGATCGCGGGTGATTAATTTTTACCACATTGAAAAATAGGAAACTTCACCATTTCATGTTTTAAGAGTCGAGAAACGGATAAAAGGTGACTCTATCTCTTTCAGTTTTGAAGCAAGCGTGAAAGGACAAGCGCTTGGTGATCCTTTCAAATTTAAAGAGTCAGAAAAGATCAAATGACTACTCAGGAATACTAGGCAAAGGGTGTACCAAATAACCGTGAATTGCAATATACACCTTGGTTTCAAAATGAAAGAGAAATCAACCAAGGACTTAACGTACGTGCAGGCAATCTCCCCGAATGCTGTGTCCGGTGTATCACGAGTATAGGGCGGCAGACTCGGCTTCCTATGGATAAAGGATAGAAACCTAGTGGGGTCTCCCTTTATATACGCGACGGTACGGGGAGCACAAGTCCGTACTAGTGCTGTCTAAAGCCAAGAGGCGAACGATAGCTACTAGGTTTTAAGACGCCGGAACACGTCTCTAGCCTAGACCTCTAAATGTGTTTCGTTAGATTTCAATGCTGCCTTAGTGTAAATTGAGTAAATTTTAAAGTTTATCTTCAATTACGTTTCAGTTTTCAGGCCCTAACGGATGTAATGTATCAAAATCTCCTAAATGCAAGACTACATGCCACAGTATATCATTTTATTCGATGAAAGCTAGTTACAAGAGAGTTGAGAGCTTTTCACACAATAATAAAACGATCAGAAAACAACCAATGATATCTCTAATGTAGCTAATGGACACTAAAAGCTTTTCGTTCAAAGTCACTAGTCACTAATAACACCGAAAAGACCTAATTCACATTAACTAATTCAAAGCAAAAGAGATTTTTTTTTTTTTTTTCAATGTTTATGAGAAAAATGCACTAAACAAAATGAAAACTAATGGAAAGAGAAATTTTAGAAATGATGATAAGATAGCAAAAACAAGCAAATTTCACTCAATAGCAAGCACAATCAGACCTCAAATCGACCAAAAGTCCCTCAAAACCAAGAAAATCCCAAAGACACAAATGAGCCGTGTAATCTGGGCACAAAACGAGACAAAGCGGAATTCGAGTGAAGGAGGAGTCAATCACTCAAATAGCACAATAAAACAATAAACAACTGTCAAACAAATGCAGGGAAGCAATCACGAAGTTGACTGAACCGAAAAAAACCAAAAACTCCCAAGGGAGGCTCGACACACAATAGCTCCTAGATGCCCTAGGGCTAAAATGAAAAATCAATGGAAATGGGCAAACAACCAAAGGAAAGAGGTCACAGTCAGTCAAACAAGGCTTCAGAACACTCAAACAGTCGAGAAAAGAAGATCACCCCTCTCTCTCGTTCGGGCCTCATGCTTTAGGGGGCATCTGTTACACAACAATTTGTCACCGTCCCTGCAATTCCCCATCCCGTGCATTGGAGGTCTCATTCCGTGACCTGTGAGCAGAGACAAGACTTGAAAACACTTTCATGACATCCCTCTGAACATGAGCTTTCATTTCCCTAAAGACATCTCCTGCTGAAAAACCCTAAAAACACCCCTTTTTGCATTGGCACGGGCAGCCAGTTCAGTACCCGCGCCAATGGGGAAAATCCTTCAAAGAGGTCGCGCCAATTGGCGCTTTGTCCTAGAGTCGCACTCGCGCCAGCCAATTTAAGGAGTGTTTTTTAAAGAGAAATCAACCAAGGACTTTCCATACGTGTAGGCAATCTCCCTGAATGTTGTGTTCGGTGTATCACGGGTATAGGACGGCAGACTCGGCCTCCTATGGATAAAGGATTGAAACCTAGTGGGGTCTGCCTTTATATACTCGACGGTACCGGGAGTACAAGTCCATACTAGTGCTGTCTAAAGCCAAGAAGCGAACGACAACTACTAGGTTTTAAGACGCTGGAACATGTCTCTAGCCTAGACCTCTAAATGTGTTTCATTAGATTTCAATGCTGCCTTAGTGTAAATTGTGTAAATTTTAAAGTTTATCTTCAATTACGTTTCAGTTTTCAGGCCCTAACGAATGTAATGTCTCAAAATATCCTAAATGGAAGACTACATGCCACAGTATATCATTTTATTCAATGAAACCTAGTTACAAGAGAGTTGAGAGATTTTCACACAATAATAAAACGATCAGAAAACAACCAATGATATCTCTAATACAGCTAATGGACACTAAAAGCTTTTCGTTCAAAGTCACTAATCACTAATAACACTGAAAAGACCTAATTCACATTAACTAATTCAAAGCAAAAGAGATTTTTTTTTTTATTTTCAATGTTTAGGAGCAAAATGCACTAAACAAAATGAAAACTAATGGAAAGAGTAATTTGAGAAATGATGATAAGAGAGCAAAAAAACTCAAATTTCACTCAATAGCAAGCACAATCAGACCTCAAATCGACCAAAAGTCCCTCAAAACCAAGAAAATCCCAAAGACACAAATCAGCCGTGTAATCTGGGCCCAAAATGAGACAAAGCGGAATTCAAGTGAAGGAGGAGTCAATCACTCAAATAGCGTAATAAAACAATAAACAACTGTCAAACGAATGCATGGAAGCAATCACGAAGTTGACTAAACCGACAAAAACCAAAAACTCCCAAGGGAGGCTTGACACACAATAGCTCCTAGATGCCCTAGGGCTAAAATGAAAAATAGATGGAAATGGGCAAACAACCAAAGGAAAGAGGTCACAGTCAGTCAAACAAGGCTTCAGAACACTCAAACAGTCGAGAAAAGAAGATCAAAATCACAAATCAGTCCCAGAAAGCTTGAAACACAGAAAACCCTAATAGCTCATAGGATTGGCACAACTGTGAGGCTGAAATTAGCGCCAGAAAAGAATTGGCGCGGGCAGTACACAAGCAACTTGCGCCAGTAGGCGCGACTGTCGAGCTAAAAAGCACGCCAGCCGAGTTAACTATGCAAAAAAAAAAAAAAAAAAAAACAAGCAATCTCAGAAACAGACCAGTGATGATAAGGCTAAACAAAAACCAAACAAACAGGAAAAACTAGCCCAAAGAGCTGACCAAGCAAGCAAGGCCAAGAATTGACCGAAAAGACAAGACAACACTCCAAGTTGTTCAGTTCATAAACTAAACCGGAGATTGACTGAAGCAGCATTGATCTACTTCGTTAATGCAGAGCAAAAGCGTTTCGAAGGCTATCTAGCTATACTTCAGGCTCCATCAATAGTTTACAAAGCAAACAACAAGCTGATCTCCCCAATGGAGTCGCCAAATTGTTGGAGAGGTTAATCCCCTCTGCGGACAGAGGCGATCTCTACTAGCCCAGATCGGGTCTAGCAACAATCGTTCACGCTACAGTGCAGGTTCCTAATTGCAAATAAACCGACTTGCGATGAAGGCTTACCTGGAATCCAACGGTGTCGTTTGTAGAAGAGGTGGTTCTCCTGTTCCTCTGCTCCGGCAGATCACAATCCTCACGATCTCCGTGATCGGACACCTGCACACACAAGAAACAAAACAAACGCAAGCATAAAATCCAGTATATGCAACTATATGTCAGTCGGAAAAGACATAACTCATCATCATAATTAACAACAAAATTGGAACCATAACCAATAGTCGCTTGTGTCGATCGAAAGACGTCATAGTTCCGACCATGAATTCTCCTTGGTAGGTCATCAATGAGAACCTTCTCCTCGATAAAGCCTGTCAGGGATGGGACAAGCCTCTCTCTTCGGATACTTGACAATGATCTCCTTGCTTGGATTTGGCCTCAAGGGAATGAATCAAGGATTTTGCAGCATTAGGCTCTTGGGAACTTGGAGATTAGCTTGCAAAGGAGATGAGCAAGATTTTATAGATGGAGGAAGGGGAGTTGGGATCCCTATAATCATGGGATTTTTTTTTTTGCATAGTTAACTCGGCTGGCGCGCGTTTTAGCTCGACAGTCGCACCTATTGGCGCAGGTTGCTTGTGTACCACCCACGCCAATTCTTTTCTGGCGCTAATTTCAGCCTCACAATCGCGCCAATCCTATGAGCTATTAGGGTTTTCTGTGTTTCAAGCTTTCTGGGACTGATTTGTGATTTTGATCTTCTTTTCTCGACTGTTTGAGTGTTATGAAGCCTTGTTTGACTGACTGTGACCTCTTTCCTTTGGTTGTTTGCCCATTTCCATCGATTTTGCATTTTAGCCCTAGGGCATCTAGGAGCTATTGTGTGTCGAGCCTCCCTTGGGAGTTTTGGTTTTTGTCGGTTCAGTCAACTTCGTGATTGCTTCCCTGCATTCGTTTGACAGTTGTTTATTGTTTTATTGCACAATTTGAGTGATTGACTCCTCCTTCACTCGAATTCCTCTTTGTCTCGTTTTGGGCCCAGATTACATGGCTCATTTGTGTCTTTGGGATTTTCTTGGTTTTGAGGGACTTTTAGTCGATTTGAGGTCTAATTGTGCTTGCTATTGAGTGAAATTTGCTTGTTTTTTCTCTCTTATCATCATTTCTCAAATTGCTCTTTCCATTAGTTTTCATTTTGTTTAGTGCATTTTGCTCATAAACATTGAAAATAAAAAAAAATCTCTTTTGCTTTGAATTAGTTAATGTGAATTAGGTATTTTCGGTGTTATTAGTGATTAGTGACTTTGAACGAAAAGCTTTTAGTGTCCATTAGCTGCATTAGAGATATCATTGGTTGTTTTCTGATTGTTTTATTATTGTGTGAAAAGCTCTCAACTCTTTTGTAACTAGCTTTCATCGAATAAAATGATATACTGTGGCATGTAGTCTTGCATTTAGGAGATTTTGAGACATTACATTCGTTAGGGCCTGAAAACTGAAACGTAATTGAAGATAAACTTTAAAATTTACTCAATTTACACTAAGGCTAGAGACGTGTTCCGGCATCTTAAAACCTAGTAGCTTTCGTTTGCCTCTTGGCTTTAGACAGCACTAGTACGGACTTGTGCTCCCCATACCGTCGATTATATAAAGGGAGGCCCCACTAGGTTTCAATCCTTTATCCATAGGAAGCCGAGTCTGCCGCCCTATACCCATGATACACCGAACACAGCATTCGGGGAGATTCCCTGCACATACAGAAAGTCCTTGGTTGATTTCTCTTTAAAAAACACTCCTTAAATTGGCTGGCGCGAGTGCGACTTTGGGATAGAGCGCCAATTTGCGCGACCTCTTTGAAGGATTTCCCCATTGGCGCGGGTACTGAACTGGCTACCTGCGCCAATGCAAAAAGGGGTGTTTTTAGGGTTTTTCAGCAGGAGATGTCTTCAGGACAATTAAAGCTCATGTTCAGAGTGTATGAGCCCAACTCCTTCTAGCCTCCAAGTGTATGAGCCCCACATTGTTTGATTGGGCCACTGCAGTAACAGTCAACATCAAGAGGCATCTGACGAAATGCAAACAAGCCAAACTAAAACAGTTCGGCTACGGTTCCATCCTGGTGTCGTTTATATTAGAATGACTACCTATCTTCCAGGGCCAAGGGGCCATAGTCACTGAGCCGATACCATGAGAGCCGAGGATGGCTCGCTAGGCAGCACTCATGCCCAGGTCAGGAGGGGGTCAACAGATGTCCTGGAGACTCGAGTTTTTTGTGTGGTTACGACGACAGTTGATTATGGTCGAAGACTGGCCCTATGCCGGTACCTATTTCACCGGAGATCCCGATCTCCCACTCCTAGAGGGAGATGAGTGGGATGAGGAGTTGGGTATGATACTCTCTTTTTGATTTTCCTCCATGGGTTTGGGTAATCCCTTTTGACCTCTCATCTGCTCTTTGCCTCGTCGCCATGACCTTTGAACTATTGATGTCAAATGCTTCCAAACTCACTGTCGTGCTGCCATATGTTCAAGAGAATTTGACCTCTGCAAGTACCAACCTTCCTTTGATTCTCATATGATCGTGATTCACAAAGAAATTATGTTCCTCTGTCTCAGGTCGATGATGTGGGAAACACTATGGCCCACCTTCGATCAAGGTCACTTCCTGTTGACTTCAGCTCATTATCCAGGAAGATGGTCTAGAGACTCCCTTCTGGTACCTTGGAGCCTGCATGCCTCAATGGCAGGTTCTTCGCGTTCGACGTGAGGTTTTCATCATTGGCCTCCGATCGAGTGATTCTATGGGTGTTCGACGCCATCTCATTGATTCACATGCCGTAGATTGTACCTGTAGTACCTTGAGGGCCATTGTCATTATTGGTGGTTCCTCTCGCGTCTGTTAACAACTTTCATTATTAGCTAGTAATCAGACGATGTTCTTGCATGTTCGACTTCAGCTCACATATTCGCGTGCTTGAATTTATATTTTGTTTGGGTCGACATGGAGCGCAAGACCCTGGATTCCTGTCTGTTATAATCCAGGCTGCGATTTTGTGGATTATTATGATTATTTACATGACTCACTGATTAGATGGTTGCGACCATACCTGAGTCTATTTATCGAACCTTACTGGATGGCTGCGTCCATGCCTTGGATCTAGATTGTTGTATACTCTGTTATGGATGGCTGCGCCCATACCGAGTACATATCATGTATTTGAGACATCAGTTGTATTTCTTCACGCAGCTTTTCCGACGGCGGAGTTTTCAATCGGACACGTTCTCGTAAAGCATTTCACCCCTCTCTCTCGTTCGGGCTTCATGCTTTAGGGGGCATCTGTTACACAGCAATTTGTCACCGTCCTTGCAATTCCCCATCCCACACATTGGAGGGCTCATTCCATGACCTGTGAGCAGAGACAAGACTTGAAAACACTTTCATGACATCCCTCTGAACATGAGCTTTCATTGCCCTAAAGACATCTCCTGCTGAAAAACCCTAAAAACACCCCTTTTTGCATTGGCGCGGGAAGCTAGTTCAGTACTCGTGCCAATGGGGAAATCCTTCAAAGAGGTCGCACCAATTGGCGCTCTGTCCCAGAGTCGCACTCGCGCTTGCCAATTTAAGGAGTGTTTTTTAAAAATAAATGGCGGAAGTTTCATCCTAACTGATCTAGGAACTGATATCTATCTTGAGTTGGGAGGTTTGGCTACGGATTTCCATAGAGAGGAGGTGGTTTTCCACCTCTCATGGAAGCTTCCTTGATGATAGGTCCAATCCCATGATTATAGGGATCCCAACTCCCCTTCCTCCATCTATAAAAGCTTGCTCATCTCCTTTGCAAGCTAATCTCCAAGTTCCCAAGAGCCTAATGCTGAAAAAGCCTTGATTCATTCCCTTGAGGCCAAATCCAAGCAAGGAGATCATTGTCAAGTGTCTGAAGAGAGAGGCTTGTCCCCATGGAAAATTTTAGGGGCTAATATTCGCAGGTGGGCTAATTTTCCATGGTTTTTCCAAAAAAAAGATTTGCAAATTTTCATTTTTTATAAAAATGATTCGCCCAAATTTTATAATATAAAATTATTTTCCCTTAAAAATCGCCAACATTATATAGACAATATATATAATATCATTATAAATTTGAATATTTTTACAAATAAATCAATAAATATTTACAGTTTCCATATTAGGGACTAGTGAGATTCGCCAATTTTTTAAACTTCAAAATAATTTTCTATCCTTAAAATTTTCCTCGTTGTCCCATCCTTGACAGGCTTTATCGAGACATGTTCTGCTGATGACCCGCCGAAGGAGAATTCAGCATCGGAACTATGGTTGTATTCTTCTTTGATTGATTAATAATAAGCGACTATTTGTTATGGTTCCACTCTTGTTGTTAATTATGATAATGAGTTATGTCTTTTCCGACTGACATATAGTTGCAGATACTGGATTTTATGCTTGAATTTGTTTTGTTTCTTGCATGTGCAGGTGTCCGATCACGGAGATCATGAGGATTGTGATCTACCGGAGCAGAGGAACGGGAGCACCACCTCTTCTACAAACGACAGCATTAGATTCCAGGTAAGCCTTCATCGCAAGTCGGTTTATTTGCAATTAGAAACCTGCACTATAGCATGAACGATTGTTGCTAGACCCGATCTGGGCTAGTAGGGATCGCCTCTGTCCGCAGAGGGGATTAACCTCTCCAACAATTTGGTGACTCCACTGGGGAGATCAGCTTGTTGTTTGCTTTGTAAACTATTGACGGAGCCTGAAGTACAGCCAAATAGCCTTCGAAACGCTTTTGCTCTGCATTAGCGAAGTAGATCAACGCTGCTTTAGTCAATCTCCGGTTTAGTTTATGAACTGAACAACTTGAAGTGTTGTCTTGTCTTTTCGGTCAATTCTTGGCAAAACAGATTTTTTTTTATTTTCAATGTTTATGAGCAAAATGCACTAAACAAAATGAAAACTAATGGAAAGAGCAATTTGAGAAATGATGATAAGAGAGCAAAAACAAGCAAATTTCACTCAATAGCAAGCACAATCAGAGCTCAAATCGACCAAAAGTCCCTCAAAACCAAGAAAATCCCAAAGACACAAATGAGCCGTGTAATCTAGGCCCAAAACGAGACAAAGCGGAATTCGAGTGAAGGAGGAATAAATCACTCAAATAGTGCAATAAAACAATAAACAACTGTCAAACGAATGCAGGGAAGCAATCACGAAGTTAACTGAACCGACAAAAACCAAAAACTCCCAAGGGAGGCTCAACACACAATAGCTCCTAGATGCCCTAGGGATAAAATGCAAAATCAATGGAAATGGGCAAACAACCAAAGGAAAGAGGTCACAGTCAGTCAAACAAGGCTTCAGAACACTCAAACAGTCGAGAAAAGAAGATCAAAATCACAAATCAGTGCCAGAAAGCTTGAAACACAGAAAACCCTAATAGCTCATAGGATTGGCGCGACTGTGAGGCTGAAATTAGCGCCAGAAAAGAATTGCCGCAGGTGGTACACAAGCAACCTGCACCAATAGGCGCGACTATCGAGCTAAAAAGCGTGCCAGCCGAGTTAACTATGCAAAAAAAAAAAGAAGCAATCTCAGACACAGACCAGTGATGATAAGGCTAAACAAAAGCCAAACAAACAGGAAAAACCAGCCCAAAGAGCTGACCAAGCAAGCAAGGCCAAGAATTGACTTACCTGAAATCCAACACTGTCGTTTGTAGAAGAGGTGGTGCTCCCGTTCCTCTGCTCCGGCAGATCACAATCCTCACGATCTCCGTGATCGGACACCTGCACACGCAAGAAACAAAACAAACGCAAGCATAAAATCCAGTATATGCAACTATATGTCAGTCGGAAAAGACATAACTCATCATCATAATTAACAACAAGAGTGGAACCATAACCAATAGTCGCTTATTATTAATCAATCAAAGAAGAATACAACCATAGTTCCGACGCTAAATTCTCCTTCGGCGGGTCGTCAGCAGAACATGTCTCGATAAAGCCTGTCAGGGATGGGACAAGCCTCTCTCTTCGGATACTTGACAATGATCTCCTTGCTTGGATTTGGCCTCAAGGGAATGAGTCAAGGCTTTTGCAGCATTAGGCTCTTGGGAACTTAGAGATTAACTTGCAAAGGAGATGAGCAAGATTTTATAGATGGAGGAAGGGGAGTTGGGATCCCTATAATCATGGGATTGACCCTATCATCAAGGAAGCTTCCATGAGAGGTTGCAAACCACTTCCTCTCTATGGAAATCCATAGCCAAACCTCCCAACTCAAGATAGATATTAGTTCCTGGATCAGTTAGGACGAAACTTCTGCCATTTATTTTTTAAAAACACTCCTTAAATTGGCTGGCGCAAGTGCGACTCTGGGACAGAGCGCCAATTGACGCGACCTCTTTGAAGGATTTTCCCCATTGGCGCAGGTACTAAACTAGTTTCCCGCGCCAATGCAAAAAGGGGTGTTTTTAGGGTTTTTCAGCAGGAGATGTCTTTAGGGCAATGAAAGCTCATGTTCAGAGGGATGTCATGAAAGTGTTTTCAAGTCTTGTCTCTGCTCACAGGTCACGAAATGAGCCCTCCAATGTGCGGGATGGGGAATTGTAGGGACGATGAAAAATTGCTGTGTAACAGTTTGTGAATTCATGGCTTTTGCTTCTGGCTGAAGGTCAAGGAGCTGCATCTGTCGGTGACTGGAAGCTGCTGGTAAAGAGTGCCAGAATAGCATTGATGCACACTGTAGTTACCCATTTCAACACAGTGGTCATGCTGGACTGGACCAACATCGACTTGTCTCAAATAAAATTTCCCAACGAGAGATGCAGAGTTAATCCACTGGACCAAGTTCTCCACGTGACTGCACTACGCACAGCGGTATGCTAAACCTCGCCAACAACGGGATACGCCCACTGTTCATTCAAATTGATATGTGGTGCTCATCAGGGAAGTGTTTCTCCGACAGAACGCTGCTTCAGACTCTACAGAAATGAAATGAGGATTGATGGATTACAGATGAGGCTCCATATCCCTGTGCGCCAGGGTTAAGCGGTGATGTTTCATTGACAATATACAGGTCTAGCAAACACTTCAACCGACTGGGGCTGGGTTTTTTGAGTCGCGGATTGATCAGAATGTTTCCCGTTGAAGGTTCTATAACACTATGTTTGGATTTGGCATTGCATGAGTCGGTGGAATACTATGGTGGGTCGTTTTGCATCGAGTAGCGTCGAAGCTGCAGCTCAATGTTCCTGTCCTTCTTAGATTGTCGGCACACTCATGAGTAATAGATGGGATGAGAGCATCCATCCCATAATACGTCCATCACTATTCCCTGTGGGGGCTGCCAAATGAATGATCGTATATCCATTCACGGACACATTCAGTTCGAGCAGGAACTTGTGGATTGTGATACTTCCTACAACCAAGGATTTGCATTGATCTGCTGGATCGATTGCTGCGTGGATCGGTTGTTGGAGTGACTGTCAAGCCTATGTGGATGAGGGACAGAGGACTGTTTGCATCTCATATTAGTGTCGCGGCATCATGTCGATTACACAAATCTCGTCCGCGTTCGAACTCCGGCCCTGACGATGCTTGCTGCTGCTCCCGCTCATCTTCGCTTTTCGATAGCTCGTCCGACAAGCTATGGCTCAAGTTGCTGTTGTCTGGCACCATGGTTGGCTTGACATTGGCTCATAGAATTCTATTAAACTCCTTTTCCATTGTGCAAGAAGCACTTCCATTTATTACATGTGCATTGGTGGAGATCGATTTCGCTGGAGACCGAACTGTGTAGTTTGATCGTGGATCAAACTGTGTATTTGATGTGATCTTGTTGCAGAGCTACTCGATTCAGGTGGTGTAGAAAATGTGTGTTGTGGCATCTCCATGGATGTGTAAATTTCCTACAGAGTTGTGGTAATGTTTTGATGAACCTGGCTCGATATTCTGTCATTGTTTATAACCTCTGTCTTTAGTGGATTGGTTCTTTGACTTCTAAAGGTAAGAATATCAGTGTTATCAACTGTGTATTTTGGATTGCAGTGCGTAGAAGGGTCAATCCGGGTTGATGGTTAAACACATAACTATCGTGGTCTACGGGCACAGTAGTGAAGAGTGGTGCAACATATTTGTTGTAGTCGTTGAGCCTGGTGTGGTGATTAGATGAGCGTTGGTTGCTCATGGTGGAATAGTGCAAAGTTGGAACCGTACGCTGCGAAAGTCTTATTTTTCCAATGGTGGTGGGAGACCTACAAGCTGTGAGCTTGTCAGCGTTCTTTTTTTTTTTTTTTTTTTTGTTGGTGTGGATCTGAACCTATGCAGGTTTTGGAGAAGGCTTGCATAGCCTGTAGCGCAATGATCATACAAACCTCCCCTACTATGAGGAAGGCAATGTGATTTATCATGGATCTTATATGCTATGTTCAATTTCCTCTGAGATTTAAGGGAATAGACCCCAGTAATCGGTTGTGTGTTTCAACGAATGGATTTGTATGGGTTTGAACCTCCAAGGGAAAAGGAGCACACTGGTTGTTGTGGTAGGCAGCAAAACTCATGGTGACATAAAGGGTCGAGGGCACACTGTCCTGGAGAGAGCCGTGGAGCGGTGGATGAATGTTGTCATGACGTTGAAAGTTGTCAGTCCAGTGTGTGGATGGTTTGTTCTGTGGGGCTAGGACGCCCGATATTTATTTATTTATTTCAGGACAAATGGTAGAGAATTTAGTAAGATCAGTTTGAGGAGGACTGCAACTGAGCTACAAATGGGTGACCACCAAGCAAGCAGCTAATAAATCGGAGTTGAGGTTTGAGAGTGTGTGTATGAGTGTTGTGTAGTGGAGCATTATATGTTATAATGCTTGATGAGGAGGAGATGGAATCAACTCTTATCCCATAACACCTCTGCTAATTTCAAAGTCGCCAGAAGAATATTAAAGGATGTCTTGGGGATTCCATGTTCTTCATTGAGTACTTGAAAATCAGTTGTTGAACTTTGTTGCACTGTAGCAGAACGCGATGCTCATTTTGCAGGAGCTGGGGTTGCTATAAAATTGAAAAAAATATTGGAAGAGGTAATGTGAATGACACTGCAGAATTGCCAACATTAATATATCATTCAAAAGATGGCTCGGGTGTTGGAGCTGCTCTCCTGGCTGCATCTCACTCGATATACAGAGAGGGAGAAGTTTATGCTACCATCCAAAAGTTTTAATTCTCTGATGATGTTTTTTAAATTTGCAATGTATTGTTGTGTAAGTGTCATGACAATGTAAACTGGTTGTAATTTAAGTGACATTGGTGTGACCAACTATTGTCATATTATTAGTGTGTTGGAACTGGTCATTCCAACAATACACAAATTTGCAGGAAAATTATTATCCACTAGATATATTGATGACATGACACTAAAGATGGGAGTGTCAGAGATTGGAGGATGATCAAGTTTGTGTGTGCCAGGTGTGATGGAAACATATTATGGAGACAGATCTGCATGTTCAATTGTGAGGATATTAGCTGGAAAATGGGTCTTATTTGTTGCAGTATGTCAGCGAGCATGAGGAGGTATGCTTGGAAGCAGTCACCAAACCTTGATACTGTGAACAGGTGAATTTGTAGATGATGGAGGATAAGACCATGGAGTCCTAGATTAGTGTTTTGAGAAGGGAAAATTGTTTCTCTTCGTATGGCTGTGATTGCCTATGTTTGGATCATCAGTACTGGAATGCACTGCATTGAGTCTAGTTGAAAAGTCGTCAATCCATTTCCTTATCAGTGGACCCCTCACGGGTATCGTTGGTGAAAAATGGTTGCTAGTATGTTTGGAAAATAATCATCTATGGGCAGAAATAGAAAAATTTAATCTGAAGAGTTTATGCTTTTTTTAGTTTCTTGGAATCATGTTCAAATTTATTGAGCCTTATTGAGCCTAGCTAAATCAATGTAGGTAAAGTTATTTTGTTAGAATTAGCTACTCTAACAAATGATAGGTGAAATGTGAAGTTCCAAGTTTTTAATTGACAATGTCAAAGATGCCCAAGATGTGAGCAACGAAAGAGGAGGTAATGAAGCAGCAACAACTATTATGATGGACAACAAAGTAAATGTTTGTTTGAGTTAGTGTGGGTTTGTGGGATAGACTCCCTAACATGTTATAAGCAAGTCTAGGAAAATTGTTGTAGTGCTTATGTTATGTACCTGGAAACTCCAAAAGTTGAAGTATGGAATGTAAGCCTTGTAAAGGCATGTGTAAAGTTTGTGGTAATCTCAAAACCACCTTGTAATGGTTTATGGTCAGCCGGAAACCATATTTTGTCACTGTAAAGTGATGGTTTTTGGTGAACTAGAAACCACATACAGAGCCTTACTGGCTACAGGATTTGCCCGGTGGTGGCACATTTAAGTTCTGTATTTTCTCGGTGGTGGCAGATCGGACTTGCCCGGTGGTGGCACATTTAAGTTATGTATTTGCCCAGTGGTGGCAGATCAGATTTTCCCGGTGGTGGCATATTGAAGTTGTGGATTTACCCGGTGGTGGAAAATCGGACTTGCCCGATGGTGGCAAATCGAAGTTTCCCAGTGACGGCAGATCGAATTTACCCGGTGGTGGTAGATCAAAGTTGTTGGAGGTTCTGCACATGCGATTCGCCCGGTGATGGTGGATTTGTAGATACAAGTACATATATGCAGTAATAATGGTTGACAGAATCATGTATGCGAAGGACATCCTACGAGACTAGCGGTTGCAACGGTTGGTACCCATGCATTCCGGTGGATGGTTGCTCCTTTATATGGACGTCAACATATCCTTTGTTATGTTTGACCACAACAAGACTTTGTGAATTAACATCACGACAAGTACTCATTAAGGGAGGGAATTGGAATATCTAATTCCTACTTGTCTATGGCTGTAATTCTCTATCTGAGGAGTCTGTTCCTAGATAATAGGAGGTAGCCAGAACTATATTCATTCCTAGTTTAGTGTGTGGTTGAGAGAATCTCTCAACCACATTATTGTGCATCCAAGATAGATTTCCTATCTTGAGACTATTTCATGTATAAATATGTGTAATATTTTTTATTAAAGATATATAGAATTTGAATAAAATTTGCATACTGATATTTTATCTTTAAGGGTTTCATTTTATATTAGAGCTAAGTTTTTTTTCTTATAAAAAAAATCAAGAGTATTAATCCAATACCTGCACTATTGATTTTTATAATGAAACATGGAATATATTTAATCAAGACCCCAGGGTTTATGTTTAACCAAGATCTCTTAAAGCTCTGCCCCCAGTGTTCATCTCTAAAAATTCTGCAATATGTAACAGCTTTTTATTAACACAAATAAAAGGTTACTGGTTTTTTCATTTTGAAAATAAAATGCCAAGATAATACACCATTGTCAACTGAAATACATTTTTTTTTCATTATAGGAGAAAGTCATGAATATATAAGAATATATACTTTCTAATCGAAATTAAGACAGCCCTTCAAATTTGATCACGGTTGCGTCTAAGGCCTTTGATTTACTGTTCGTTCTACAAATCAAGTCCTTGAAAGTACAGGGCCAGTTTAGCACTTTTACGTATTCTAAAGTTTCTCAAACAGACACTGTCCTGTTAACAATTGTCCAATCGTATTCAACTTCTTCCCTTCCCCAGAACCTCTTCCACCACGAGAAGCTGCCTTGGACTTAGCAGACCGTTTCCCGTTCTTTCCGTCGCCTTCTTCGCCCGATGTGAGATGAGTTTCTTCCAAGTTGTCCAGAGCAAAATACCGGATTACTTGCTCTACGACTGCCCTGTTTTCCTGCACAGATGATTTATTATTCAATCAAACTGCAATAGAAACCCTAAACCCTATATCTGAGCAATGCAGATTTTGATTTTTTTTTGGAATTCGATTAATGGACGATCAAACAGTTGATTTTGATTTTAATATAGTTGATCGAATTTCCAGAAAATTTTAAAAATCTACCATCTACCTAAATATACCCAAAACGCTACTTCAATATAGTCATTCAAATTGATTTTACCAGATCAGAAAAAGGTTCTATGAATTATTGCACCCGGAAAAGCCCAGTTATATGGGTATCAGTGTTATATGTTAAGAGTAAAACCTGAGGTGCCCGGACCCAATTTTCTCGGAGCCAATTTTGAGCTGGACGTAAGTCTGAATGGGGGTATGCCTTGAGAGTGCGAGTGTCAGGGAAGTAGACCGCCCAAAGCTCCTCTTCTGCGCCTGTAAGCAGTTTGACGATGAAGCCGCGCCACCAGCAGTCTGTGTCATAAGCCTCCACTGCGTCCCCGGCTGAGAAATGGAGAGGCAACTGAATGTGGGGTGGGATGGGTCTCACTTTACTGTGCAGCCACACTTCCTCTTCCAATGGATTTCCATCATCCGTCACAAACTTATCATATCGTATCTTGCATCGCCTGCCAGCAATGATGACTCCCTCAAACCAAGCCCCGCCATACCCATCCTCACTGCTGCACACCTCAACACTCATTCCTTCTCTCAACTCCATATGCCAACCTCGTCCTGCAATAGTGCGGAATTGTTGGATAGAAAATTACCAAAAATACTTTCAAACCGATGGATTCCTTCTGTCGACACCCCGCCGCAAGATCAATTCCCTTCGAATCTGGAGGGTTTCTGCAGACAATAAAATGAAATTGTAGCTCACTGTTTCCTCAAAAAAATAACAAAGACACCCTTCAAATTTCCTTATTTGCTCGCCATATATCATTCACCGTTGTTAAAAAAGAGCAAACACGCCCGCCTAAATATATCCAGCCAACTATGAGTCTGGGTTCTAATACAAGAAAACACACAAAAGCACATCTGCTTTAAAATTAGAGACTTTCTGTTCAAGGAGGAAAAAACTGAACATTTTCATTAAAAAAATGTTTTGCATGTGCTTATCTCCAGTTTGGTTTTTACCGAAAATAAAAATTACCTATCAGATACTCTTACTCTTAGAACATGCTATAAGAATATCATTGATCACGTTAGGCAAACATAATAAAGAAGATAAAGAGACTCCACTTGAAGTTTCATAAATAGTCTTCTACTTAATCATCATAAAGATATCCTAAGAGTCTATCTACTAAAGCTACAAAGAGGACTTAATTCCTATTCATGCTTAAGAAGACATCAAGTTACTCTTGAGTAGAATCTTGAACTTCCGACTTATATAAAAAGACACAGAAAAACTCCATTTTCCAAATTTTCACTTATGCTTCGAATATGAAACTGTCTTAGGAACAACAAATAGGAATAAAATTATGATGATGTGATTAATTCCAAAGTCAATTCTAAATAATCAATATGGATTACTAAATGTTGCGTTAAAGTAATTATATAATTAAAATAAATTATTTAAAATAAAAATAATAAATATTTAGAAGAAAAAAATATTTTTTTTTCCATAATAAATTTTATAAATAGTAAATATTATTGTATATCTTGTTACATTATTTATATTTATAATATATCATAACAACTTTCAAAATATATTATTTATAAATATAATTATGATAATATAATTAATCTCAAAGTCAATTTCAAAGAATCAATATGGATCACAGATCACAAAATTTAAGATACAAATTAATTAGAATCTATTTATTATTATAATATTATATAGTATAAGGTTACGTGTTATTATAATTTTATAATTAGAATTTATTTATGATTATAATATTATATGGTATAAAGTTAAATGTTTTTATATTTTTGACTTTTTTATTTGTTTTGTCTTAACAGTTGTATTGTAATTAGTTCTTTTCAAAGATTTGTAGAAATTATAAAGTTTTTTTTTTTCAAAATATAAATATATTTTTAATTTATAAAAGTTCTAATTTCTAATTTTTTTTATTGGATAGATGAGATGACAAGACTATTTTATTTTGTTTTAATATAAATTGTCAAGGAAAATATTCTTTTCTGATAGCGGGGTCATCCACAATCTTGTTTTGCTCAACTTTTTAACAAAGCTGTATGTACACATGCATTCAAATTTTCATGCCCAATCATCTTCTCAATCCGGGCAATCTCACAACCTCCCTTTATTCTAGGCTGGCAAATTCAACACTTAATCTGAGAGTGTTAATATCTCAAGTCTCTGAGATTTGAGATATTACTTCCAAGCCCTTATGTTATGCGCTCAACTAACTTTTATCCAAATAAATTTTGACACTCCATCCACATATGGAGGCATTTACCCATTTCATGCATATTCGAATCATCCCTCATCTTATAATTAACCCCTTGGTATAAGTCTCGGGAATACACCTATAAATATGGTTAAATTTCATGCCATACCTTCAATTTCTCATCGCGTATGATTGTAGCGCGCTCCCTTCGCATATTCAGCATCCTCTATTAACCTCACAAACCTTAGTTTAAAGGTCCCACTCAATATAATTTAAAACTGGGCCCCCGCGCTATCGACCGTCCATATCCGACGGCGGAGAGCACGTCGCTTGGCTTCAGATGATCCGACAGATATCGCTCAGCGAAGATGCACGGATGATAACGCGCGATGGCGCACAATGAAAGCGGTTTTGCCACGCTGCTCGGGGACACGTGCCGCCCATCCTATGGAATCGCTCCCAATTCTCTAAATACCGCTTTCATCACAAAGGTGGTGCGATCAATACCAGAACCCATCTTTACTGTTTACTCCCGCAAGGTTCTGCCTTCAAGGTTCCGCTCAGCTTTCGAATTAAACATTCAAGAATTCACCGAACCACCGTGACCCTCGCTAGTACGTAGGCAACGCATAGCCCTTTCACCGTACTCGGTTATCGAACGCCAGTCGGTTCCTTATGCGTGTCATAAAACCTCTATGCGTGGCTTAAAGCCATATCTCTGTCCATGGCATATACTCACGACCATATAACTCCACTGTCAACCAGTTCGAGACGCACTGTCGACAGCATTAACACTAGTTTCCCTAGCTATATACAAAGCGCAATTAACCCCAATTTACAGAGTACATAACTACAAATTATCATACACTCTCTTTTCTGAATACATAGGCAGACTCTTAGCTAGATTTATAGAGTCCTGCTCCTACAAGAAATTAAGGCAATTCACGCGGAATTTCACCAATAAATGCACAACTACACTGAGATAATTTCCTCATACGGTTCGACCAAGAAGACATAAAATCACACATGGAACTTATAAAAAATTCTTCAAATAGATATATATAAATATACAGGTGATCAATCTCAAAAGAAATCGCTTACAAACTCATGAGAGGCCATATATTCAGTTCAGTGGCCATTATCCTCCTACTCTGTTGCTGAAGAAGTTCTCTACCTCTAACTCTATCTCTCATCTAAACTCTTCAGGATTACATTTATACCACAAGGATGACCTGAATCGATTCAGGTCTCCAAACAGTTCAGCAACTCTTAGCATTCCCAATTCCTAAAATCAGACTCAATAACTGAACTAATCCTAAATTAACTCTTCGTATTCCTATCTTAACCAATTTCTCATGTTCTCAAAATGACTTGAGAATGATTACAATTCCCTACCAAATTTATTTAATATTTACAAGAAATTTAAAGAACATGGGACCCCCTATGTCTACTTATGTACAAAGTAACTTTTGAGCCTAATGCCCCTGCATCAGACTCCCAAGCATCAAATTATTCATGATCTCCTGATCATGTGCTCTTCGTCTCTGCCTCCAGGATCCCATACTTGGCTTTGCTGCTGCCCATCAGCTTCATAATCCTTCAACTGATCTTCTCCAGGCTTCCAAACTTTGTTCTGTAAGTCACCTCCATCTATACTTTCACTATCTACTTTTGTCCTCCCTGTACAAAGATCCTTTTGTTTCCTTGCTATTGTCTGCTGCTTCGGAGACACCCTTGTCATCAGTCTTCTGATGTATTCAATCTCCATGTCCAGCTTATCCTCTAGCTAGAAATTATCTTGCCCTCTGCTGCTGCTTTCAATCTCTGTCGCTGCCAATATTGCTGCTCTTGCAGTCTCACATGCTATTAACATGTTTACTACACCTGCAGGCGTCATCCCCCATGTTGCATCTGCTGCCACCATGGGTGTTGCTGCCTCCCCTTCCTGTCCCTCTGCAACACTTTTCTTTTGTTCATCATCTGCAAATTCATTCTCAGAAAACAATCCACTATTTAAATTCCTACCAGCAGTGATATACTCCTCCAGTATACTAGTAAAAAGAATTTGATTCTGCAAGCTAGTATCTACTCCTCTCTTCTTCATAGCTTCAGGCATCCTTGCTCCAGGGTCTGCAATCCCTTTCTCTTCTTCAAATGCTCCCAGCAAACAACTCAGCCAATTCTCATGTGTTTGTTTTACATCTTCAACATGCTGGAAGTTAGCTCCAACATCTCTTCCTTCCTCTTGGGAAATCTTCAACAATTGCCTGTCATCCTCTCGATGGATTGTGGAAATCCAATCAAGTTCTCGGAGCTTTTATTTCTCATATTCTGTCAGCATGGAATGATGATTCCTCCTCACTTCAGCAGCTTTTAAAATATGTTCTCGATTCTGCTCTTGGCCCATCAGTCTAGCCAATTCTTCTCTGTCAATGACAGTGATAATTCCCTGCATATGAGACATTGTTGTCTCATCCTCCTTCAGCAACAGTTTTTCTTCTCTCAAGACAATTTCAAAGGATGAATTGTCTTCTGCATCACCTGTACACATAAACAAACTGTCAGTGTTAAAACCATGAGACCCAATGGTCTCAATTGATGACCTAGTCACCAATTCTTCTCCTGGAAATTCTAAGTCTGGTTCAAGGCTCAGAAACTCTTCATCATCTTTCTTTCCAGCTGTCACAGTCCTCTATACTGCTCCAATCACCATGTCCAAATGATGATCCCTCACTATGTTTCCAGCCAACACAGTTTCCTTCTTATTCACCTCTCTAACAACTTTCAATTGTTGTTATTCCTCTTTCTCTGTTGTTATTCCTCTTTCCCTCTGACAACACATCATTATGTTGTGTAGATTGTCCTTCCAACCTCTCTGTCAGCATCTCAGCATGCTGATCTGCATCCTTCATGAGACTGTCAGCTAGTCTCACTTTTCTTCCATCATCTGCTTCATGAAATCCATCCATGAAGATCTTCCTGCCTTGCTTTCCCAACAACTTATCCAGTGCATAGGTCCTCTGCTCCTCCAATTCTCTTCTCTGAGAATCCAACCTCCTATATAACTCAACAACTTCCATAGGAGTAGAGTTCGGGAACCTTACACAACCTTTTATGCCTCTGCTTGTTCTTGACCAATCCTTTGTTGGCCCTTCTCTCTCAGCTTCAACATTTTGCTGGATATCTTAATTTGACCCTTCTGTCTTCACCTCTCCCTGAGATATCACTATCTCAGCATTGATCTGAACAGATTTCAGATTCAATGTCTTCTTCTCACCAACAAACTCTGAAGCTTGTTCATCTTCTAGTGGTGTACCTGCAAACACACATAAATTTTTAGTGTTCAAATCACAAGACTTTTCAGTCTTGGCTGCTCCCTCAAGCACTTCTTCTTGAACAGGTTTGCACATGGAATCTTCAATTTCCCTCTTTACTTCAAGAACTCTGGGTTCTTCTTCCTCTGTGGAGTATGTCATCACTTCACATTTGTCCGACTCAAGAACACAAGCCCTCACATCATCTGGACTTGTCCAATAACTCAGGAATTCCTCAATGATTTCCTCCTCAGCAAGACAATATTCTTGTTGCCTCAAGTCTTCACTATGTCTCACAAGATCTCCTGCAAGTCTCCACTCTTCATCTGTGCTCTGTTCTGCTTCACAAGTAGAAATTTTTTCTTTCAACTCAGCTGCTCTGAGTTCTTCTCTCAACAAGGCAATCTTCTTTTGCCTCAACCTCATCTATAATGGTTTCCATTTCACATTCTTCCTCATGAGCCAACCAACTCTCTGGCTTTCTTCTATCCTCAGTTTCAATTTGTTGAACTCTTCCCTGATCTCAGCTAATTCTTTCTGTCATTCTTCAAATGTGGATTTATTCTTTATGCCATTTTCTTTGGCATCTTCTTTCCTTCTTCTGTTGTGGCCTCTCTCAGAACCTCTGCAATCTCTGCAGTCTCTGCTATGGCTCTCAGTAGCCATTTTCTTCTCTAGGAGTTCTTCACTCACAAGCTGCACTAAGCCTCTGCAACAGCAAGCTCTCTTGCTGCAACTTACCTCACCAAGCTTCTCTCCTAAGCTCCGGCTTTTGGCAAGTACAGGTCCCCTCTCTCTGGAACCTTCTGAGCACTCTCTTTTTCTCACTAGGCTTCACTCTGCAACTTTCTCAAGAACAAATCTTTTTCTTCTATCATCCAACCTCTGTTGGGAATCTTCCAGGTTCTGCCACACTCTTTCTGCACTCAGAATCCCTTGCTGGATTCTTCTATCACTGCTCTCAAAGCTGTGATCTATTTCTACTGAGATGTATTCAATTGTCTGCACTCTGACTTCTGCAAACAATCCTTCAACCAGAGTTAACACTGCTCACTTCTCTAGAGAACACCGCAATTGTCCTCTTTATCCAGCCTCTAGCTGAATACCAGGCTCACTACCTTTACTATCAAACTCTGTCTTTAATTTTCCGCAACCATAATTCTGCAATTACAAATTCAATCAGATTAAAGTTAATTACCTACAAGATCATGATCTTGTCCTCCACTCATCCTGCGAATCCTGTTCACTATGATTCTATGTACTTTGCTGCCTAATCTTCCTTCTTCAAATCTGTACTCTTCAAAACTCTTGTCCTCCAATTGAACTCTGCAATTCTGCAATCACCTTCTGTAGGCTGCAATCTCATCAATTTCCATAAGTCTGATTTCCTTGCATTCACCAAACTTGGACTTTTCAAAAAGAGCTACTCCTGAAGCTCTAATACCACTTGATAGTGGGGTCATCCACAATCCCGTTTTGCTCAACTTTTTAACAAAGCTGTGTGTACAAATGCATTCAAATTTTCATGCCCAATCATCTTCCCAATCCGGTCAATCTCACAACCTCCCTTTATTCTAGGCTGGCAAATTCAACACTTAATCTGAGAGTGTTAATATCTCAAATCTCTGAGATTTGAGATATTACTTCCAAGCCCTTATGTTATGCGCTCAACTAACTTTTATCCAAATAAATTTTGACACTCCATCCACATATGGAGGCATTTCCCCATTTCATGCATATTCGAATTATCCCTTATCTTATAATTAACCCCCTGGTATAAGTCTCGGGAATACACCTATAAATATGGTTAAATGTCATGCCATACCTTCAATTTCTCATCACGTATGATTGTAGCGCGCTCCCTTCGCATATTCAACATCCTCTATTAACCTTGCAAACCTTAGTTTAAAGGCCCCACTCAATATAATTTAAAACTAGGCCCTCGCACTATCGACCTTCCACATCCGACGGTGGAGAGCACGTCACTCGGCTTCAGATGATCCGACGGATATCGCTCGGCGAAGATGCACGGATGATAACGCGCGATGGCGCACAATGAAAGAAGTTTTTCCATGCTACTCGGGGACACGTGCCATCCATCCTATGGAATCGCTCCCAATTCTCTAAATACCGCTTTCATCACAAAGGTGCTGCGATCAATACCATAACCCGTCTTTACTATTTACTCCCGCAAGGTTCCGCCTTCAAGGTTCCGCTCAGCTTTCAAATTAAACATTCAAGAATTCACCGAACCACCGTGACCCTCGCTAGTACGCAAACAACGCATAGCCCTTTCACCGTACTCGGTTATCGAACGCCAGTCAGTTCCTTATGCGCGGCATAAAACCTCTATGCATGGCTTAAAGCCATCTCTCTGTCCATGGCATATACTCACGACCATATAACTCCACTGTCGACCAATTTGAGACGCATTATCGACAGCATTAACACTAGTTTCCCTAGCTATATACAGAGCACAATTAACCCCAATTTACAGAGTACATAACTACACATTATCATACACTCTCTTTTCTGAATACACAGGCAGACTCTTAGCTAGATTTATAGAGTCCTGCTCCTACAAGACATTAAGACAATTCACGCGGAATTTCACCAATAAATGCACAACTACACTGAGATAATTTCCTCATACGGTTCGACCAAGAAGACATAAAATCACACATGGAACTTATAAAAAATTCTTCAAAATAGATATATATACATATACAGGGGATCAATCTCAAAATCAATCGCTTACAAACTCATGAGAGGCCAGATTTTCAGTTCAGTGGCCATTATCCTCCTACTCTGTTGCTGAAGAAGTTCTCTACCTCTAACTCTCTCTCTCATCTAAACTCTTCAGAATTACATTTATACCACAAGGATGACCTGAATCGATTCAGGTCTCCAAACAGTTTAGCAACTCTTAGCATTCCCAATTCCTAAAATCAGACTCAATAACTGAACTAATCCTAAACTGACTCTTCATATTCCTATCTTAACCAATTTCTCATGTTCTCAAAATGACTTGAGAATGATTACAATTCCCTACCAAATTTATTTAATATTTACAAGAAATTTAAAGAACATGGGACCCCCTATGTCTACTTATGTACAAAATAACTTTTGAGCCTAATGCCCCTGCATCATTTTCCCATAATAAAACTATATAAATAGTAAATATTGTTGTATACAATGTTACATTATTTATAATTATAATATATTATAACAGTTTTCAAAATATATTATTTATAAATATAATCATGATGATGTGATTAATTCCAAATTCAATTTCAAAGAATCAATATGGATCAAAAAAATTGAGATAAAAATTAATTAGATTTTATTGATATTATAATATCATACATTATAAGGTTAAATGCTTTTATAACTTTGATTTTTAATCTTGTTTTAATATAAATTGTCAAGGAAAATATTATTTTCCCATAATAAATTATATAAATAATAAATATTGTTGTATAACATGTTACATTATTTATAACTATAATATTTTATAACAGTTTTAAAAATATATTATTTAAAAATATAATTATGATAATGTGATTAATATCAAAGTCAATTCCAAAGAATCAATATGAATCACAAAAGTCTAAAATAAAAAGTAGTTAGATTTTATATATGAATATAATATTATACTGAATAAAGTTAAATGATTTTATAATATTGATTTTTATATGAGTCTTGACTTATTAGTTATATTTTAATTACTCCTTTTAAAAGATTTGTGAATTTGTAAAGATTATAAAGTTATTTTTTTTCAAAAATATATTTTCAGTTTATAAAATTTCTAATTTCTACTTTTTTTTTATTGGATATATGGGATGAAAAGACTATTTTTATCTTGTTTTAATATAAATGGTCAAGGGAAATATTGTTTTCCTATAATAAATTATCTAAATAACAAATATTGTTGTATCACTTGTTATATTATTTATAATGATATTATACAATAATAATTTTCAAAATATATTATTTATAAATATAATTATGATGATGTGATTAATCTCAAAGTCAATTCCAAAGAATTAATATGGATGAAAATTTGTGTCAATGTAACTGATGATGATAATGGTTAACTTCCAGATCTAAAGAAACTAATTATTTAGTTTATTTTAAAATTGTACTCCTATGCTCAAAGATCTTGGAGAGAAGCGTCCTCAGCTCACTATAATTTTGACATGTTAAAAGGCTAGGAAGGTCGGTATTGCAACACGTATTATGAAACTGATATCTAATGTGGGTGTAGACATGGCACTCTAAAAGGAAGTGATTTTCATCCTCAATGTTCATGTTCTCAGAGAGATGGCAAATCCTTTCCACCCATGGAATTGCCCAAAGACATGCTTCACCATAGAGCTCATGAGATTTTGTTCTTATCTTGGCTATATTAATTTTTTTCTTTGAGCTAGTTAAAATAGAGAGATACTTTTGATCTTCTAGGGTAGGGTTGATGACCTCCTTATAAGATCTTAATTTTCTTTTAGCCTCTAAACCTGTCTTGCACCCCATTTTCTCTTTAAACTTAGAAGTAACAATATTTTTAATATTATATTCTTTTTCCATAATAAATTATATAAATAATAAATATTGTTGTATAACATGTTATATTATTTATAATTATATTATATTATAACAATTTTCAAAATATGTTATTTATAAATATGAGTAATCCAAAGTCAATTTCAAAGAAGCAATATGGATCACAAAAGTTAAGATAAAATTAATTACATTTATAATTATAATATTATATAGTATAAGGTTAAATGATTTTATAATTTTGATATATATATATGTGTGTGTATTGTAATTACTCTTTTTCAATGATTTGTGAATTTGTAGGGATTATAATTTTTTTTTTCAAAAATATTAATATATTTTTAATTTATAAAATTTAAATTTAAATTTTTTTATTTATTAGATTATTGGATAAAGGGGAGGGAAAGGCTATTTTTTATTTTGTTTTAATATAAATGGGAAAGGAAAATATGATTTTCCCATAATAAATTATAAAAATAATAAATATGTTGTATAACTTGTTACAATATTTATAATTATAATATATTATAACGATTTTAAAAATATATTATTTATAAATATAATTATGATAATGTGATTAATCCAAAGTCAATTTCAAAGAATCAATATGAATAACAAAAGTCTTGTCTTTGTAATTACTCATTTTAAATGATTTGTAGATTTGTAGGGATTATAAAGTTTTTTTTTAATATAAATATATTTTTAATTTATAAAATTTTAAATGTGTGATTTTTTATTGGATAGGTGGGATGAAAAGACTATTTTTATCTTATTTTAATATAGATTGTCAAGGAAAATATTATTTTCCCATAATAAATTATATAAATAATAAATATTGTTGTATAATTATTTATAATTATAATATATTATAACAATTTTTAAAATATATGATTTATAAATATGACTATGAAGATATGATTAATTTTAAAGTCAATTTCAAAGAATCATTATGGATCACAAAAGTCTGAGATAAAAAATAATTAGATTTTATTTATGATTATAATATTATACCATAAAAGGTTAAATGATTTTATAACTTTGATTTTTATATTTGTCTTGTCTTAATATCTATATTGTAATTATCCTTTTCAATTATTTGTGAAATTGTAGGGATTATAAAGTTTTTTTTTTTCAAAAATATAAATGTATTTTTAATTTATACAATTTTTAATTTTTAAATTTTTATTGGATAAAGCGGATGAAAAGACTATTTTTATCTTATTTTAATATAAATTGTTAAAAGGAAAGTATTTTTTCCCCATAATAAATTATATAGATACTAAATATTGTTGTATAATGTGTTACATTATTTATAATTATAATATATTATAACAATTTTAAAAATATATTAATTATAAATAGAATTATGATGATGTGATTAATCCCAAAGTTAATTCCAAAGAATCAATATGAATAAAAAAAGTCTAAGATAAAAAAAATAATTAGATTTTATTTCTGATTATAATATTATAGGGTATAAGGTTAAATGTTTTTATAAGTTTGATTTTTATATTTGTCTTGTCTTAGTAGCTATATTTTAATTACTCATTTTTAATGATTTATGAATTTGTAGGGATTATATAGTTTTTTTTTTCAAAAATATAAATATATTTTTAATTTTTAATTTAAAATTTCTAATATAAATTGTTATGGAAAATATTCTTTTCCCATAAAAAAAATATCTAAATAATAAATATTGTTGTATAAGGGTGTTAAATTATTTATAATTATAATATATTATAACAATTTTAAAAGTATATTATTTATGAATATAATTATGATGATGTGATTAATCCCAAAGTTAATTCCAAAGGATTAATATGGGTCACTGTGAGAGTTTCAATAAGGATAACTAATTGTTAACTAGTTAAAAGACAATTTTTATAATTGTTTCAGGAAAAAAGACTGGAATTATTATTATTTGTTTGAAAAGATATTTTCACTAGTAATTATTTATGAATAATAAATAAGTTAAGAGAGTTAACTTCATAAAAGTAAAATATGATGGTAAATGTTTCCAAGAACTAGAATTGGTTGGGGACACTTGGATACTTGGAAACACTTACCTGCTCCTATGGGGATAAGAGACTAATCCCAGTGAGGAGTAGGGGTTATGTTCTGGGTTGAAGGAAGAGTGTGGAATTTCCAGAGTTGGTAGAGACCAGTGGATAACACTCAGCAATCCTGAAAATATTTTCTGGTATGGGCATCCTGAGGTCACAGCAGAAAATAAATCCACTGTTAACCCATACCATCCAGGACTACCATCGAGGACTAGAGCTCGGAGGCAAGAAGAGGACATGATTGCCTCTCTTGAAGGTTGGGAGGACCACAACTGTAGCTTACAAATTCAGATAAGTATTTGTGTATGCTCAAAAGAATTAAGTATTGAATATTTCTCATTTGGATAAGTACAATAAAACTGTTGTGTTCATCAGATATGATTGTTGTTATTGGTAGGATTTTAGATATTGCAAAAAGAGTTCAATCTTTGAGTTAATGAATTCTTATTATGTCATTTTCAGATTTCTTTTTTTTTATGGAATGCTATAAGTTGTATGTAAAATGACATTATGATATTTTCTTGAAATAAAACAGGAAAACACAGTAGTAATAATCTACATAAGAATATGTGAAAATTTATATTTGATAATGCACTCAGTAGGGTTTTCCTAACACTGGATGTAAAAATAGATTAAGTGGAAATTTCTAGTTATCAATGTAGAAGTAGAATTTTTAAACAGTAAAACAAAAGAAGATAATTCTTGTATGTATTTATACCAAGAACAGGAGATTCATTAATTATTTTCTTTACTAATAAGAGGGAGTTGTCGTTCAAGGGTATGGGTGGAACCCTAACCCTAGATCTGTCGCTTCCCTGTAGCATCTATATACGGACACATTAGGAAGGTGGTCCGGACACCGATTATTTACCTGGAAAGAAAGTATGCAGTGAAATAAAAGTAAAACTTAAATGACATGCACTCTTATATATATAAAGACAGAAGGAAAAAAATAATATATTACAAGAAAACCTGAGATAAGACTGTCTTCCAAATTAAACAAATACCATATCAATATGAATGAACAAAAAGATTAAATAGGGAGTAAATCTAGAACAGAATGAGTACATGCAACTTCGAAAATCAAAACCTCAGTATATTAAAATGGAGAGAAGTCTCTATCATCCATATAACATACGCAGTCTCATAAGATGAATATAAACTTCAGAGCAGTAAATGAATTATACACTACAGTTGCATTACATTTCTATCCCTGAGGAAAGAAAGAAATTCTGGAATGGAACCCATGCATCTCTGTAATATGCATGCTGAGTTAAAAGTTAAGTATGGACATAATATTTCCCCTCCTAAAACCATACTTGAAAATTAATAATAACAAGGGAAAATATGAAGTCCCAAAGGCTTCAGACTCCCCATAAGAATCTACAAGATTTGTAAAAAAGAAAACTATATCATGGAAAAATCGTCTCTAGCAGAATCAACATCGAACGAAGCCCAAAATTAATGGGGATTTGAGTACAATTAAACGGTATTAGAGTTTTTGAGACGCTTGAAACCTGATAGCATATTTTTTATGAGTACCTATGTGAGCATGAAAGGAATTAGCAAGTGTCGACGCATGTGGAACCCCAAACAGAAAATGCAAAGTGAGGAAGTGGTCGACAAAATGAGGACCAACCTAAAAGCAGAACCATTTAAAAGATTAAAAGACTGTAAAGACTTTACTCTAGACCTTAGAATCATGTTTCTTAAATCAAATGCAAAGGGAAAAGGAATGTTAAAACAATAAAAAAGAGATTGGTATACTTATACCTGTGTAACAAGTTGTATTCTGATAGTAAACACCAGTTCATAACCCAGTAACTCAGTTTAAGTATTGAGTTAATCCTAAGTAAATACGTGTAAGGGAAAATTACTTAAATTCAGTTTAGTGGGCAGAAGAATTTCTTTACCTGGAAATTTACGGTGAGAATCTTGGAATGCCGAAGTGGGCAGCATAACCACAGCGATTAAGGACTTAAATGTGCTCCATGACTCACAATGCTCATAATAGAAAACCCCAGTACACTTTGTTGGGGCCCAAGGGCGGCCTATACCTATGCATATTCAATATCTTCAGAAGAGAATAATAGAAGAGGTAGAGCAGAATTCCGAGAGCGGACATAGCAACAGTAGTAAGTTACAGTAGAAAAATATTTTAACCATCAGAATAATCTTGAACAACTCAGAATTCCTATGGTTGGTGGGGATATCTAAGTTACATTCCTGCCTAAACGCTGATCGTCGATTTTCCTTCAGATAACGATGGAGATCTCATGCATTCAATGAGGAAATCGCAAGAATCATGATGGTCCTCAGATCTGTACAGAGTTATTAATGGCAAGTACTGATAGCACTAAATAGCTCTGACGTGCCAAGTAAGTCTCGATTGTAACGAATATAATCAAATATTCTAATACAGTTCTAAGGTTCTGTGTGGACGGAAAAAAAAACTCAAACACATATTAACCCGAACTATATAGTATAACAATATTTCTTCATGATAAGTGGTGTCAGGTTATACGAATGTATAATTTAAGTGATATATGATTTATATAGTCATAAAATTGAAGAAAATCCAATGTCATATAGAAACCATGGTAAGCATTAATGGTAAGATTTAATAATCTTAATCAGTATATGGGAAACAAAGTAATTTTATTTTTATTTTCATGGTTATGCATGTCACAAGTGGTATCATAGAAGCATTCATATGCTGGGACTGTTGAGATTCAACAAGATGATGAGCTTAGTGAAAAGAGTCGCCTTCACTAAGTGGGCCCACATGCTATTTTTAGCGCAAGTCTATTTTTAGACATGTTGATCATATTCTATGAGTTGCAGGATGCTATTTGTAGATGGTTGGTCAAGTTGAAAAAATAGATGGACTTCTATTTTTAGACATATTGGGCGGAATCTATTTTTAGATTTCCAGTCTAAAAATAGATATGTCGAATATTATTAGCTCTTAATAATATTTGGACTCTAAACATTATCTTATTCTCTTGGAGCACTTCAGTTAAGTGCACAGATGTGGCACAGGAGCTGACAAAAGGAATTACACTATTCCTGAGGGTTTAGTGGAGCTATTGCATGGAGGACTTTAGTTAGAATTCATGTGACAGAGTTTGGTGGAGTTGTGTTCAGTTTAACTCAGTTAGACACAGTTGAGCTAGTTGTATCTAATCTAACTAATTGATACACTAGTGAGAGTGGTGTGAATTAATTATTAAATAATTCACTAAATATTAACTCATCAATAAACTGAAGAATACATCAGTTAACTACAATGCATGGACAGTTTCAGTGGAGACCAGTGGAGAGATAGGTGAAAGGGCAAGATGACTATTAGTTGTGACTATAGTGATGAATTGATTGCATCCAACACTCAGTAGAGATGCCAATGAGGATTTCTCAGTGCAAGCCAGTTGGATTCGAGTTCATTCAAAGCCATTCTTCAGCAGGGATTGCGCAGTAGAGGCAGGCTAGCAGGTGGCAGAGATCGTGCATAGATTTGTTAGATCGGGCCTGATTAGTGTGTAGCGATTGTATTGTACTGAGAGCTTGAAATGTTCAGCTTTGTATGATGATTGTTACATGATATCTATGACATATATTATATACAGATAGTTGGGGTTTTTAGCTTCAGGCTTTCTCGTTAAAACACTACATTAATGTGTGTGAATTTTTATGGTTTCATGTGTGCTTTGCAATTGATTTAATTTCCGCATGTGATGATCAATGGTGGAATAGATTATGTATTGTGCATGAAGTTAAAATAGTGTGTGATCAGGAGAATATTGGATATATAACGCATTATTTATATAATTTCTACATGGTATCAGAGAGATATTGATCATAGAAATTGCAAATTATTGAAGCGGTTGAGTTTTGTGCTGGTGGAATTCGAATTTGTTGCAGTGTTTTCTTGGTGTCGAAGTTGAGATGTCTTTCAACGGATTGTGATTGGAGTATGCCCTTGAGGGTAGCTTGAATTATATTGCATGGAAGGACAGGATGGAGGTAGTTCTAGAGGATAATGGGTTGAAGGAGTTCATAGATGCAGAAATTCCAAAACCTACTTCTAGTGATGCAGCTGCACTTGACGCATGGCAAAAGAAGACAAAAAAATGTCGAAGAATTTTGTTGGAAGGTGTGAAGGATCACATAGCGTCCAGACTTCATGTTAAAGCTTCTCCATTCTTGATGTGGAAAGCTTTGATAGACTTTTTCCAAAGCAAAAGTGACCAGAGGAAGATGGCACTTAAAGACAAACTCAGGAAAATAAAAATGGAGAAGGGAGAAAGTATACCAAAGTACCTCACGAAGTTTTTCCAGTGCAAGGATGAGATGGGAAGTGTGGGGGTTACTGTAGATGAAGAGGAATTGGTGAGCTTGGCTCTCCTTGGGCTTCCGAAGAGTTGGCATTCCTACAAGGACTCTATCAATGGTCGGGAGAAACTGCCGGGATGGGAGCGACTTTGGTCGGATCTTGTGCGGGAGGAGATAAGGCGGAGTACCAGCGATGGATCTTCATCAAAGAATGAAGATGAAGAAAATTTCACTTTGGCTTCCAAAGCAAGGAAAGGGAAGGGAAAGAAAAATCCTTCTCAATCCGGTGTGAAAGGCAGGAAGCAGGACATGTCCAAGGTGAAGTTCTTTCACTGTGACCAACACAGAAATTACGCCACTAATTATCCATAGAAGAAGAAAAATAAGTAGGCTGTTGGATCTATAGTTGGAGAGGCCTTAGCCTCGCACTTTGAGCTGGATTTTTCATTGATCGCATGCTTGGTCTCAAGTGTGATGGGATCAATCAGGTTTCTTGACAGTGGTGCGTCTTTCCATATGACTGGAGACAAATATTTTTTTACTGATCTGGATGAGAAGGATCTTGGAGTGCACATCAAGATGGGAAATGATGGTAGATACAGTGCGACTGGTATCGGGACCATTTCCTTTGAGAGGGAGTATGCAAAACCTTTCATCTTGAAGGATGTCATGCATGTTCCAGTATTGAAGAAGAATCTGATCTCTGTGGCGATGTTGGAAGACAAGGGATATGATGTTGTCTTTAGCGAGGGAAAGGCTTTCCTGCGCAGTAAGGAAATTGGTGAAACCCGGAGGATAGGGGTTCGAGTTAAGAACCTTTATCAATTGCAGGTAGATGGTTTCGTAGCAATGGCAGGTAAAGCAAAAGGAGTGATGAGTCGGGATGAGGACGAATTGTGGCACAAGAGATTGGGCCATCTTCACCATGGAGTTATGAAAATTTTGTAGCATATTTCTACCGGGCTTCCCAAGGGTAAACTTGCGCATTCAGATCAGTGCAAGGGATGTACTTTGGGAAAATTTGTGAAAGCCACCTTTCATGAGAAGGATAGTCGTGCCACGACGATCCTTGAGAGAATTCACACAGACGTGTGTGGACCTTTCTCAGTAGCTTCGACAGTAAAGCACAGGTATTATGTGATATTTGTTGATGACTTTTCTTGTAAGTATTGGATCTTCTTCATGCAGAAGAAGAGCGAGACATTCTCAAAGTTTTGTGAGCTCAAGGCACTAGCTGAGAAAGAGTCGGGGAAGCAGGTGAAGGCTCTTAGGAGCGATAATGGTGGTGAATTCATCTCTAGCGAATTCAAAGACTTTTGCAGTGCAAAAGGAATTCGAAGAGAGCTCATGAGCCTCATAAACCACAACATAATGGGGTCACGGAGCAAAATAACACAACGATCGTGGGTGCTGCATGGGCGATGTTGCATGATCAGGGCCTTCCCATACACTTGTGGGCTGAAGCATGCAACACTGCGGTTTATGTGCAAAACCATTATCCTCATAGAGTACTTGGCATGAGTACACCCGAAGAGGTGTTTTCTGATAAGAAGCTTGATATTTCTCATTTGAATATTTTTGACTCACCTGTTTACATTCATGTGACGAAGGATGCTAGGAAGAAGCTGGAGCCGACCGCAGAGGTTGGGATATTTTTGGGGTACACAGAAACACCCCACAACTATCGTGTGTATTTTCCAAACAGTTGGAAGACTGTTGTGCGACGGGATATCAAATTTCATGAGGAGAAAGCCATGAATTTGTCGCCTGAGAGGGAGCTACACTTGCATGCAGATGAGAAGCTACTAGTTCCTAAGGATGAGCCTTAGGATGTGGATCAGCCACAAGAGGAGGTTCATGGAGTGGAAGAAACCACTCACGAAGCGCCAAACATCAGAGGGTGGAAGCGCACTACAGAAGCTGAGCGACTGAATCTTGATGCAGCACAAAATGTAGGAGCCCCTACATCACAGTGCAGATAGAGACAGTCACCTGACTGATTTACTAGATACATGGATCTAATGAGCAAGTTTATCATGATGGAGCCATCCTCTTTTGAGGAAACTGTGGAGGACCCTGCATGGGTAGATGCCATGGTGGAAGAGAATGATTCGATTGTCAGAAACAGTGCATGGGAGATTGTCCCAAGGCCGGAAGGGAAATCAGTGGTAGGTTCGAGATGGATCTACAAAGTGAAGCAAGCTACTGACGGGAGCATCGAGAAGTACAAGGAAAGATTTGTTGACCGAGGCTTCTCACAGATCGAGGGGATCGACTATGAAGAAACCTTTACACCTATCACAAGGTATTCTTCCATACGGACCATCCTTGCTCTCTCAACACAGATGGGTTGGCACATTCATCAGATGCATGTGAAGACAATGTTCCTCAACAGAGTCATTGAGGAGGAGGTGTACATAGATCAGCCTGAAGGATTCGAAATCTTCAGCAGCGAGTCGCATGTGTGCAGGCTCAAAAGAGCGCTATATGGGCTGAAACAAGCACCTCGTGCTTGGTACACATGGATAGACAATTATTTCACCGGTCTTGGATTCACCAAGAGTGAGGTGGATCCGAACCTATACCAGATTTTGGTGGAGGGTAAGTTGTTGATAATTGTACTTTATGTAGATTATTTGATACTAATAGGTGATGAACAGTTGATACTCTCATGCAAGGTTGATCTTGCAAAGGAGTTTGAGATGAAGGACTTGGACCTCCTTCATTATTTCTTGGGATTGGAAATTTGGCAGTGGAAGGATGGACTGTTTGTGTCTCAAGGAATGTATGCTCCGGAGATACTGGAGAAGTTCAACATGCAAAGTTGCAAGCCTATCGACACTCCTCTTCCTAGTGGTTGGAGGAAAGAGGATGCTACATAGGAAGAGGTAGTGAATGCCATTGTTTACCGACAGTTGGTCGGTTCGCTCATGTATCTATTCAATACACAACTGGACATATGCTATGCTGTTAACTAGCTTTCACAAGCTATGGTTAAGCCTACCAAGCTCTTTTGGAAGGCAGGAAAGCATGTATTGAGATATCTCAGAGGCACATCGGAATATGGATTATGGTACAAACAGTCGGATGAGGTGAAGATGCATGGCTTCACGGATGTAGATTGGGCAGGGAGCCCAACAGACAAAAAGAGCACATATGGAGGGATTTTTAGTATCGGGTCTACAGCAGTTTCTTCGTACAATAGAAAACAGAGATCTGTGGCACTCAGTTCAGCGGAGGCCAAGTACATGGCAACAAGTTTGTCTGCATGCAAGGCTATATGGATGAGGAAGATCTTGGTCGGGTTGTTCGGTTCACACTTAGATCCTACTGTGATATATTGTGATAATCAAAGTTGCATTAAACTCTCAGTTAATCCAATATTTCATGATAGATATAAAAATATTGAAATCCAGTACCATCATATCAAAGATTGTGTGCAACGGAAGATCATGTTGCTATCTTACATTCCTACGGAGGATCAAGATGTTGATATTCTGATGAAGGCGCTCACCAGGAGAAAATTTGAATACCATAGAGATAGGATCTGGGTGGTAGATAATCCCTATATTTTTGAGAGGGAGTGTTGAGATTTAAAAAGATGATGAGCTTAGTGAAAAGAGTTGCCTTCACTAAGTGGGCCGCAGGCTATTTTTGGCGCAAGTCTATTTTTAGACTATGTATATTTTTAGACATGTCGATCATATTCTATGAGTTGCAGGATGCTATTTGTGGATGGTTGGTCAAGTTGGAAAAATAGATGGACTTCTATTTTTAGACATATTGGGCGGAATCTATTTTTAGATTGCCAATCTAAAAGTAGATATGTCAAATATTATTAGCTCTTAATAATATTTGGACTCTAAACATTATCTTATTCTCTTGGAGCACTTCAGTTAAGTGCACAGATGTGGCACAGGAGCTGACAGAAGGAATTACGCTATTCCTGAGGGTTTATTGGAGCTATTGCATGGAGGACTTCAGTTAGAACTCATGTGACAGAGTTTGGTGGAGTTGTAGAAGTAGTTGGTGGAGTTGTGTTTAGTTTAACTCAGTTAGACACAGTTGAGCTAGTTGTATCTAGTCTCACTGATTTTTACACTAGTGAGAGTGGCGTGAATTAATTATTAATTAATTCAATAAATATTAACTCATTAATCAACTTAATAATACGTCAGTTAACTACAGTGCATGGACAGTTTTAGTGGAGACCAGTGGAGAGATAGGTGAAAGGGCAAGATGACTATTAGTTGTGATTATAGTGATGCATTGATTGTATCCAAAACTCAGTAGAGATGCCAATGAGGATTGCGCAGCGCAAGCCAGGTGGATTCAAGTTCATTCAGAGCCATTCTTCAGCAGGGATTGCGTAGTAGAGGTAGGCTAGCAGGTGGCAGAGATCGGTGCATAGATTTTCTAGATCGGGCTTGATTAGTGTGTATCAATTGTATTGTACTGAGAGCTTGACATGTTCAGCCTTGTATGAGGATTGTTACATGATCTCTATGACATATATTATATACAAATATTTGGGGTTTTTAGCTTCAGGTTTTTCCGTTAAAACACTGTGCTAATGTGTGTGAATTTTTATGGTTTCATGTGTGCTGTGCAATTGATTTAATTTCCGCATGTGATGATCAATGGTGGAATAGATTTTGTATTGTGAATGAAGTTAAAATAGTGTGTGATCAGGAGAATCTTGGATATATAACGCATTATTTATATAATTTCTACATGGTATCGGAGTGACATTGATCATAGCAATTGCAAATTATTGAAGCGGTTGAGTTTTGTGCTGGTGGAATTCAAATTTGCTGCAGTGTTTTCTTGGTGACGAAGTTGAGATGCCTTTCAACGGATTGCGATTGGAGTATGCCCTTAAGGGCAGCTTGAATTATATTGCATGGAAGGACATGATGGAGGCGGTGTTGGAGGATAATGGGTTGAAGGAGTTCATAGATGCAAAAATTCAAAACCTACTTCTAGCGATGCAACTGCACTTGACACATGGCAAAAGAAGACAGCAAAATGTCGAAGAATTCTGTTGGAAGGTGTGAAGGATCACATAGTGTCCAGCCTTCATGGTAAAGCTTCTCCATTCTTGATGTGGAAAGCTTTGATAGACTTGTTCCAAAGAAAAAGTGACCAGAGGAAGTTGGCGCTAAAAGGCAAGCTCAGGAAAATAAAAATGGAGAAGGGCGAAAGTATACCCAAGTACCTCACGAAGTTTGTCTAGTGCAGGGATGAGCTGGGAAGTGTGGGGGTTACTGTAGATGAAGAGGACTTGGTGAGCTTGGCTCTCCTTGGGCTTCCGAAGAGTTGGCATTCCTACGAGGACTCTATCAATGGTCAGGAGAAACTGCCAAGATGGGAGCGACTTTGGTCAGATCTTGTGTAGGAGGAGATAAGGCAGAGTACCGGGGATGGATCTTCATCGAAGAATGAAGATGGATAAAATTGCGCTTTGGCTTCCAAATTAAGGAAAGGGAAGGGAAAGAAAAATCCTTCTCAATCTGGTGTGAAAGGCACGAAGTAGGACATGTCCAAGGTGAAGTGATTTCACTGTCACCAACACGGACATTACGCCACTAATTGTCCACAGAAGAAGTAAAATAAGCAGGCTGCTAGATCTGCAGCTGGAGAGGCATTAGCCTCGCATTTTGAGTTGGATTTTTCACTGATCGCATGCTTTGTCTGAAGTGTGATGGGATCAGTGTGGTTTCTTGACAGTGGTGCGTCTTTCCATATGACCGGAGACAAAGATTTGTTTACTGATCTGGATGAGAAGGATATTAGAGTGCACATCAAGATGGGCGATGATGGTAGATACAGTGTGACTGGTATCGGGACCATTTCCTTTGAGAGGGAGTATGTAAAACCTTTCATCTTGAAGGATGTCATGCATGTTCTAGGATTGAAGAAGAATATGATCTCTGTGGTGACGTTGGAAGACAAGGGATATGATGTTGTCTTTAGAGAGGGAAAGGTTTTCCTGCGCAGTAAGGCAACTGGTGAAACCCGGAGGATAGGGGTTTGAGTTAAGAACCTTTATCAATTGCAGGTAGATGGCTGCGCAGCAATGGCAGGCAAAGCAGAAGGAGTGGTGAGCCGGGATGAGGGCGAATTGTGGCACAGGAGATTGGGCCATCTCCACCATGGCGCTTTGAAAATTTTGCAGTAGATTTCTACCAGACTTCCCAAGGGTACACTTGCGCAGTCAAATCAATGCAAAGGATGTACTTTGGGAAAATTTGTGAAAGTCGCCTTTCATGAGAAGGATATTCGTGCCACGACGATCCTTGAGAGAATTAACACCGACGTGTGTGGACCTTTCTCAGTAGCTTCGACAGCAAAGCACAAGTATTATGTGATATTTGTTGATGACTTTTATCGTAAATGTTGGATCTTCTTCATGCAGAAGAAGAGCGAGCATTCTCAAAGTTTTGTGAGTTCAAGGCACTAGCTGAGAAAGAGTCAGGGAAGCAGGTGAAGGCTCTTAAGAGTGATAATGGTGGTGAATTCAAAGACTTTTGCAATGCAGAAGGAATTCGAAGAGAGCTCATAGTGCCTCATAACCCACAGCAGAATGGGGTCACGGAGCGAAAGAACAGAAAAATCGTGGGTGTTGCATGGGCGATGTTGCATGATCAGGGACTTCCCATACACTTGTGGGCTGAAGCATGAAACACTGTGGTTTATGTGCAAAACCATTGTCCTCATAGAGTACTTGGCATGAGTACACCCGAAGAGGCGCTTTCTGGTAAGAAGCCTGATATTTCTCATTTGAAGATTTTTGGCTCACCTATTTACAATCATGTGACGAAGGATGCCAGGAAGAAGCTGGAGCTGACGGTAGAGGCTGGGATATTTTTGGGGTACACAAAAACACCCTACAACTATCATGTTTATTTTCCAGACAGTCGAAAGATTGTTGTGCGATGGGATATCAAATTTCATGAGGAGAAAGCCATGAAGTTGTCACTTGAGAGGGAGCTACACTTGCATGAAGATGAGGAGCTACTAGTTCCTAAGGATGAGCCTTAGGATGTGGATCAGCCACAAGAGGAGGTTCATAGAGTGGAAGAAACCACTCATGTAGTGCCAAACATTAGAGGGCGGAAATGCACTACAGAAGCTGAGTGACTGAATCTTGATGTAGCGCAAAATGTAGGAGCCCCTACATCACAGCACAGATAGAGACAGTCATCTGACTGATTTACTGGATACATGGCTCTGATGAGCAAGTGTATCATGACGGAGCCATCCTCTTTCGAAGAAGCTACGGAGGACCCTGCATGGGTAGATGCCATGGTGGAAGAGTATGATTCGATTATCAGAAACAGTGCATGGGAGATTGTCCCAAGGTCGGAAGGGAAATCAGTGGTAGGTTCGAGATGGATCTACAAAGTGAAGCAAGCTGTTGACGGGAGCGTCGAGAATTAAAAGGCAAGATTTTTTTCTCGGGGCTTCTCACAGATCGAGGGGATCGACTATGAAGAAACCTTTGTGCCTGTCACAAAGTATTCTTCCATACGGACCATCCTTGCTCTCTCAGCGCAGATGTGTTGGCACATTCATCAAATGGATGTGAAGATTGCATTCTTCAATGGAGTCATTGAGGAGGAGGTGTACATAGAGCAGCCTGAAGGATTCGAAATCTTCAGCAGTGAGTCACATGTGTGTAGGCTCAAAAGAGCATTGTATGGGCTGAAACAAGCACCTTGTGCTTGGTACACATGGATAGACGGTTATTTCACCGGTCTTGGATTCACCAAGAGTGAGGCGAATCTAAACCTATACCAAATTGTGGTGGAGGGTAAGTTGCTGATCATTGTACTTTATGTAGATGATTTGATACTGACAGGTGATGAACAGTTGATACTCTCATGCAAGGCTGATCATGCAAAGGAGTTTGAGATGAAGGACTTGGGCCTCCTTCATAATTTCCTGGGATTGGAAATTTGGCAGCGGAAGAATGGACTGTTTGTGTCTTAAGGCAAGTATGCCTGGGAGATACTCGAGAAGTTAACCATGCAAGGCTGCAAGCCTAGCGACACTCCTCTTCCTGGTGGTTGGAGGAAAAAGGATGCTACATCAACAGAGGTAGTGGATGCCACTGTTTACCGACAGTTGGTTGGTTCGCTCATGTATCTAGTCAATACACGACTGGACATATGTTATGCTGTTAACCAGCTTTCACAAGCTATGGTTAAGCCTACCAAGCTCTTTTGGAAGGCAGGCAAGCATGTATTGAGATATCTCAGAGGCACATCGGGATATGGATTATGGTATAGACAGTCGGATGAGGTGAAGCTTCATGGCTTCACAGATGCAGATTAGGCAGGGAGCCCAACGGATAGAAAGAGCACACCTGGAGGGATTTTCAGTATCGGGACTACAGCAGTTTCTTGGTATAGTAGGAAACAGAGATCTGTGGCACTCAGTTCATCGAAGGCCGAGTAGATGGCAACAATCTTGGCTGCATGCAAGGCTATATGGATGATCCTGGTCGGGTTGTTCGGTTCGCACTTAGATCCTACTGTGATATATTGCGATAATTAGAGGCATTAAACTCTCGGTTAATCCAATATTTCATGATATTTCTAAACATATTGACATCCGGTACCATCATATCAGAGATTGTGTGCAACAGAAGATCATGTTGCTATCTTACATTCCCACAGAGGATCAAGATGCATATATTCTGACGAAGGCGCTCACTAGGAGCAAATTCGAATACCATAGAGGCAGGATCGGGGTGAAGGATAATCCCTATCTTGTTGAGAGGGAGTGTTGAGATTCAACAAGATGATGAGCTTAGTGAAAAGAGTCACCTTCACTAAGTGGGCCCGCAGGCTATTTTTGGCGCAAGTCTATTTTAGACTATGTCTATTTTTAGACATGTCGATCATATTCTATGAGTTGCAGGATGCTATTTGTGGATGGTTGGTCAAGTTGGAAAAATAGATGGACTTCTATTTTTAGACATATTGGGCGGAATCTATTTTTAGATTGCCAGTCTAAAATAGATATGTCGAATATTATTAGCTCTTAATAATATTTGGACTATAAACATTATCTTATTCTCTTGGAGCACTTCAGTTAAGTGCACAGATGTGGCACAGGAGCTGACAGAAAGAATTAAGCTATTCCCGAGGGTTAAGTGGAGCTATTGCATGGAGACTTCAGTTAGAACTCATGTGATAGAGTTTGGTGGAGTTATTGAGGTAGTTGGTGGAGTTGTGTTCAGTTTAACTTAGTTAGACACAGTTGAGCTAGTTGTATCTAGTCTAACTGATTGATACACTAGTGAGAGTGGTGTGAATTAATTATTAAATAATTCACTAAATATTAACTCATTAATCAACTGAAGAATACATCAATTAACTACATTGCATGGACAATTTCAGTGGAGACCAGTGGAGAGATAGGTGAAAGGGAAAGATGACTATCAGTTGTGACTATAGTGATGCATTGATTGCATCCAACACTCAGTAGAGATGCCAATGAGGATTTCGCAGTGCAATCCAGGTGGATTCGAGTTCATTCAAATCCATTCTTTAGCAGGGATTGCACAGTAGAGGCAGGCTAGCAGGTGGGAGAGATCGGTGCATAGATTTGCTAGATCGGGCCTGATTAGTGTGTAGCGATTGTATTGTACTGAGAGTTTGACATGTTCAACTTTGTATGAGGATTGTTACATGATCTCTATGACATATATTATATACAGATAGTTGGGGTTTTTAGCTTCAGGATTTTCCATTAAAACACTGTGTTAATGTGTATGAATTTTTATGGTTTCATGTGTGCTTTGAAATTGATTTAATTTCCACATGTGATGATTAATGGTGGAATAGATTATTTATTGTGCATGAAGTTAAAATAGTGTGTGATTAGGAGAATCTTGGATATATAACACATTAGTTATATAATTTCTACAGGGACCCTAAGGGTAAACTAACTATAACCTGTGTGAAAACTGATGCATAGAGTTCAGCAGGAAACATGACATGAGAAGGGGAACAACACAAAAAACCCCCCAAGACACCAGGGAACCCCAAGTTCAACCAGTGATGAACCCAGAAATGTGGATTCAGTTAAGTGTCGATCAACATCGACAAACTAGTAGACTTCTAGCAGAACAACCGCACCAAACCAGCTTCCTGTTAAATACGATACAACAACTACAGGAGGAAATGGTGCATGTTCGAAAAGATAACAGACGATTATTGCAAGAGAAGGAAAAGATATTAAAGAGTTTGTCAGACAAATAAAACTAGGAAGTGGAACATCCAAGTACTAACAGAGGCATGAAAGAAGAATATGAGTAGCAAACAAGACATAACACCACTGACAGAGTGGAAAGAAGCCCATCCCAGCGAAGCAAGAACAAAAATTACAATGAAGAAAAATCTGGCAATGTGTGAGATCAACAAGAGGTTAAAAAGAAAAAAGTAGATCTTCAAGGGGAGTTTCGAAAAATAAAACCACCAACATTTGATGGTGAAGCTGAGGAAGTGGCGGAAGCATGGTTGATAAACATAAATAAATACTTTCAGGTATACAAATACAGTAGCAACCTGAAATCTAGATTGGCCATATACCAGCTAAGGGAGAAGGCCACTCTATGGTGGGAAGAAGTGAAGAATGTTCGCAGCATAGAGGAACAAGATGTCACTTGGGAATCGTTCCAACAATACTTTAAGGAAAAGTATTTTACAGAACAATTATATGATGATAAAGCTAAAGAATTCCATGACTTGAGGTTTGACTATGGATGAATACATCACCAAGTTCACCTCCCTGTTACAATATGTTCCATATCTTCGTGAGGAAAAGGCTAAGGTGCAGATATTTCTTAGCAGCTTGCCAACGCATATGAAGGAACGTATTGAATTTTTTAATCCCAGAACCATGGATGAAGCCATTCGTAAGGAACGAATGTGCTATCAACAATCCAAGGCTAAAGGAGAGGTTGGGAAAATTTGGCCATCAAGGAAAGGACAAAAAAGCAGCTCCAATTTCAAAGGAGCCAAAAGCAGTAACTTTAAAAATTCTGCCTGAAATTTTGTCAGCAAACAATTTGGCAGAAATCATCATAGGACTCATTGGCCAGCAGAAGAAAAACCTATAGAGGCATTCAGCAAGCCTGAGCAAGGATAGGTGACCAAGCCACCCTTACAATGTTAGGGGTGTGGTGAGGCACACTACTACAAAAACTGTCCACATCGAGCAAGGAATGACATGGTTGCAAACTTGCAAGAGGCTTCTACAGTTGGCGATGTGGCACCAAAAATTCCTCGTATCAACGGGGCATTGGAGGATCGACAGGCTAATTATCAGCCAACGATGATTGAAAATTACTGTCTCAATCTGTTTCTATTTTGGTAGACCCAGGTGAAATTCTAAGTTATGTTAGTCCCAAGATAGTGGAAATGTGTAAATTAAAAGAACAGAAATTTAAAAACTCATGGCTGGTAGAACTAGCCACAGGAGACAAAAGAAAAGTGGCTGCTAAAATATCAAACTGTGTATTAGAAATTGCAGAACAACAATTAAATGTGGATTTTAATATACTAACATTAGGGTCCTATGATGTTTTGTTGGGCATGGACTTGCTAGAAAAACATTGGACCTTAGTGGACTTCAAGGAAAAAGTTATTTATTACAGAATGCAAGATGGAACACGCAAGGAAATTTAGGGAGTCAAGAAGCCATTATAGCTATGACCAATTACAACATCCCAAATGAATAAATGTATAAGGAAGGGATGCGAGATTTATGTTATTCAAGTAGGATATGTTGATTCCAAGGAAAAATCACCTATGATGGAGAATATACCTATGGTGCAAGATTCTATAGATGTTTTTCCAAAAAATATTCCTAGATTACAGCCAAGGAGAGATATTGACTTCACCATAGAGTTGATGCCAGGAGCTTCTCCCGTGTCAAGGGCTCCTAACAGAATGAGTGTGCCAGAGCTAACAGAGTTGAAAATGCAATTACAAGAATTGATGGACAAGGGCTACATTCGCCCAAGTGTGTCCCCTTGGGGAGCACCAGTGTTGTTCGTGAGGAAGAAAGATGGAACCATGTGAATGTGTCTGGATTATAGACAGCTTAACAAGCTAACAATCAAGAATAAATACCCTTTGCCCATAATTGATGATTTGCTTGATCAAGTGAAGGGAGCCACACTGTTTTCAAAAATCGATTTAAGATCTGGCTATCACCATATTCGAATCAAGGATGAAGAAATTTGCAAGACAGCATTCCGTACTAGGTACAAGCATTATGAATTTGTGGTATTACCCTTCGGGTTAACAAATGCACCAACAACCTTTATGAGGTTAATGCATGGGATCTTTCATCCTTTTCTGGATAGTTTTGTGCTTATATTTATAGATGATATTATAATTTATTCTAAAAGCTAGGAAGAGCACAAAGAGATTTTTAGGATTATGCTGGAAATGCTAAGAAAACACCAGTTGTACGCTAAGTTCAACAAGTGTGATTTCTTCAAAACAGAAATCCAGTATTTAGGTCATGTTATTTCAGTAGAAGGAATTACGGTGGATCTGGAGAAGATCAAAAAAATCATGGAATGGTGAGTACCCTAGAATGTGGCAGAAATTCGATCCTTTATGGGATTAGCTGGGTACTACTGAAGATTTATTGAAGGATTTTCCAGAATTTATTTTCCTATTACTTCCTTGCAGAGGAAAGTAAAAGTTTTCAAATGGAACGTTGAGTGTCAAAATAGTTTTGAAAAGCTGAAACGACTTTTGACCACTACACCCGTGTTGAGGGTAGCTGACCCCAACATAGAATTTGAAGTTTGTACAGATGCAAGTAAAGAAGGTGTTGGGGTAGTTCTGTCTCAAGAAGGAAAAGTAGTGGCCAATGAGTCTAGAAAGTTAAAGAATCATGAGCAAAGGTATTTAGACTATGACTTGGAATTAACATCAGTAGTACATGTGCTCCAATTATGGAGACACTACTTGTTGGGTAAAAATTTTGTGTTAAGGACAGATCATAATAGCTTGACTAGTTACTTCAAGCAAGTTGATTTAAACTCTAGACATGCAAGATGGAACACCTTTCTAAGCGAGTTTGACATGGATATTCAGCACGTGAAAGGTAAGGAAAATCAGGTAGTTGATGCTTTAAGAAGAAAACTACATGGTATATATGAGATGTTTTATAATCAGCTTGAGAGTAAATTTTTGGAACAAGTGAGCGAAGAAGCGCAAAAAGATCCAGAATATCTATTTTTATGGCAACAAATGGAAGAGAATAGAAATCAAGGAAGTACATCTGAGTATGGAATAAATGAAGATCAGATGCTAACTTTTAGAGGTAAATTATATGTGCCTAACCGTGTGGATCTAAAAGATCTGATAATGAATGATTACCATCGCAGTAATTACACAGGTCACCTAGGATACCAAAAAATGTTGACTTCAATTAGAAAGGTATACTTCTGGCCTGGTATATGTAAAAACATTGCTGAGTATCTAAGTAAATGATTGGAGTCTTAGCAGGTGAAGGTGGAGCATCAACATCTCGCAGGATTATTGCAGCCCATACCGATACCTGAATAAGTGGGAGGTCATATCCTTGGACTTCATTATAGGCTTATCGCGAACAAAAAGGAAAAATGACTCCATCATGGTGGTAGTGGGCAGATTGAATAAATATGCACTTTTTATACCTGTGCAGTCTACTTACAAGACTCTACAGATAGCCGAATTTCTAGGCTACATGGAATTCTGAAGAAATTTATCTCAGACAGGGATGTTAAGTTTACTTTAGCATTTTGGAAGACTCTGTTTACAGGTTTGGGGACTCAAATAAACTTGAGCACAACTTATCATCCCCAGACCGACTGTTAAACAGAGCGAGTAAACCAAGTATTGGAAGACATGTTGCACATGTATGTGATGCAGTGGCCAACCAAATGGGAAGAATATCTCCATCTTGTTGAATTTTCCTACAACAACGGTTATCGGGAATCTCTGAAGATGAGTCATTTCAAGGCCTTGTATGGGAGACAGTGTTGCACACCCATGGAGCAACCCTGAAACAAAACTAATGTTGGGACCCGAAATGCTTGCTGAAATGAAATCCAAAGTAAAGATGATAAAAAAAAATATGAAGGCTACAAAAGATCGACAGAAGATCTATGCAGATTAAAAGAGGACTTATCGAGAATTCGAAGTAGGAGACCATGTGTACATGAGGATTAAACCCAAGAAGAGTACCTTTCCGTGGATTTCTTGTGCCAAGTTAGCTCCCAAGTTCTGTGGACCCTTAGAAATTTTGGAAAGGGTAGGACCTGTGGCTTATTGGCTGGCTTTTCCAATCACATTCGAATAAACAATGTGTTCCACGTGTCCCTGTTGAAACGTTATGTGCATGATTCAAAAAACGTAATACATTGGCAAAATATACAGGTGGAGTCAGAGGACGATTTCCTGGTCGAGCCGCAACACATACTTGACCGAAGGGAAATCATGCTCTGAAAGCGAGTCATCACCCAGGTTAAAGTGCAATGGAAGCACTTCGGCCCGGATGAGGCTACTTGGGAGGACGAAAGATTCATGCGGGAAGCTTACCCAGAGCTCTTTTCAGAGCTAGAGTGAAAACACCGAGGACGGTGTTACTTCCAAGGAGGAAGTTGTGATAGCTTCATTAAGGATAACTAGTTTTTAACTAGTTAAAAGACAATTTTTATTATTTTTTCAGGAAAAAAAAATAGAATTATTATTATTTGTTTGAAAAGTTATTTTCACTAGTAATTATTTATGAATAATAAATCAGTTAAGAGAGCTAACTTTATAAAAGTAAAAGCTGATGGTAAATGTTTCCAAGAACTGGAAAGTGGTTGGGGACAGTTGGAAACAATTACCTGCTCCTCTGGGGATAAAAGACTGATCCAAGTGAGGAGTAGGGGTTTTGTTCTGGGTTGAAGGAAGAGTGTGGAATTTCCAGAGCTGGTAGAGACCAGTGGATAACACTCATCAATCCAGAAAATATTTTTTGGTACTGACACAATTGGGCGTCCTAAGGTCACAGCAGAAAATAAATCCACTGTTAACCCGTACCATCCACGACTGGAGCTCGGGGGCAAGAAGAGGACGGGATTTCCTCTCTTGAAGGTTGGGAGGACCACAACTGTAGCTTACAAATTCAGATAATTTGTGTATGCTCAAAAGATTTAAGTATCGAATATTTCTCATCTGGATAAGTACAGTAAAACTGTTGTGTTCATCAGATTAGATTGTTGTTATTGGTAAGATTTTAGATTTTACAGAAAGAGTTCAATCTCTAAGTTAATGAATTCTTATTATGTCATTTTCAGATTTCATTTTTTTATGGAATGCTACAAGTTTTATGTAAAATGACATTATGATATTTTCTTGAAAGAAAATAAGAAAACACAGTAGTAATAGTCTACGTAAGAAGATGTGAAAATTTATATTTTATAATGCACTCAGTAGGGTTTGCCTAGCACTAGATGTAAAAAGAGATTAAGTGGGAATTTCTTGTTATCGGCCTAAAAGATTACAGTGATTTTTATTTAATCGAAAAACTACATCTTTCCGTAAACAAAATTCATCTGTAGAACACTAGATAAGTAGAGAGATACACAGGGTGAAACTACACTGAAATTTCTGTGCAGTAGAATTTTTAAAAAGTAAAACAAAAGAAGATAATGCATGTATGTATTTATACCAAGAACAGGAGATTCATTAATTATTTTCTTTACTGATAATAGGGAGTTGTCGGTAAATGGTATAGGTGGAACCCTAACCCAAGACCCATCGCTTCCCTATAGCATCTATACATGGACACATTAGGAAGGTGGTCTAAACACCGATTATTTACCTGGAAAGAAAGTATGCGGTGAAATAAAAGTAAAATTTAAATGACATGCACCCTTATATATATAAAAACAGAAGGAAAAAAAACAGTATATTACAAGAAAACCTAAGATAAGACTGTCTTCCAGGTTCAAAAAATACCATATCAATATGAATGAACAAAAAGATTAAATAGGGAGTAAATCTAGAACAGAATGAGTACATGCAATCTCGAAAATCAAAACCTCAGTATATTAAAATGGAGAGAAGTCTTTGTAGTCCATATAACATACGCAGTCTCATAAGATGAATATAAACTTCAGAGCAGTAAATGAATTATACACGGTAGTTGCATTACATTTCTACCCCTGAGGAAAGAAAGAAATTATAGAATGGAACCCATGCATCTCTGTAATATGCATGCTGAGTTAAAAGTTAAGTATGGACAGAATCTTTCCCCTCCTAAAACCATACTTGAAAATTAACAATAACAAGGGGAAAGCTGAAGTCCCAAAGGCTTCGGCCTCCCCATAAGAATCTACAAGATTTATATAAAATAAAACTGTATCATGGAAAAAGCGCCTCCAGCAGACTCAACATTGAATGAAGCCCAAAATTAATGGGGATTCAAGTACAGTTAAACGGTATCAGAGTTTTTGAGATGCTTGAAACCTGATAGCATAGTTTTTATGAATACTTGTGTGAGCATGCAAGGAATTAGCAAGTGCCAACACATATGGAACCCCAAATAGAAAACGCAAAGTGAGGAAGCGGTCGACGAAATGAGGACCAACCTGAAAGCAAAACCATTCAAAATATTAAGAGACTGTAAATACTTTACTCTAGACCTTAGAATCACATTTATTAACTCAAACGCAAGGGAAACAGAATGTTAAAACAATACAAAAGATATTGGTAGTGTTATACCTGTGTAATGAGTTGTATTCTGATAGTAAACGCCAATTCATAACCTTGTAAATCAATTTAAGTAATGAGTTAATCCTGAGTAAATACGTGTAAGGGAAAATTACTTAAATTTGGTTTAGTGGGCAGAAGAATTTCTTTACCTGGAAATTTGCAGTGAGAATCTTGGAAGGCCGAAGTGGGTAGCATAACTGCAACGATGAAGGACTTTACTGTGCTCCATGACTCACAGTGCTCGTAATAGCAAACCACAGTACACTTTGTTATGGCACAAGGGTAGCCTATACCTGTGCATATTCAATCTCTTCGGAAGAGAACAATAGAAGAGGCATAGCCGAATTCGGGGAGCTGGACATAGCAACAATATCAAGTTACAGGAGCGAAAGAATTTAACCATCGGAATAATTTTGAACAACTCAAAATTCCTAGGGTTGGCAGGGATATCTAAGTGATATTCCCACCTAAATGTTGATCGTCGATTTTCCTTCAGATAATGGTGGAGATTTCATGCATTCAACGAGGAAATCGCAAGAATCATGACGGTCCTTATATCTATCCCGAGTTATTAATTGAAAGTACCGATAGCACTAAATATATCTGATGTGCCAGGTAAGTCTTGATTATAATGAATGTAATCAAATATTCTAATACAGTTCTAAGGTTCTGTGCTGACGAAAAAAATATATATAACTCAAACATATATTAACCCAAACTATATAGTATGACAATATTTCTTCACGATAAGTGGTGTTAGGTTATACGAATGTACAATTTAAGTGATATATGATTTATATAGTCATAAAATTGAAGAAAATCCAATGTCATATAGAAACCATGGTAAGCATTAATGGTAATATTTAATAATCTTAATTAGTATATGGGAAACAAAGTTAATTTTTATTTTTTATTTTCATGGTTATGCATGTTATAGTCACAAATGTGTGAGATAAAAAATAATTAGATTTTATTTATGATTATAATATTATACGATACAAGGTTAAATTCTTTTATAATTTTGATTTTTATATTTGTCTTGTCTTAGTAGCTATATTGTAATTACTCCTTTTCAACAATTCATGGATTTGTAGGGATTATAAAGTTATTTTTTTCCTAAAATATACATATATTTTTAATATATAAAATTTAAAATTTCTAATAATTTCATTGGATAGACAGGATGAAAAGACTATTTTTTATCTTAGATATCATTTTTGGGATTCAACTGCGTTAAGACGTCATTCATGTATGACCCTTTCCATGAGAGGTAGTCGTAACAAACTAATTTCTCATGATTTTTGAATAGTCCACTTAGCACTCATTGCATCGGGTGATGCTCACAAGGGTGAAGAAGTGAGATTGAAACTAGTGAAATGAATCACATAGCGTCAATCATCACTTCCGAGGCTTGAAAATACTATATTGTTTTAATACAAATTGTCATGGAAAACATTCTTTTCCCATAATAAATTATATAAATAATAAATATTGTTGTATAACATGTTACATTATTTATAATTATAATATATTATAACAATTTTAAAAATGTATTATTTATAAATATAATTATGATGATGTGATTAATCCCAAAGTCAATTCCAAAAAATCAATATAGATCACAAAAACCTAAATAAAAAAATAATTAGATTTTATTTATGATTATAATATTATAAAATATATTAATAACCCAATCCATTAAGAATGTCAAAATAAAAATTAACTAATTATTAATAATATATATAAATATATGTTTAGGTCATTGACATAAGAGTAATGTATATCATAAACTTACAAAATTTAAAATGCTAATTCTATTCGTGCGTGCACAAGAGTACCTTATAGTTTCTATAATATGGTGAGATTAATATGGTGTCAATCTCTCACGATTCTATCTTTGCCAAGCTACAACGTAGTTTTGACTTGTGTCACATACACAGAGTTATAAAATTTAAAAAAAAAGAAAATTACCATATAATTTAAATCATACCATTAACACAAATTTATGGAAATACCACCATATGGTTTATAAGATTATAAAACATGCATAAATTATAAGAATATAAACACACTATGCAAATACGAAGTAGATATTATATGCACAGAGATCCATTGATTATAAATATGCCACATAGCAAATCTATTGCACATTATGGTTAGCAACTGTGATATAATGTATTGATTTCATATGAATTGCCACCGTCACCATTAAATGTTCTGGTACATAGTTATGCGCGTTAAACTTTATGGAAATTATAATTTACATTGTACTTAATTGATTTGCTCTATCCACTTGGTTAATTCGTAATCCTCCCATACCTTGACATGATTTGGATTGGAAATATAACTTAAGGATTGAACGTTTGTTGAGGAATTAATTGAGACACACCTGTCATAGATCTATGTCATCAGTGTGAACCCTAAATAATCGACGGTCGAAACACAAATAGGGGAAGTTAGGGTAACCACCCCTGCCCCTGCGCCCGAGCCCTATCTGTGTTCATTTATCAGTGACCAGTAAGGAGGTCTGCCACTCTCCAACCATGCGCCTTCGACCTACAGGTAAGTCTTTCACTTCGGCTTTGACAGTCCATTAGCGAAAATAATGACATTGTTAAGGATATTTCCACAGTATAACGTCCAGTTACATTTGTTAATCATTGGTTCGATTTTTTTCCTGTTAATTTCTTTATGCCAGTAACACTCCTTCTCCCGCAGGTTGAAGCTACCTTGTCACAGTTTCTTGTGATGGGTATTCAGGTCATACGTTTATTCATTCTTTGTCGTTATATTTTCATTTTGATACTCGTTTCAAGGTCTATCTATATGCTTTCTTCTTTATATGCTTATATCTTTTTTATTATTAATCCTCCAATTACTATCAGGTTGTAAGGTTTCATTACCCTTCCACTTCCTCGGCTTGTTGATAGCAAAACCTGACTCCATGATGCAGCAAAATCAAGTTAAATTTTCATTATTCATTTGTGTGATTTAGGGGGTGAGATATTTTAATTATTTATTTAATTATTTTTCTCAATTAAGAGAGAAAATATAAATGTGAGGGTTATTGTAAATATTCCTTAAATAATTAAGGATATGAGTGGAGTTGAATTAGGTAGATAATCTAGGGATTAGAAATTCCATAAACGGGACTTAGTTGAGTCCAAAATAAGATAAATATAAATTAGATTTTATTTGAGATTTGTGTGGAGGAATTTATGGAGTGGAATAAATTCATATTTATGTATAAATAGGAGGGTTGTGTGAGAAATAAAAACAAGTGAGGAAGTGAGGAATATAGAGAGAGTGAGAAATGGGTTGAGAGCTTTTTGTAAAGGGCCAAGAGCCAAAAGGCCATCCACTATAATATTTGGCCAAGGAATTTCTTGTGTATTTATATATGAGTATATTTATGTTTGCATAAGATCTTTTTTACTTATGTACGCTTTGAGAAATTGCAAATGACTGTTTAATGAAGAGTATTTTATGAGAATTTTATTGTTTAAGGAGCACATGAGAGTTTTATATGCTAGGATCTGATTTAACCCAGAATCCTGGCATCATTTGGTATCAGAGCTGGAAGTGTGCGCAGTTCAAAGACCGTTGGGAACAAAATAATGGAATGTTAAGATACTTGTTTTCATGAAGCTCTGTGATCGTGTATTTGGCACAACATTTTGAGATATTTATCATCGAATTGTGATTCTTGACATTCTAGTCTTGGTGAAAGTCAATGGTAAGAGAGTCGGTATGTTGGGATCGACGTAGCCTATCCACCATTATACGATTTTTGTGTGTTTTTGTAAGATCCAATCTTCCACTATTGCAGTAACAACTAAAGAACCAAGCTTGGAAGCTGATCTCGAGCTTGGAAAGCGATCTGTCATGTGGAGCCCAAGGCTCATCTTGGATTTGTAATGGATTCGTAATCATGACTGGTGAGGCTGCGTGTATGGTTCCAGTTAAGTGCATAATGCAGTGAGACTGGATCTGATAAGGGAAGATCACTTGCACGCTGAGCAGCGGAGATGTAATGAACTCGACGTGGAGTTTTTGGCACGTGAAGAAAGTACTGCAAAATTCTGTTGGCGTGATTAAAGTACTACGAAAGTCTGGTGATCTGTTGTTTATTTTTCTTGATCTATCTGGCTTGTTGTGTTTTGGATCAAGCTAGTGAACTACGTAGCAGAAGCATGGTGTTGTGTTCAGTGGATCTTCCCATAGTTCTGTGTGGCATGAAGCGCCCAGTATTGAAACAATAACAGGGTGTGGATATATGTGAGGGAAACAGTGGTTCCTATTCATACCTTACCAGATCCAAAAGCCTAGGTGTTAAACTATTTTTTTATTTATGTTGGGAGAAGCACCAATTAACCAACAAATCTTGCCTTGAGGTCTGCATGCCTCAGAATATTTCCTAGTTATGTGTAATACGTGACAGGTCGAAGGTAATTTTATTGTGTTCTTGAAGTGCAACGTTTCTGGAGCATGGTCGGTGGAGCCGTGTTGACTGTGTGAAGTCAAGTCAAACAAGAGATCGAGCATCATTGGAGCTATGAGCCGTGCGACAGAGGGTGTAATATCTAGTAAGTGGGAATCATAGACAAAGTCCGTAGCATTTAATCTCGTTTCAAGCATTGACACCACGGCTTTGAAGCAGGTATATAATTTCATTTGCAAGTTGTGTAATGTAAAATACATAGGTATGAAATCGTAAGACTATGGTATTTATGAAGCAGCATCCCTGTGTGACTTAAATTATGCAACATATGTTACCTACAACATAGCACGACGAATTGAAACTCTTTAATGGGCCTGATAAATTTTTTAATAGTGGGTCGGATTGGAATGGATCAAGGCTACATAAAAAAAATTGTGACTTTCAGTTCAAAATATCGCAAAAAGAAGTCTCTTAAAAGTGGAATACGTGATTCGTTGGCGCAGTGGAAAAATGAAGTAGTTTTGAAGACCAGCTAATGGGTTGCGCAAAAGTTTCAGAGTGGTAAGTGGTAAGTCCTGGAACAAATGCAATATCAGTCAAGGTGTGACACGTTGCAACTTAAAACCATTCATTTCGCATGAGTTTGAAAAATTAAAAGTCATGCATCTTTGTTATGTGATAATCCTCGGATGGAGAACCAGAGTGCGATAACCATCCGATGTTTGAAAGGTAAGTTTTGAATGATTGACAGTTGAGATTAAACCTTGTAAAGGTAATTTGTGGGGCCCGGATATATTGGTACTTTTTATGGTAAAAAAATTATGGAATGTGTTAGTTGATAGTGTGGTCCAAGGTTAATTACGTTGACACTTTGGAACATTTATCCAAAGTCTGTTTCATTTATTAGAAACTGGATAAAGTGATGGTTATCATATAGTTGGAGTTATCATGGTTTATAACCATAATTGCATGAAAATTTAAAGCTTCTGCATGGGGTATTAAAACGATGGGTAATTTGGGTTTTTAAACCAAAGTCGAATTCAAAAAAATAAATTGTCAAAGTAGGGTTTTTATTTAGGTTAAAAACACAATTGAGATAATAAGGAAGAAGCTTCTGTGAGAGAATTTGGGTTGATATGCATGTGGATATGCATTTTTAAATTTTATATAAAGAATGTGGGAAAAGGCAGCTTTGGCTACATCATTTGGTATCATTATGCATAATGTGGATTCTTCAAAGTTTTGGTTAAGTCATTTTGGACCAAAGCTTGTAGTTGGAAAAAGGAGAATTATTTTGATTTGTGATTGAAAACATAATTGCTTGATGTGGTAAAATATTTGTTTTTACCATCATGTGGCGGCATCTAAGGAGGAATTATTTAGGATGGACACAATGTACAAGTTGTACATTATTCATCAAATAAGTTGAAAACATTTTCTTTGTACATAGTTGAAGAGATGTGAATTGATGTTGTATGGTGCATAAAAGTGCAAGAAAAATGTTTGCACTAAAATGACAAGCTTATGGGCATGCGAGTATTTACAGTGACAAAGACAGCACAGAAGATTGGAATCCAAAGAATTGAGATTGTGAAGAGAAGGTTTGTTAATAACCTTAACAGGAGCATTTAAGGTATGATACATCATTTCGAGAAGGTATTTTTGAATGTTTAAAATTGAATGGTTTATTTATTTTCACCATAAAAATAAATCTTGGAAAACATGGATTGCATTTTGATTAAAGACTTCAGCATCATGTGAAATGATAATGGGAAACTGATGATTTTTCATAAGAATGAGAGAGAGTGAAGATTTTACATCCTAAGAATGTATTAGGGGTGTATGTTCATTGGAAGATTGTATAACTTGAATTAAGTCAAAATATCCACTATCATAATTATTGGGGCAAGCCTTGAATTCAAAAAAAATGTTGGGGTCAAATGAACGTTTGGATATTTTGAGTTAAGATTGAATATTTTCATCCAAGATGAAGATTTGGTGTAGATTCTAAAGTCAAAGAGTCATAAGCTAAGGCAAAGGTCTGAATGTAATTGGGTGCATGATCGACGGAGCCCGACACCCAAAGAATTTGTCATTGTAACACATGAATTACTGAAGCATTGTTTGCAGCAAAGTGAAGCAAGAGAATTTCCCAGATATTATTCCAAGAAAGAGAACCGAAAGAGGTCAAGCGCCAGAAGAAAGCTTGCATTGTTGAATGGCAAGTGTGAGGACTTGCTGAAAAGAGGATTGAATGAAATCCACACGTGAACAGATGAAGTTCGCAAAAGAGGGGAAGATGATTATTGATAGTCATTTCAGAAGACCTGATGAAGACCACAGCAGAGGGAAGAAGAAGGAAAATGCCAAGGTAAGTGGCATATGTGAACAGTTGACTAATGAAGCTTATGAGCAGGAGAAGGCTGAGATAATAGTTCACCTTGAATTGTTAATGGAATTGTTGTAGAGAAATGTGAAAGACCAAACACATGGTTGGACCATGAGGAAGAAAGTGAAGTGGCAGAGACTACACACAAAGAGGGAACAACAAGTAAACATACAGCTGACAAAAGAGCTGAGGAAGCTCGAGCAGATGTTGAGATGTGAAGAACTCAGAGAGGCTGAGTTAAAAATGGATGTTTCCATTTGTGGCCCAGAACAAGGTGAACTTCTAGGTGAAGAGATCAATGAGGAAGATCTCATGAACTATTGGAATAGTTCAGAAGAATCCGAAGATGTGTTGGTGAGAGAAGTAGATGAGGCTATGAAGCCTTGTATTTTTAAATCTCACAGTTTATGTATGTTTGCAGGGTGTGTGAGAGATGGTGAGTAGTCTGATGGAACCATCACAGAGATGAAGGAAAATCTTGAGGTGAAGTGTGATGGAGAATGCCTTTCAGAAGAAAAATGTATTGATTTGTTGCAGCAAGAATAAATCATAAATGAATTCTTATTTGGGGTAAGACAACCAATTGAATTTTTTATGGAGCAGAAGCAAAATGGAAATGTCGAAGAGATATTCCAAGGAGGTAAACAAATGTATTTGTTTAGTGAATTTGCTGAAAGAATTTTACAATGTGATGATTCTTAAACCAGGACAACTTAGGAATATTTCCAAAATAAGAATGAAGGCGCGAATGAAGGTTGTGATGAAGTGCTGAAAATATTTCACATGGAAATCGAGTTCCTAGAACGATGGCTTAAGGAGCCTGAGGGAGAAGTAAAACTTGCAAAATCTGATCCAAAAAAAATTATAGTTACTGTGCATGATAGGGATGAAATGTTTTTAACATTTATAGAGTTAAATGAATGTTATAACCTTTCAGATAATAATGTAACTGTAGGTATAGAAAACGACATTAACAGATGTGATGTCGAAACCAATGAAATTGAGCAGAAATTATTTGGAGTTGAGATGGAAGATCAGAAGCAACAATAAAATTATGTCCATAGAGACATAAAGGAGACAAAAATAGTGAACTAGGAGGATAAATATGGAAGCAACCAGCAGTTCAAAACAGAATCTATTGAAGTCCAGAAAGTCGATGATGGGAAATTGGCACTTGAAGTATCAAAAGAGACCGAAAGGTCTTATCTTTTTAAAACTAATAGTTTGTTGGTGAATGCAGGTACAACACTGGACGAGAAAGTTGTTGCTATAAAATAAATCAATGACTATAGTTGTAATCAAGAAGGAGTTCTTGGTTATTCTTCATTGCAGAAATTTTAGTGTTCAGCACAGTTGGAGACGAAAGAGTTCGACAAAGAAGAATTACTCCGAGGAATTGGCGAAAGAAAGTGTTGGAGAAGCCGATGGAATCCGATCGACAGAGTGAGTGATGAGTTACCAAATCAAGTTGATACTTTGAAGGACCAGTGGTAGAACAGAGTTTGGAATCCGGGAGGGAGAAATTCATCAGGACTTATGGTTGTCTCATTTTTACAGAACAGCGACAGACCTCATAGACAGGAGTCTATGGAAACTTCTCTGCATGGGGAGTCTGATGCAGGAGCATCAAGACAAATTTTCATTATTCATTTGTGTGATTTAGGGGGTGAGATATTGTAATTATTTATTTAATTATTTTGCTCAATTAAGAGAGAAAATATAAATGTGAGGATTATTGCAAATATTCCTTAAATAATTAAGGATATGAGTGGAGTTGAATTAGGTAGACAATCTAGGGATTAGGAATTCCATAAATGGGACTTATTTAAGTCTAAAATAAGATAAATCTAAATTAGCTTTTAGTTGAGATTTGTGTGGAGGAATTTATGGAGTGGAATAAATTCATATTTATGTATAAATAGGAGGGTTGTGTGAGAAAGAAAAACAAGTGAGGAAGTGAGGAATACAAAGAGAGTGAGAAATGGGTTGAGATCTTTTTGTAAAGGGCCAAGAGCCAAAAGGCCATCCACTATAATATTTGGCCAAGGAATTTCTTGTGTATTTATATATGAGTATATTTATGTTTGCATAAGATCTTTTTTACTTATGTACGCTTTGAGAAATTGCAAATGACTGTTTAATGAAGAGTATTTTATGAGAATTTTATTGTTTAAGGAGCACATGAGAGTTTTATATGCTAGGATCTGATTTAACCCAGTATCCTGGCATCACTCCAGACTACGGCTTTGGGTACATACGTCTACAATTTAATGAAGGCAATACAGGGTTATTCAGTCTCCAAGTGTTTAGTGATGGGTTAAACCTTTGTTTTATTATATGATTGTATACTCATTCATTCTGTTATGTGTACCAAGTTGCAGCGAGGAAGGGAGCCTTGCCTCGGTCTTCCTTCATAATGGAATTTCAGAATGATAATTATAGGTTACAGTTTGTATTCTCTTTGTTAATTACTTGGTTTTCTTTTTCATTACCCTGTGCCTCTTTTATTGAGGACGACATCCTCTTGAATGCACTGGGCATCCTCTGTCTACACAAGCAACATCCCAGAATTATGATTAAGTTCTTCGAGCTACTCTCTTTCAGATTATGTTATGCATTTTTAACTAGTTTCTGGTACTTGTAATTGTTCTGGGAATGTAATTATGTCATTGTATTAGATTTAACTACTCTATTGCATGGAAGCCTCTCGCCTTTCCTTTGACTACAATTCTAGGTTTTTTTTTTTTAAACAGTCAACAATTAGATATGATAATTTTCCTTGTGCTTATTTGATAGTTTTTATATTTCTTCTCATTTTATTAAAGAAGAATAGTAAATTCGTGCTTTTCGCTATGAATACTTTCCTTGAAATCCTCTATGGAAAATTTATAGATGTATTTAGATATGCAGCTTTATTTGTTCAGTATTCTGTCTTTCAGTAGATTCTTTTTACTTCTTTCTCTATGGACAATATTTGTAAATAAGGATTCTATGTATAATCATGTGAATAATGACTAGGAGACCCTAGACTCAACCTTGACCCTCAGGGTTCTGTTTTAAACTCTTGAGTCTGTATATAATGTATTTCATTACATAGGTTTTTAAATTCCTTATGATGTTTTCTTACTCTAGGTTTACATATTCTAATTGTTTATGAACTTTGCAAACAATGTTAATAGTTTTCCCCCCATACTATTAATACGGTAAAAGAAAATAGTGTTTACCCAATTCACAGTACCGTTTTGGTAGTTTGGTATAGTTATTATTATCTTTTATTTATTACACTATTAAGCACAAAGACCCTAATAAATGCATTTTATTTTCTTTATATTGTCATTCTCAGAAAACATAACTTCAACTCTAAGTATTACCAATACTTACATTTCCAACTTTCACAATGGCTTACATACAGAAGTAGATACTTACCTCCAACCTATATACGCTTAATAGATGTTTCCTCACAACCTATGAGAGAGGAAATCACGTCCTCTTCTCCCCCCATGCTCCTCACCAAGCCTTTAGGTAGCAGGAAGATTTTCTAAGTTAAGCCTCATGACTATTGTCCAGCTTATACTTTTTCTGGGTTATTAGAGCTCCACCGGTTCCTACTAGCTCTAGACTGCTCTATCTGAAATATTCGTATTGCAACCCATTTATTATTTTTCTGCAGAACCCCTTCCCCTTCTTAAGATTTCCTATTTATTCCCATGGGGAAGGTAACTGTCAAAACTGAATTTACCCTTTTTACCATGGTTCTTGGAAATTCTTTTTACTATTCAATTAAGTCACTATTCGGATTAATTACTCATATTATTCATTTAATTTTCCCAAAAAGATAAAGTTTCCACTCCTTTCAATATTACTAAAAAATAGTCATGTTCGTTTGATAATTCAAATGTTAAAAAATAAAAATAAACATAATCAGAAAATAAATCAAGGTGTTACAACTCCCCCTGCTTGAGACAAACACCGTCCTCGGTGTTGTTTTTATCATGAGAATAATTTGGGATCAATATCTCAAACATAATTTTCATCCTCCCAGGTAGCCTCCTCCAAGCCAAAGTGCTTCCATTGCACTTTAACTTGGGGGATGACTCGCTTCCGGAGCGTTATTTCTCTCTGATCGAGGATATGAAGCGGTTCTACCAGGAACTCATCGTCCAATTCGACCTGCAATCAACAAATTTTTAATTAGTTAAACTGAGTCTTCTCTCTTACAATAAATCGAAATGTGAACAAAACTTACATGTACGCTTTGTTAGTGTATCACATGTTTAGGGTCATGTATGTATCGTTTTAGTAAAGATACTTGGAACACGCTATGCACCAAAATATGACTATGTAGGGTCAATCGATAAGCCACTGGTCTTATCCATTCCAAGATCTGGAACAGCCCATAGTATCTAGGTGCCAACTTGGCACAACAATTCCACCTCAAGGTGCTTTTCTTGGGCTTAATTCCCACATACACGTGATCACCTACTTCAAATTCCCGAAAAGTCCTCTTCCGATCTGCATATACCTTTTTCTTGTCTTGGGTTGCTTTCAAATTCTGTCTAATCTTTTTCAATTCCCATTCTATTTCCTCCAACATATCTGGCCCCAAAATCAATCTGGTCTTCGGAATACTCCAATTCATAGGAGTCTGGCATTGTCTCTCATACAATGCTTCGAGTGGTATCATCTTAAGGGATTCTTGATACCCATTATTATATGCGAATTCAACCAAATGTATGTATTCTTCCCATTTTTGGGGTTGCTAAATCACATACATGCGCAACATTTCTTCTAGTATTTGATTCACCCTCTCAGTTTGTTTGACAGTTTGAGGGTGATAAGATGTGCTTAATTGGATTTGAGTTCCCAGACCCGTAAAAAATTCCTTCCAAAAATTTGATGTAAACTTTATGTCTCTATCAGAGATGACGATCATTGGAATACCATGTAGCCTAAATACTTCTCTCAGAAAGATGTTGGATATTTGTACAATCTTGTGAGTTGACTGAACTGGTATGAAATGGGCCACCTTACTAAGCCTATCTTCCACCACCATTATTGAATCATTGTGTATTTTACTCCTTGTTAATATGGTGATGAAATCAAGAGAGATAACTTCCCATTTCCACTTCGGCACATGAATAGGATGTAGTAATCCGGCTGGGTGTTGGTGCTCTAATTTAACTTGCTGACATTCCAAACATTTAGTTAAATACTCAACAATTTTTTTTGCACATTCCAAGCCAAAAATAATATTTTCTAATTGATGTCAACTTTTTTTGATATTCGGGATGTCCTGCGTATGAACTCTGGTGATATTAATCCAATATTAATTCTCTTATACTCATAGGATTTGGCATACATAATGTTTTACAGGAAGTTAGAATTTTTTCATCATTAATTTCATTTGATGTCTTACCTTTCTCCTTAGCCTCATTTTCCTACTGCCACAGGAACTGATACTCAGGGTCCCTTTTTGTCGCTTCCATTATTTTCACTTGAAACTTAGATTCTGCCTGATTAACATACAACTCATATATGCCATACAATTTTCGTCTTAAATCATCAACAACTAGGTTTTCCTTTCCCTTCACATACTGAATATCAAAATCAAACTTGCTTAGGAATGCATTCCATCTTGCTTTACAGGTGTTTAAATCTGATTGTTTGAAATAGTTGCTCAAGATACTATGGTCAATGCTTTGTATAAACCTTTTTCCCAACAAGTAGTGACTCAAAATTCGAAGGGCATGTACTACGGTTGTTAACTCTAAATCATATGAAAAATATTTGTGTTCATGATCCTTTAATTTCCTGGATTCGTATGCTATAACCTTACCTTCTTGGGTTAATACTTCCCCCACTCCTTCTTTGTAAGCGTCCGTGCAGACTTCAAAAATTCCACTAGGATCTACTACTTTTAATACTGGAGCAGTAGTTAATAATATTTTTAGCTGGTTAAAACTATTCTGACATTCCGCAGTCCACTTAAACACTCGCCCCTTCCGTTGCAAGGAGATAATAGGGAAGGAAATTTTAGAAAAGCCCTCAATAAAACATCGATAGTATCTAGCTAGGCCCATGAATGATTGTATGTCAGTCATGTTCCTGGGAACCCTCCATTCCATGATCATTTTAATCTTTTCTAGGTCCACAGCAATTCCTTCAATGGATATTACATGGCCCAAATACTGGATCTGCTCTTTATAAAAATCACATTTACTGAAATGGGCATAGAGTTGGTGTTCTTGTAGCATCTTCAGCATCAGAAGCAAATGCTTTTTTTGTTCTTCAATAATTTTAGAATAAATCAGAATATCATTAATTAATATTAAAACAAATTTATCAAGAAATGGGTGGAAAATTCCATGCATCATGCTCACAAAAGTGACGGGTGCATTATTTAAGACAAAAGGCAACACCACAAATTCATAATGTTAGTAATTAGTACGAAAGGTTGTTTTTGATAGATCTTCATCTTTGATCCTAATCTAATGATACCCAGACCTCAAGTCAATCTTGGAAAACACCGTCGCTCGATCATCAATTCGGGGCAGCAGATATTTATTCTTGACAGTTAGCTTATTAAATTATCGGTAGTCCATAAACATTTGCATTATTCCATCTTTATTCTTCACAAATAGTACTGGTGCACCCCAATGGGACACACTTGGCCTGATATACCCTTTATCCAACAATTCTTGCAACTGCATTTTTAGCTCTGTTAATTCGGGCACACTCATTTGGCAACGTGCTCTTGATACAAGCGCAACTCTTGGTATTAATTCTATAGTAAAGTCAATATCTTGCCTTAGAGTAATATTGGTATGCTTTTAGGGAATACATCTCTGAATTCTTGTACAAACAGTATGTTTTCCATAGGTAAACTATTTTCTTTAGAGTTTGATAATCCCACCTGAATTACATATAGCTAGCAGCCTTTTATAATACATTTACTCAGCTGGGATGCAATAATGGGGCGTAGTCTCATTGGTTTCCTGATTCCTTGCAACCCTTGACAAGTTCCACTTTCAGCCTTGAAATGAATAATTTTCTCTTTACAATCTACTAGGGACTAATGTCTTTCTAACTAGTCCATCCCCAATAAGATATCATAGGAACCCAAAGGAATGATATTCAATTCTACAGTTATTTTATGGGCTGCTATATCTAGTACACAATTTGTTACTTTGGCATTAACTTGTCTTTTTTATCCCATAGCTAACTGTACTAGCCAGGGATCTTTAATTTTTGGCTTTGCATGTTACATTTTTCAACAACTAGGGGGTTTATGTAACTTAAACTAGCACCAAGATCCACTAAAATAGAAACAATTTGAGATTGTAACTTACCTTCCAATTCTATCATAGTTGACAGGAAAAATTCTTGTCAATCTTCTAGCGCAACATTAATCCGTGGGATATTTCGAGCAACATCCCCCATCGTGGATGCTTCTTGTAGATTAGTTGTTACTTCATTCCTTCCGTGATGTGGGTTGTTCTTAAATTTGTGTGTCTTGCCACAACCCCAGCATTGCAATGGTGGTTTCTGAGTTTGACCAAAGTCTGGTCTACTAGATGCCTCATTTGGCCTTTCTTCAGCTGTCCATTTGGACCTTTGCATATTTTTCCCAAATTGCGTATTTTATGAATTCTTCAACACATTTTTGTAGTTTCCAACTCTGTTATTTTTAAATTTTGAGGAATTTTTTTGTACTTTCTTATTTGGCCAGTTCCTGCCGAATTCACCCTTTGCCTTAGACTACTGATAGCACATCCTGGAGTTCCTGATTGCTTCATCCATGGTCTTTAGATTTACAAATTCTATCTATTCCTTCATGTGAGCAGGTAGGCTACTCAAGAACCGCTGCACATTTTCTTTCTCATCTCTCAAGTAGGGTACATATCTTAATAGTGAAGTAAACTTAGTAATGAATTCATCCATAGATAATTGAACCAACTTTAAATCATGAAATTCTCAGGAATTTTCATCATAGAATCGTTCTGTTAAATATTTGTCCTTAAATTACTGTTGAAATTCATCCCGAGTCACATTCTGATCCTCGATCCCACGTACATTTTTCACCTCTTCCCACCATACTGTAGCCTTCTCCCTTAATTGGTAAATTTACAAATGGGCTGTGAGTTTATTGTTATACTCATAGTCCTGGAAATACTTCATATTTATTATCCAAACTTCTTCCATTTCTTCAGCTTCCTCGTCAAAAGTGGGAGGCTTAATTTTCAGAAATTTGTCATGTAATTCCACTTTTTGTTTCTTCAATTCCTGTTGATCTAACACATTTCCAGAATCTGCTTCATTATAAGTTCTGCCTTTATTTCTTTGTTGAGTATAACTTACTGCTGGGTGATCATGAACTTCTTTTTGTTGTTCTCCTTCCACCAGGGTGTCCCTGTCGGGGCTAGGCTATGCAGTGGGAGGATTTTTCTTGTCTGAAAGACTCTTAAGTATTATTTCTTTCTCCCTCATTAGTATTTCATTATTGCCTCAGACTCTTATAATTTCTGGTTGGAGTTGTTGAAATTCTTCCAACAATCTGGTGGTTTGTATTTGTTGCTCTTATAGTAATCTACTGGTTTTTTGGTGTCGGTCCACAGTTAACTGAACCCACATTTCTGGGTTAATCCCAGGATTATTCTGAGGTGGAACTTCCCCCGTCATTATGGGTGTTTGTTGACTGGATACTCTCCTCATTACAGTCCTTCAAAAAAATTTATCGTCGTTGATGTCTTTGTACAATGAAGCAAAGGTTAAGAAACACCAAAGTCATCTTTGGTGGTCCAACTAGCCCAATGTTTAACCTTACTCTGATACCAATTGTCACATACACACACACCTATAAAATTTTTAAAAAAAATTACCATACAACTTAAATCATACAATTAACAAAACCTTATAGAAATACCACCACATGGTTGATAAGATTATAAAACACGCATAAATTATAAGAATATAAACACACTCCGCATATATGGAGTAGATATTGTATGCACAGAGATCCACTGATTATAAATATTCCACATAGCAAATCTATTGCACATTATGGTTAGCATCACTCTGGTTAGCAACTGTGATATAATGTATTTATTTCATATGAATTGCCACCGTCACCATTAAAGGTTCTGGTACATAGTTATGCACGTTAAACTTTATGGAAATTATAATTTACATTCTACTTAGTTGATTTTCTCTTTCTGCTTGGTTAATTCGTAATCCTCTAGTAACCTGACATGATTTGGATTGGAAATATAACTTAAGGATTGAACATTTGTCGAGGAATTAACTGAGACACACCTGTCATAGATCTATGACGTCGGTGTAAACCCTAAATAATCGACGGTAGATACGCAGACAAGGGAAGCTAGGGTAACCACCCCGCCCCCGAACCCTGTCTCTGTTCATTTCTCCATCACCAATAAGGAGGTCCATCACTCTGTAACCATGCACCTTCGACCTGCAGGTAACTCTTTCACTTTGGCTTTGATAGTCCATTAGCGAAAAGAATGATAGTGTTAAGGTTGTTTCCATAGTATATCCTCCTGTTACATTTGTTATTCATTGGTTCAGTTTTTTTCATGTTAAGTTCTTTATGCCAGTAACACTCCTTCTCCCACAGGTCAAAGCTACCTTGTCACAGTTTCTTTTGATGGGTATTCAGGTCATACACTTATTCATTCTTTGTCGTTATATTTTCATTTTGATACTCGTTTCAAGGTCTATCTGTTCACTTTCTTCTTTATATGCTATTCTCTTTTTTATTATTAATCCTCTGATTATTATCAGGTTGCATGGTTTCATTAGTATTCCACTTCCTCGGCTTTTTGATAGAAAAACTTAACTCCAAACTCTAGCTTCAAGTACATACGTCTACAATTTAGTGAAGGTAATACAGGGTTATTCGGTCTCCAAGCTGTTAGTGTTGGGTTAAACCTTTGTTTCAGTATATGACTGTATACTCATTAATTCTGTTATGTGTACTAGGTTGTAGCAAGGAAGGGAGGCTTGCCTCAGTCTTCCTTCATTATGGAATTTGAGAATAATAATTACATGTTACAATTTGTATTTTCTTTGTTAGTTTCTTGGTTTTGTTTTGTTTTCCTTACCTCGTGCCTCTTTTACTGAGGACAGTGTCCTCTTGAATGCACAGGGCATCCTCTGTCGACACAAGAAACGTCCCATAATTATGATTAATCTCTTCGAGCTAGTCTCTTTCAAAGTCTGTTATGTGTTTTTAACTAGTTTATAGTTCTTGTAATTGTTTTGGGAATGAAATTATGTCATTGTATTGGAGTTAACTACTCTATTGCATGGAAGCCTCTTGGCCTTTCCTTTGAATACAATTCTGGGTTTTGTTTTATTCAGTAAAAAGTCACATATGATAATTGTCCTTATGCTTATTTGATAGTATGTATATTTATTCTCATTTAATTAAAGAAGAACAATAAATGTATGCTTTCCGGAGTACTTTCCTTGAAATCCTCTATGGAAAATTTATAGATGTATTTAGATATGCAGCTTTATTAATTTAGTAGTCTATCTTTCAGTAGATTATTTTTAATTCTTTCTCTGCCAACAATATTTTTAAATAAGAATTCTATGTATAATCTTGTGAATAATGACCAGAAGACCCTAGACTAAACCCTGACTCCCAAGGTTTTGTCCTAAACTCCTCAGTCTATTTATAATGTATTTAATTACATAGGTTTTTAAATTACTTATGATGTTTTCCTACTCTAGGTTTACATATTCTAATTTTTTATGAACTTTTCAAATAGTGTTGATAGTTTCCCCCCCACACTATTAATACAGTAAAAGAAAATAACTATTACCCAATTCACGGTACCATTCTGGTATTTTGGTATAGTTTTTCTTCTCTTTTCTTTATTACACTATTAAGCATGCAGACCCTAATAAATTCATTTTAGTTCCTTTGTAATGCCATTCTCAGAAAGCATAACTTCAACTCTAAGTATTACCAATACTTACATTTTCAGCTTTCACAAAGGCTTACATACAGAAGTAGATACTTACCTCCATCTTGTATACCCTTAACTGATGTTTCCTCCCAACCTATGAGAGAGTAAATCACGTCCTCTTCTCCCCCCATGCTCCTCACCAGGCGTTTAGGTAGCAATAATATTCTCTAAGTTAAGCCTCGGGACTCATGTCCAACTTATAATTTTTCTAGGTTTTAGAGCTCCACTAGTTCCCAGCATCTATGGACTGCCCTATCTGCAATATTTTTATTGCAACCCATTTCTTCTTTTTTTGCAGAACCCCTTCCCCTTCTCAGGATTTCCTATTTATTCCCACGGGGAAGGTAACTGTTAGAATTGCCTTTACCCTTTTTACCATGGTTCTTGGAAATTATTTTTACTATTGATTTAAGTCACTCTTCAAAATAATTACTCATATTATTCATTTAATTTTTCCAAAAACATAAAGTTTCCATTCCTTTCAATGTTACTAACAAATATTCATATTCTTTTGATATTCAAATGTTTTAAAATAAAAATAAACATAATCAGAAAATAAATCAGGGTTTTACAACTCCCCCTGCTTGAGACAAACACTATCCTCGGTGTTGTTTTTCTCATGAGAATAATTCGAGATAAATCTATTGAACAAAATTTTCATCCTCCTAGGTATCCTCCTCCGGGCCCAAGTGCTTCCACTGCACTTCAACATGGGGGATGACCCGCTTCCAGAGCGTTATTTCTCTCTAATCAAGGATACAAAGCGGTTCTACCAGGAAATCATCGTCCAGTTCGACATTGCCACTTGACTCTCGATTCATCTTGGCAGTCCTTGTGGCAATCGATCTGTTCATCCAGTATATTAATCTACGGTGGCAAGGTCCTGTTGGGATCTGATCCAAATCACATGGACTTCACTCAATTAACCTCTGACCTATCGCGTGCGTTTGTGGCATATTAAAAAATACCCTTAATTTGATTTCATATTGGAAAATACCCCTAAAAATCACATTATTTAAACCCCTACCAATATGAACCCAATACACCTTCCTAATTCAAAAAACCCCTACTTCCACGAACTATTGTAGGTATCCATTTTTTATACCCATTTATATTTTTTCATTAACTTTGAGATCCATTTTGTATACCTTCCAATATAAAAACCCTTTAACCCCTATATATCCCCCAATATATCTTGCTATTTTTTCCTCAATATATATCCCCCAATATGAACCCACGTGGTATGGTATTTCTCCCCTAGTGAAACCCCTGTGATCCAAATCAACAGTGGGTGTGCTTTAGATCAATGGTCCACACTCAAGGGCGATATTTTGTCATTAATTACAGCCTCCTTGAGCCACGTCGAGCCTTTGAGAAGGTAAGTTCTTAACCCTAGACATACCCAAAATCTCTTTTGTTTTTCCAGTTAAGGGTTCTGCCTTTGGTTTGCTGAGTTAAGCATAATTCTCGTGTTGCAAGTGAGTCGTAGCGGGACCCGCTCCTTTAGCGTCCTGCCAGATCCCTGGCCAATTGTGACCAACCTTTGGTTGTAGGGTTTCTAAAAATGTTTTCTTGTACTAGTAAACCTTCAGGAGTCTAGGTTATGCTTGATGTCTATACAACTTAGTTGATTATTGATAAACGGTGTAATATTTAATCAATGTTTAGATTTATTATATGATATATTCGTTTGGGTTCTTGGACTAAATTCGTCGTTTTTCTTGACTATGTCTTTCATGGCAGTTCAACTATGCAATTTGCAGTAATTATATATACTTATATTCATACTTTTCTAGATTTGTAAGAGGAACTCTTTCCTCTGTGAATAATTATGAAATTAAATGTCAATTTACATAATATCTCAAGAGGTTGTTATGTGGCCATTACACTCTCTGTTTGCACTGTAATTACTTATTATTTCTACAACAATACTTAATTGTTATATCATTTGCAAGGTTAATGTTGTAAACACAAGCTTTTCTCAATCTGATATTTTTTTGCAAGCGAGACTTAGATTCGCTTGCAAAATTAACTAGGGGTTTTAAGGAACTTCACCATTAATATTTTATTTATTCCAAATTCTTCATTATTTTCACTGATTAGATTCTAGTGTTATCATAACCCTTCTACGGTATGTTAAGTTATCTATTTTTTTTACCTTTCTCCTTGAAAAAATAATTCACTTAATTATTTTCTTGTCTTATATGCTTACCACGACAATTCATGTCATAATATTTTTAATAAACGAAAGATTTTTATTTATTACTTAGAGCGCATGGCTTGTATTATTTATTTGATGAAATATATCATGTGCTCCTATAATTATTTTACAGTAGGTGCTCATAGTTTTCTTTAGAAAATTGTTGAACTATTACTCCAGGGTGAATAAAATTTATTTCCTGCTTACATCTATTCTTGCAAAGAATAATAACATCGAACATAGTTTTAATAACCAGTAATTTAACCTTTTGTCTTTTCATTCACAGTTTTTCTGTTAGGAAAAAATAACTTTATTAAGAGCTAAGGTGAATACTCTACATATATAAATTAATCGATTCGGTAAATGATAATTAGGATACTCCACCCAACTTCACGAGTACGAGCCACAGTACTCCCGAAGATATCACACTTCAGATAAATTAAATAGTTACATCTCTTTGAACCACCTTCTACGAGATAAATGGCCATAGTTCATTTAATATCTTGACCCATTAGCGAGATTATTTTTACATTTAGTTCCCAGCATCTTCGTATCCTTTTCTCCTTCTTTCAGTTCCTAACTCTTTTGGAATCTTCTTTCTCTTATTTAATTTTTTTCCAATATTACCTGCTTACTTCCAGCTTAACTATTTTCCTTAACTAATTTGAGTGTGAGACTTCCTTCATGTATCCTAATTTCCCATAACTTGCGATTGGTTTTTCTTTTCCATAAAAAAACCATTGTAAGTAAGTATTCACCATATCATATCCATAATTATTTAATTAAGTCTGTTACTTTTCTTTACTCTATTTACTACAATAAAAGTAATACATACACTAAAGTTACCCAATATCCTGGGGACATTACATCTCCTACCTCTTGGGAATAACATTGTCCTCGATGATTCCTTACATCGGAACATGCCTGGATACATTTCCTTCATGAACTTTTCATCTTCCTAGGTAGCCTCCTCCGAACTAAAGTGCTGCCATAACACTTTAACCTGGGGGATGACACGTTTCCACAAATCTATTTCTCTCCGATCGAGAATATGTAGGGGCTCGACCAGAAATTCCCCATCTGGTTCTACCTGCAACTAGCATAGTAACATTGTGTTATAATATATATATTCATGCACATATATGTTTTATCTCCTAACAATATCCAATGTCATTCCATGCACATTTTTTCAATGTATTATATGTCTAGGATCATGTATATATATTTTTAACAGTGAGACATGAAACACGTTGTGCATGCGTATGTGGTTGGATAAATCTAATTGGTAGGCCATTGGGCCAATCTAGGAAATAATTTGAAAGGGGCCACAAACCTGTGGGGCCATTTTTTAATTATCATTCCACCTTAAGGTGCTTCTTTTGGGTTTCACTCTTACTTACACATGGTCCCCTACTTGGTATTCATGGTAGGATATTTGTTGGTCGGCATAGTTCTTTTGTCGGTCCTGAGCAACTTTTAAGTTTTCTCTAACTCTTTTTACTGTAGCTTCCATATACTTAAGCATGTCTAGCCCCAACATCCACTTATCTTCTGGGATACTCCAGTTAACTCGGATTCTACATTTTCTCCCATACAATAACTCAAACGGGCTCATCTTTAATGCTGCATGATATCAATTATTATAAGCGAGTTTGACCAAATGTATATATTATTCTTACTTCATAGGTTGTTTCATTACGCACATCTGAAGCATGTATTCTAACACTTGGTTCACTCGTTCGATTTTCCCATCTGTCTGTGTATGGTAGGCCGTATTGAACTGCACTGGAGTGCCCAAACCAGTGAACAAGGCTCTCTAAAAGGCGGAGGTAAACTTGACATCTTTGTCAAAAATAACCATTTTGGGAATCCCATGCAATCTAAAAACCTAGTTTATAAAAATGCCAGCTATTTTTACCACCTTATAGGTTGATTGAACTGGTATAAGGTGAGTTTCTTTACTCAATGTCTCTACCACCACCACTATGGAGTCATTCTATATTTTTTATTTTGGTATCCTAGTAATAAATTCCAGGGTTATAGTTTCCCAATTCCATTCAGGAATGGGTAAAGGATGAAGTAGGTCGGCTGGGTGTTGGTGCTCAACCTTTACTTGCTGAAATTCTAAGCATTGTGCCAAATTCCGAGTTGGTTTTTCTTTCATTCTGGGCCAAAAATAGTCTTTTCTTAAGGTGGTGATCATTTTATGATATCTCGAATGCACAACATATGGAGCTCTATGATATTCATCCAAAATAAATCTCTTAATAGCTTGCTGATTTGGTATGTAAATAAACTCCCAGTATGTTAAGATGTTATCCTTGTTAAGGTTATAGCCTAGATTTCTTTCAGAACTTTAATTTTGTTGTGCTTGTTTCCATAGAAAATGGTATTCTGAATCCTTTAGTGTTGCCTCCTTGATATGATCTGATTAATCAAATTTTATCTTACTGAAAGAAATTTCATAAGCACAATTTAGTCTTCTACTTAAAGCATCCGCCACCTGATTCTCTTTAACTTTTAGATGTTTAATTTCAAAATTGAAATCACTTAAGAATGTGACCCATTGTGCTTGGTGAGCATTTAAGTTTGGTTAGTGGAAGAAGTTGGCTAAGCTGCTATGATCATTCATGAGCATAAAATTCTTTCACAACAGGTAGTGGCGCCAATCCTTCAAAGCATGGATTACCACAATAACATCCATATCATATGCTGAGTATCACTGGTCATGATCCTTTAAATTTTAGGATTCATATGCCACCACTCAACCCTCCTGCATAAGCACGCCTCATACCCCAACTTGACTTGCATCAGTGTATACCAAAAATTATTTATTGGGGTCTGCTATTCGCAAGACTGGTGTTATGGTCAGCAATTATCATAGCTGATCAAAACTTTGTTGACACTCATGGGTCCATAAAAATACTTTTCCCTTCTTTTGTAGGGATTTAAATGGGTGGGCTACTTTGGAAAAATAATTTATAAAACGGCGATAATATCAAGCTAAACCCAGAAAGGATCAAATGTCTACAACGCTTTTAGGGATCGACCATTCGATAATTATCCTGATTTTTTTGGGGTCTATGGCTATACCTTATGGCATTATGACATGCCCCAGATACTGTATCTTTTCCTTATCAAATTCACACTTGCTATATTTTTCATACAGTTGGTACTCTTGCAAGGTCTTCAATACAATTCGTAAATGTTCTTGATGCTCCTCCATATTTTTGGAGAAAACAGAATATCATAAATCTAAATTAATACCAATTTATCGAGATACGGGTCAAATATTTCGTTCATAAGTCACATGAAGGTAGTTTTTGCGTTGGTGAGTCCAAAGGGCACAACTACAAATTCGTAATGCCCATAACGGGTGTTGAATGCATTTTTTCATATATACTCTTCTTTGATTCTAATCTGGTGATAGCCAGACCTTAAATCGATCTTTGAAAATATTTTGGCACCTTTAACTTGATCGAATAAATCATCAATTCTAGGTAAAAAATATTTTTTTTTGAAATTCAATTTATTTATTTGCCAATATTTTATGCATAACTGTAACATGTCGTATTTTTCTTACAAATAGTACCAAAGCTCCCCATGGCGAGACATTGGGGTGTATATCATTTTTGTCCAACGACTCTTGCAGCTGAATCTTTAGCTTTGTACATTCAGGTAGACTCATCCTATAAGGACTCTAGATACTGGAGCAACTCCTGGGATTAGTTCAATAGTGAAATCTAAATCCCTCCTTGGTGGTAGTATGGGTATTTCCTCAGGAAATACATCTTTGAATTCTTAAATTACTAGTAAATTCTCTGATCGCGCTGTGTTTTCCTTGGAATTTGCATAACCTACTTGTATCGCATCAATACAACAACCTTTCCTTAATAATTTCCCTAATCGGGAGGCAATAATTGGTCTCAACTACATAGGCCTTTTAATTCCCTAAATTTCACACTTAGCACTAGCCTCATTTTCATAACTAACTATCTTTTCCTTACAATTTACCAATGACCAATGCGCCTCTAACCATTCCATAGAGATTATAACATTGTAATACCCTAGAGGCAATACATTTAAATTTATCCTCAAAGGTTGGTTTGCTACTTCAATCAAACAATTATCTACTCTAGTCATTACCCGCCTTTTTGCTCATGTGGCTAGTTGAAATAGCTATGATTGTTTAAATTTATGAGACTGTAATTGGCATTATTCTACCACCCTAGGACTTATATAACTTAGGCTGGCACCAGGTTCTATCAAAATGGAAACAGCGTGGTTTAAAACCTTACCTTCCATTTCAATCATGTTGGGTTGATAATCCGCTTGTCGATCCACAAGTGTTGCATGAATTCTTGACAAGCTTTTGGCCACCTCATCCACAGTTCATGCTTCCCGGACAATGGTCATTGGTTCCAGCTTTCCGTGGTGAGAACAATTCTTAATGTAATTTGGTTCTCCACATCCCCAACACTGTAATGTTGGTTTTGGGATCGTGTTTCTTTCAATTTTGTTATATGATTCCCTTGTTTTTTACTCATTCTATGAGTGATTGTTCTGTTGAGTTTTCTCCACCATCTTCCCTTGTCGGCATTTGAATTTTCACTTTCTCCTCATGCAATTATGGTACATACAATAGCAGAGAGGTAAATTTCGCTACATATTCATCAATGGTCATTTGACCCAATCTCAAATCATTAAACTCCCTAGCTTTTTCATCATATAATTCCTCAGTTAAATATTTATTTTTAAATTATTTTGAAAAAAATCCCAATGACCATTTGCTCATCAATATCATGTACTGCTTTAACCTCTTCCCACCATAGGGTAGATTTTCCTCTTAGTTGGTAAATGGCTAACCGAGCCTTTAATTTTTCATCGTAACCATAAACTTGGAAATAATTTTTTATGTTAATTAGCCATGAATCTGCCATTTCTTCCGCTTCACCATCATAACTTGGAGCTTTATTTTTTTAAATTCACCCTGTAATTCAATTTTTTGTTTCTCTGTCTTGTGGCGTACCTCACTTCTAAAAGTGTCTCCAGAATCTTTCTTATGTGATTTCTGATTTCCTCCAGATTCTTGGGTTTGACTTATTTTTGGCATGTTGTCCTCTCTCCTTTTTTGGGATTCGGCTTGATTTCCATTATCCGAGATGACTTTTGAGTTCCGATGGTTTTTCCTATCTATCATACTTTTCATAATAAGTTCCTTCTCACATATCAATGATTCATTTTTCACCTAGAGAGCTTCTATTTCAGTGCTAATATGTTGTACAATTTCCATTAATGCCTTTGTTCTATTTCACTGTTCATTTTCCAGCGAAACCCATAGTTTCGGGTTAGTTCCTTCCAAGTGTGAAGAACCGCCTTCCATTATTAATTTGGTTGGTGGGGTAAAATACAGTGATATGTGGTTTAACGGTTAGTTTCGTTGGGTGAAACCAACGAGACCAAGGTTCAAATCCCAAAGTAAAAGGATTAATTATTAATTATATATATAAATATACCTTTAGGTCATTGACATAAGAGTAATGTTTATCATAAACTTACATATAATTTAAAATGCTAATTCTATACATACATAAGAGTATTCTATAGTTTCTTTAATATGGTGAGATAAATATGGTGTCAATCCCTCATGATCCTACCTTTGCCAACCTACACTGTAACTTTGAATTGGTTAATTCTTTGAAATTATTTTAAACATATGTGTTAAATTATTTTTATGAAGTTAAATTAAATGGGGCCTTTAATTCCCAGTCGACCCACTTGACTCTGGATTCATCTTGATAGTCCCCGTGGCAACTGATCTATTCATCCAGTTCATTAATCTACAGTGGCAAGGTCCTTTGGGATCTGATCCAAATCAACAATGGGTGTGCTACAGATCGATGGTCCACACTCAAGGGCAGGATTTTGTGACTAATTACAGCCTCCTTCAGCCACATCGACCCTCTAAGAAGGTAAGTTCTTAACCCTAGACATACCCAAAATCTCTTTTATTTTTTCGGTTCAAGATTTGACCTCCCATTTGCTGAGTTAAGCCGATTACCCTTGCTTCAGGTGAGCCGTAGCAAGGCCTAGTCCTTCATCGTCTTGTCAGATCCCTGGCCAGGTGTAACCAGCATTCAATTGTAGGGATTCTAAAAATATTTTCTGGTACCGGTAAACCTTCAGGAGTCTAGGTTATGTTTGTTGTCTATACGACTTAGTTGATTATTGATTAAGGGTGTAATATTAATCAATGTTTACCGTTCTTATATGATATATTCGTTTGGGTTCTTGGATTAAATTCACCACTTTTCTTGACTATGTATTTCCTGGCAGTTTATATATATGCATTATGTAGTAATTATATACTTATATTCAGACTTTTCTATATTTGTAAGATGAACTCTTTCCTATGTGGAATAATTATGAAATTAAATCTCAATTTATGTAATACCTCAAGAGGTTGTTATCTGGCCATTATGTTCTCTTTTTTCACTGTAATTAATTATTATTTCTGCAGCAGTACATAATTTGTATTTTGTTTGCAAGGTTAATGTTGTAAACACACATTTTTCTCAATCTGGGACTCTTTTGCAAGCCGGACTCAGGTTCGCTTGCAGAACAAACCTATGGTTTTAAGGAACTTCACCATTAATATTCATTTATTCCAAATTCTTCAGTATTTTCACTATTTACATTCTAGTGTTATCATAACCCTTCTACGGTATGTTAATTTATCTTTTTTGTTGACCTTTCTCCTCAAAAAAATAATGCACTTAATTATTTACTTACCACGGAAATTCATGTCATAATATTTTTAATAAACCAAATATTTTGATTTATTACTTACAGCCCAAGGCTTGTAGTATTTATTTGATGAAATATATCATGTGCTCCTCTAATTATTTTACAGTAGGTGCTCACCGTTTTCTTTAGAAAATTATTGAAGTATTATTCCATAGTGAATAACATTTCTTTCCTGCTTACAACTATTCTTTCAAAGAATAATAACGTCGAACATAATTTAAATAACCAATAATTTAACCTTTCGTCTTTTCTTTCATAGTTTTTGTTAGGCCAAAATAAATTTATTTATGATGCTAAGATTTGAATACTTATCTGCAAATCTAGAGTGTCCAATTACAGGTCACCATTAGAATACTCCACCTAACCTGGTGCTCCCCCTGAGAAAATCTCACACTCAAGTAGGAGGAGGTAAATAGCTATATCTGTCTAACCACCTAGTCACCACTTTCTATAGTCATGGACTTGATTTAATCTCACTCACCCATCAGCTGAGATTCTTCTGGTACACAATTCACAACACCACCTATTCCAGTGTCCTTTTCCTCCCTTCTCGGTCTCAGGTTCACCTAACCATTGTGGCCACTTCTTTCTCCTGTTCTATTTTTGTCAAGATTAGTCGCTAACTACCAACTTAACCATTTTCCTAACTGAATTTAGTTTGAGACTTCCTTAGTGTATCCTAATTTCCGGCAACTTGCAATTGGTTTATCTTTTCCATAAAAAAACATTGCAAGTATTAACCATATCATATCCATAATTATTTAATTAAGTTTGTTACTTGTATTTACTCTATTTATTGCAGAAAAAATAAAACAGACACTAAAGTTACCCAATTTCTTCGAGACATTACAGTATAATGTTAAATGTTTTTATAATTTTGATTTTTATATTTGTCTTGGTTTAGTAGCTATATTGTAATTACTCCTTTTCAATGATTTATAAATTTGTAGGTATTTAATTTGATTTAAGATTTACAATTTTTTGTATAAATTGTTACATTATGATCCAGGTGGATATCAGTGGCCTCCCACCTATTCCATTTGGACTCGCAGCATCAATTCTTTCAGTTTTTTAGGTTCAGCGCAACTTACTATTTTTAGCAGGTTTTCGGGTCCTGCACACGCAGAGCCGTTTTGGGGACTTAATGATCAAGGTGGATATTGGTGACCACCCACCAAGTCCATTTGAACCCCCACCATCAGTTTTTCCAGTTTCTAAGTTTCAGCATAACTTACTATTTTTAGCAGTTTTTCGGGTCATGAACTTCTGAAGCCGTTTTGAGGCCCTAAACGACATTTTTTGAGAAAATGGGGAGGAACATGGGTTGTAGACTGATTTTTCTCACCCAAAAGTTGTATTCCTTGGATAGATCTTTCTAACAAGCTATTGAGTGTGTCAAACGGAGATCGGATGCCAAAGTTACGTCCCTGGGAAGTTGAAACACCAATTTACCCAAATGAGACCCATAGTTTTAGCGCTTCATCTCCTAGGGTTAGGTTTTTGGACGTTTTGGATTTTACATTGTTTCTCAATAATAAATAGGCCTTCGAGCCTCATTGTAACACAGTTCAGGGGGTTGGTAGCCGACACATCTCTTCTCAGAGATAAGCGTTGCCAATGCCCTAGCTCGCTTGTTCTGATCATGTCTATATTGTAACACAGTTCAGGGGTTGGTAGCCGATACATCTCTTCTCAGATATAAGAGTTTCCGGTACCCTAGATGTTCATTTCCATTATGTATCATTGTAACACAGTTCATAGGCTTGTAGCCGCCACATCTCTTCTCAGACATACGCTACCAGCGCCCTAGCTATTTTATTTCAGTCATTTGATTATAATAAAATGAAGCATTATTTTCGCTGCATCTCTGTATCTATGGCTATATGTGTATTCTATTGCGTTCTTGCATAAAATATGGATCACAATATTATAAATATAATATATTATAAAAAAATTTAAAATGTATTATTTATAAATATAATTAAGATGATGTGATTAATCCTAAAGTCAATTCGAAAGAATCAATATGAATCGCAAAAGTCTGAGATAAAAATAATTAGAATTTATTTATGATTATAATATTATATGGTGTAAGGTTAAATGTTTTTATAATTTTATTTTTTATATTTGTTTGTCTTAGCAGCTATATTGTAATTAGTCCTTTTCAATAATTTGTGAATTTGTAAATGCTTTTATAATTTTTTTTTTTTAATCTGGTCTGAGCAGTTATATTGTAATTAGTTATTTTCAATGATTTGTGAATTTGTAGGGATTATAAAGTTTTTTTTTTCAAAAAATATAAATATATTTTAAATTTATAAAATTTCTAATTTCTAATTTTTTTATTGGATAAAGGGGATGAAAAGACTATTTTTATCTTGTTTTAATATAAATTGTCTATAAAAATATTATTTTCTCATAATAAATTATATAAAGAGTAAATATTGTTGTACAAGTATTACATTATTTATAAATATAATATATTATTCATAAATATAATTTTGATTATGTGATTAATGTTAAAGTCAATTTTAAAGAATCGATATGGATCACAAAAGTTTGAGACAAAAAATAATTAGAATTTATTTATGATTATAATATTATATGGTGTAAGGTTAAATGCTTTTATAATTTTGATTTTTATATTTGTCTTGACTTAGCAGCTATATTATAATTAGTCCTTTTCACTGATTTGTGAATTTGTAGGGATAATAAAGTTATTTTTTTTAATATAAATAAATTTTTAATTTATAAAATTTCTAATTTCTAATTTTTTATTGGCTAAACTAGATGAAAAGACTATTTTTATCTTGTTTTAATATAAATTGTCAAGGAAAAATATTATTTTCCCATACTAAATTATATAAATAATAAATATTGTTGTATAAAGTGTTACATTATTTATACTCTAATATATTATAACAATTTTAAAATATATTATTTATAAATATAATTATGATGATGTGATTAATCTCAAAGTCAATTCCAAAGAATAAATATGAATCACAAAATTCTAAGATAAAAAAAAAATAGATTTTATATTTTTTTTCCAATGGAAAAAAAAGTATAGTTTATGTTAATGTACCAGTGCAAAATAATTCATCTATTACATGGTTATTACAAGATTTTACCAGATTTTACTTCATCTATTACATGGATATTACAAGATTTTACCAAATTGTATCCTTTCAGTAATTACTTAAACACATTCCTACTCCTTAGTATAAGCACAAAGCGGAGGAGCTAGATTTTGCTCTGTTTTTCACTTTATCACAAAAAAGCATGTTAAAATTTGCATCATTCTTTTTCTGGTTCACATTATTTTCCCTCCTATATCAAGCCATCATGTCTGTGGTATTCTTTCTCCATCTAGCCAATTTCAAAAAGACAAGTCTTCAAAATTTTGTTCATCTCTATTCATTCCTTTGATATGAATTTAACCATACCTCTCGCTCCAGTTCTCGTAGAACCAATAAGCTCATAGTGCATCTCCCCAAAATTTCCGTGTAGACCTTTTTTGGAAAGCCTGTCTCCCTGTGTGTTTTTTTCTCTGAATATATGCTTGAATATGATGGTGGAGAAAGAAGATCTTAGTTCTTTTATTCTGTCCAGCCATGCATTGAGGTACCCAAGATTGAGAGAGGTTCCCTTGTTTAGGTGTTCTAGGAGAACCTGTGAGTCTCCAAAAATCCAACTTTTGTCTAGATAAAGTTGAGTTGTGAACCACATAAGTCCCCATACAGCCAGTATTTATGCTCTCATATCCATAGGGCCAGTATTTATGCTCTCATATTTGTATCCATACCACTGTACCAGTGTATTTTGTAGTGGCATGTGGGGGAAATCATCAACCAAGCCCCACAACCACACCTCGACTGTTGAGATGCCCCATAAAAAAATCCAGTTGGGTAGTGGATTTCAAAAGGTCTCAATCTTTTCGATAAATCTGGTGGGGGCTTCTGTTTTATTTTAAACTTCTCCCATAATTTAATGATGTTGGTACATATCTTATCCGAACAACTGATTACCTCCTCAAAAATCCTTTTATTTCTACAGCACCAAATACACCAGTGAAATAAGCAAGAATGTTTCTGATATTCTTATCTTTTTTCATCCACCATTTGATGAAATCTTCAGCCTTTGTATGTTCTATGAACAGAATGTTGAAATGTTTACATAAACCAGTGAGGACATCCTGTGAAAAGTTGCAGGAGCAAAATAAGTGTTCATTGTCCTCATTTGCATTTAGACATAATCTTCATATTCCAGGGCCAATTTTCCCCTGCTTCTGTAAGTTTTTCCATGTCAGATTCTTTTCCCTCCATATCAGCCACGTTAATATTATCATCTTATTCTGTGCATATACTTTCCATACTTCTTTAAACCAACAATAGCTCACTTGACCATGTTGTTTTGTAATTTTCACTGGCTAGTATTTTCCCTTTTTTTATTGTTCCATTCCATGTCACCTGATCGCCATTATATCTATTCTTTAAACCCAAAATTCTCAGGGATTTAGTATAATGTTCCCATACAAATTTCAAATCATCCTGTAATTACAATTGGCTAGATGATTTCCATCTCGTGATGCCCTGAATATACTCACTTACTACTTGACCCATGTAAAGAATGTCTCTTCCATTCAGATAAGATATCAGAACTTCACTAATGATCGGGGCAAGTGAAAATCCCCATAGGGCGAGGTGGCCAATCAAAATTTTCCACCGCCTCCAAACGACCAACAGAGATTTTCATTAAAGAGTCCCTGGATATTTTTAAAACCTCTCCATATATAAGATTCCACTTTATCATCTCTCCATCCTTTAAGAAATAATACCTCCATTCCTGAATCATTTGTATATTTATACCTTATGATATCATTCCATATACCAGTAGAATTTATACCCATCCACAAATACTTCATTTGGAGGGCTTTTCCAAACTGCTCTAGATCCAGTATACCTTAGCCCCCCAGTTCCTTGGGTTTCATTATCATCTCCCATTTAGATAAATTGTATTTCCCTTTCTCCTTTTCCCCATTCCAGATAAATTTTATAACCATGGATCTGATCTTGGAAATTATTTTCTTTGGGACATAGTATAAATGTGCCCAATAGACAGTGAATTTTTGTAGAACAACTTGTGCGAGGATTAATCTACCACCTTTGGATAACCATATCAAAGTCCATCCATGAATCCTTTTATTGAATTTTTCTGCCAACCATGACCATTCATCCACTTTGTAGTTGTTTGGTTTCATATGAAAACCAAGGTACTTGAAACCACTGTCAAATTTCTTCGTCCTAAAATTGAACAACTTGCCTATATCTTCATATAATTCCGTGTCTTTGTCAGTATGATATAGGCAAGACTTACCTTCATTTTCCAACATCGCAGTGGTAGTGCATAACTTTGAGAAAATGACAAGTATGGCCATCCAAACATTTTTAATAAACAGACCAAACGTCACGTCGTCAACAAAAAGATTGTGAGAAATCTCCCTCTTTTGGGTAATATTGATACCCATAATATTACCTGTCTTGAAAATCTTGGAGGTCGCCCCATTTATAATGACAGCCATGCAAGAAGTTATAACACACCACATAATCCAGTTTACTATAGAGCTATCTAAACCAATATTGTATAAAACCAATCTGACTAAGCTCCAGTCGACCCTATCATAAGCTTTAATGAGATCGACCTTCATCACCCCAGCATGTATATTCCTTGTGTGTATTGAGTGTATTATTTCTTTTGTTTCTGTCATAACATCATGTATTCTTTTGTATTTTAAGAAATTGGATTGCTCTGGAGTGATAAACCTAGATAGGACCAACTTCATTCTCTCTACTATGGTTTTCGATATTACCTTGTAAAGGGTGTTGCTCATTGAAATAGGTCTAAAATCTTCAAATGAGATTGCATCTTTTTTCTTTGGAATCATTGCCAGAAAATTTGAGTTTAAAGCTCTGCTCATGTGACCCATTCTTTTTTATTCCTCAACCATTTATGTATGTCACTGATAAAAACTCAGAGAAATGAAGGAAGAAGTCTAGGGTCCAACCATCTAGTCCCGGACTCTTATTAGTCTTCAAAGAATTTAATATCGACATTACCTCCTTAGTGCTGATAGTTCTCTTCATGTTTTTTACAGAAGCTTCATAAAACATGATCGGGAAATCCTCCATAGCCCACATATATTCTTCATGCACCAAATCCTTTCATGCCATATATAAAACCTCGAAATATTTTACAGCTTCATTCTAGATATTTTTAGTTGTGAAGAATGATGCACCATCCACATCAATGTGTCAAATAACGTTTGCATTTTTTCTCCTGGAAGCATAAGCATGAAAGTATTTAGTGTTTTTATCCTCTTCTTTCATCCATGTAGCCCAACTTTTTAATCTCCAATTCGGCTCCTCAATCAGCAGAATTTTCCTTTTTCATGACTTAATTTCTTTGAGCCTATTCCATAAATCCACGGATTGGCCACCCACCTCCAATTCCTTCATGATCAGGGAAGATTTGTTTTCAAAAATTTTAAGTTTGTCAGATAACCTTTGTTTCTGTAACTTTTCCCATTTACGAACAATTATTTTTAAACCCCTAAGAGATTTAGTTAGGTGATCCATTTTTGTAGTGTCCACTACTCTTCTATGTGACTCCAAGTATTCTCGAACCATTTTATGAAAATCCCAGTCCTCCAACCAAACCCTGTTAAATTTGAAAGGGACACCACCTAGATTCCTTTAAATTTCCATTCCAAGGTTATGGGCCTGTGGTTTGAGAGGGAAATCACCTCAACCCGTGCTCTCAAATTTTCCATCTGAGAAAGAAGATTTGATTTCACCATGACCTTGTCAATTCTCTTCCCTATATAATCAAATGCCCTTCTGCCGTTACACCAGGTCGAGCATTTACTTTCCAGGTTGATATCAAAAAGATGTGATGAGTGAAACTTCATTTTCAGGGACTCATTTAAGGGATCACACCTTCCTTTTGTACCCCAAACCTCCTCGTCATGTAGTGTCACATTAAAATCACCAGCTACAATCAGCCTATCTGGAGACAGTAAACCAACCTCCTCCATGCGGTTCTAGAAGCTTAATCTACCTTGATAAGGGGCGTAAATATTAATTAGGTGTACCCGATGCTCGAAGCCTCTAAAGAAACCTGTCAGTATAATCCCTCAAAAAAACCCAAAAGCTTGCAAGATAGGCCGACGAGAATCCCACATCATGACCTCACCACTCAATCTACCTACAGCATCACGCACCACCATATGCCATGCTGGGAACATGGCACGAAAACAAGAGAGTGATCAGTCAGCAGGGAGCATAGATTCTTGGATAAAGATCAAAGATGGATTAAGATCCCTAAAAAACTCCCGCAAAGAGAAAAATTTGTCCCGACCCTCCAGACCCCTTATATTCAGAGAGCATAGACGCATCATGGTTCATCATTGGAGGGCACCAATTCTCTAAGAACCCTATAAATGGCTTGAGTGACCGACACTTCCCTATAATTACCCATCTCATAATTTGGATCCAATATTGCAACAGAGAGAGTGGTAACATTTGATGTGGATTCCGGGTAAAGTAGCAGAGTCGGGAGGATGTTTTACCGGTGTCAACATGAAGAGGGACCAGAACAATGTCTAGGTCAAGAAGGATTAATTCCAAATCACTACCAATGGAATTTCTGGGAGAGAGATTGTTTGAATCGAGAATGGGGGAGGAAGGGGTCTCCGCCAAGATGGATTCCAAATGAGGCGGGTGGAGAGGACTGATAGAAGACAGTGAACGAAGAATGACAAGCATAATGTGGTTTGGGATAAGGATTGGGGTCCTTTCAAATCCCCCTACTTCATAACTGGCAGAATCCAGAGGGTTTAGGGAATTCCCCCCTTCCAAAATAGGGTCTAACCCTTTAGACAATCCCAATGCCCCAACTAAAATGCAATCAGAAGAAGACTCTAGAAATTTATCATTGAATTCAGAGTTTAACAGAGGAGGAGGCTTAAAATTACCTGACATAAGTGCAGATTTTTCCGATACATCTAACTGTCAGAGATCCGAAGCAACGCCCTCATCTACAGCTTCTGTAGCATGAGCTTCAACATTTTCCTTAGCAGAATGTGCCAGTCTCCATCCTACATGAATTCATCAGGTGACTAGTCTCGTGACAGATATGAAATTGGAAGGGGATCTTCCAATAATCAATATTTTGACTATAAATTATGCCATTCCATTCCATTCTATATTGGCTGGAAATCCCGCAGCAAAGGAGACTTCAACGAGCACCCAGACCACCCATTTTTCGAAGAGACCAACACTCTTCGGGTCTACAAATTTACATGTGTCGATACTATTTCCTATGGAGTTTAGCACAGTCATGGACCAGAATAGAATCGGTAGTCCCGTCATACGCACCCATACAATGTGGTTTTTTGGAGCATTTCTGATCAGGTGGATGTTCGCTGTCCATTTGTGGAGAGCCAGAAAGTAGCGCCCATGCACCATGAATCTTGTCATGACTTCCCTGACATCATCATCCTTCATGAAGTGATAACATTGCCAGCCATTGTGTAACCTGCTAATCCAGGGCTCATAGCTGAGGATTTTCTTCAAGTCACCAATAAGCCATTCCTGCATTTTAACCGTAGAGAAATTCTCGAAGTGCCACTTACCCAGAACCGCCCTTGTTAGCAAACTATCGACTCTCTCCCACATTACATCAGAGCCAAATTTGAGAAGTCGACACTATGTGGCAAGTTTAAACGGTTTAGTTGTGAGTTGTGATTTATTATGAGATGGCTTATGCCCGTAATGTGGCATAGACCGACTACCCTGTAACTGTGCACCCGGTGATGAAAAAACCCCTCTAACTTTGGTACTTGGAATGACATTCGAAGAGTAAAAATGAGACAGTTATGCACGCATAGAGGATAATTCCCCAGCCTCCGCCAACTCGATGGCATGCAAAACCTCTTCTTCATAATTTTGTGGCCCGAGATCCCCACCATTACCATCCATATCTGTCAGCAAGGTTCGGGACATAAAGAAAATTAAAGGAGTATAATCCAGGTGGCGGCCACCATCCACCGGAATTGATTGAAGTTAAGGCATTGAGACGGTGGCCCGAGATGATCTAGATAAAAGGCTAAGAGTAATGGCATATCCCACCATCTACTAACCACCACATTCACTCTCATGTACCTTCCTGTATACCACCTTACAAAGATACGTCGACAAATTTAATGAGGAAGAGAATAAAAAATATGGGTGGGATAGAGCGATATCCACCACCGCCATCACTATCAGTCTCTGCACCGTCTAAGAAAATATTAAAAAATTAATGTTCAGAGAAACCGTCATCCTCTTTGGAGCATCTGTTTGCAGGACCAGAGACAATCTCAGTTATCAGTCCCCTGCACATTTCACCATTATTGCACTGTAATGACAGGAAAAGAGCCTAGTGAAAATGTGAAGTTGGGTAACACTTTTTGCCCCTTTTTGAGAAAAATATCATTTTTTTTTTTGTTCTTCAAATTTATGCAAACCAAAACAATTTTTCTGTTTAAATTTCATTTTGTAATAAAAAAAAAGTTGTCAGAAATTTTATTAGCTTTCTATTACTTATTTTTTGGAAATTTTTTATACACATTTGATATGTTAACTTAATATTTCTTTGAGTGTGTGTTCTTTAACAATCAAAGGATTCATAAAAATTCATGTTCAAATGCATTGGTCTATTCTTTGAAAACTTTGTGTTTTTTAGAAACAAAATGTGTTACAACAATCTAGACAGCGTCTACCTCGGTTTCGTTATATTTAAGAAACCACCTGATGCATATCATAATTACTAAAAAAATTTGAACTGATCCAATATGAAAAAACATCATATTTTAAATATGTTTCAGCTCGCACAAAATTTCTCAACAGATAAGTTATAAACTAAAAATCTAAAAACTACCCATTATAAACAATGGACCAATGTAATGCACCATAATTTTTTCAAATTTTTTTACAGTGTATTTTGGAAGATACAAAATATTGATTTCACTTAATCATATTGTCCTTCAAAAATTGCTTGGACCCATTTTATTAAAAAATTAATTAAAATTAGTAAATATTTATGAAATTCCATAATAGTTATATTTCCTAAAAGTAGATTGAATTCTGGAAATGCTTGTCTTGGTTCCGAGAGTTAATTCAGAAGTTTCATGGAGTTTATTCAATCAAGATTTGAAGAAATGTGCTCAAAGCCGAGCTGTTGCGTAATTGCAGACATGTTAGTTCAACCGATTTTTTTTTTGTCCCTACGGACCATCAATTCTAACGACACAAAAGTTTAGTCGAAGTTTTTAAAAAATTTCAGCTGAACTTTTAATTGAATTTACGTCGGTCGGAAAATTCAATGAAGCCCCTCCATAAAAAACATTTCGCGACAGTATAAATTGTTGTACACGGATTCATTATTTTCGCAATGAGTGAAAGAAAGAAAACATGGATGAGACAAAACTACACATGGATGCAAAAAATGAAATACCTACCTCAATGCTTCTCCCATAAATAGCAAGGAGCTAAAGAATTTTGTTATGGAAATGTTTCGTAAATAGGGATGAGGAAAAGAGTTGGGTAGAAAGAAGAAGTACTACATTGAAGAATTCAACCGCCCGCCAGCCTCACATGTTAACACGTGAATAAAAATGTAAACCCCTGCAAGATGTAAACTCTTGCATAAAACTCGAAGGAGATAAAAAGTTGTTCAGGATTAAGATCAATGATGAAAACAACATACAACTCACCTCCCTATATTCCACCATGTGTCACATAACTGACTTTAAAACTCTTACATGGTCTGGTAATGGGGATGAGATGCCACCAACATGACACAAAATCCGTGGTCTATGGTGGGTGACTAGAGTCCTCAAGAAAACGATTTTTAAATGCTTTAATCACTGTGCCCCGAATCCGATGGAACATGTCAGCTCATGTTCTTTTTCAGTATCTCCATCGAAATCTAAAAACACCCTATAGCCATACCACGCACAATACACAATAAACCCACACACTAGAGGATCTAATTAATGAAGCTGCAAGTATGCTTACCTTGCTCATAAGAAAAAAGCCCAAACTCAAAATCTTTCCATAAGAGTCTTCCTCCGATTGAAACAACTAAAACCCCTCACCTTCATTGCCCGGATGGGTTCCTGTAGGAAATAACATTGTTCCACGCCGTGCAAGGGGCCTTGGAGTTAGTTATAAGTTATTGCACTGGAAATAAGAAGCCCTGTAAGCTTTACTCATACACCTTTCCTCATTTTCTATTTTTTGTATGATTATGATATTATATGGTATAGTGTTAAATGCTTTTATAATATTGATTTTTATATTTTTCTTTAGTGGCTATATTGTAATTACTCTTTTTTAATGATTTGTGAATTTGTCGGGATTATAAAGTTACTTTTTTCAAAGATATAAATATATTTATAGTTTAAAAATTTCTAATTTCTATTTTTTTTTATTGGACAAAGGTAATGAAAAGACTGGAAAATTTTGTTTTCCCATAATAAATTATATAAATAATAAATATTGATGTATAATGTGTTACATTTTTTATAATTATAATATAATTAACCACAAATTCAATTCCAAAGAATCAATATGAATAACAAGAGTCTGAGATAAAAAATAATGAGATATTTTTTTATGATTGTAATATTACAAGTTATAAGGTTAAAAGCTTTTATAATTTTGATTTTTATAATTGTTTTTGTCTAAATAGCTATATTGTAATTACTCATTTTCAATGATATGTGAATTTAGAAGGATTATAAAGTTATATTGAAAAGTTTTTAATTTTTTATTTGATAGACCCGATGAAAAGGTTACTTTTATATTGTTTTAATATAAATTTTCAAAAAGAAAATATTATTTTCCCATAAATAGTAAATATTGTTGTATAATGTGTTACATTAATTATAATATATTATAACAATTTTAAAAATATATTATTTATGATGATATGATTAATCTCAAAATCAATTTCAAATAATTAATATGAATCGCAAAAGTCTGAGATAAAAAAATTTATTAAATTTTATTTATGATTATAATATTATACTTTATAAAGTTAAATGATTTTATAATATTGATGTTTATTTTTGACTTGTTTTAATTACTCATTTTCAATGATTTGTGAATTTGTAGGGATTATAAAGTTTTTTTTTTCAAAAATATAAATATATTTATAATTTATAATTTATAATTTAAAATTTTGTATTGGATAGACGGGATGAAAAGAATAATTTTATCTTGTTTTAATTTAAATTTTTAAGGAATATATTCTTTTTCCATAATAAATTATATAAATAATAAATATTGTTGTATAAGGGTGTCACATTACTTATAATTATAATATATTATAACAATTTCAAAAATATGTTATTTATAAATATAATTACGATGATGTGATTAATCTCAAAATCAATTCCAAAGAATCAATATAGATCACAAAAGTTTGAAAAAAAAATTAATTAAATTTTATTTATGATTATAATATTATGTTAAATGCTTTTATAATTTTGATTTTATATTTGTAGCTATATTGTAATTACTCATTGAATTTGTAGGGATTATAAAGTTATTTTTTTTCAAAAATATAAATATATTTTTAATTTATAATTTTTTATTGGGTAGACGGGATGAAAAGACTATTTTTATCTTGTTTTAATATAAATTTTGAAGGAAAATATTATTTTCCCATAATAAACTATATAAATAATAAATATTATTGTATAGCAGTATTACATTACTTATAATTATAATATATTATAACAATTTAAAAAATATATTATTTATAAATATAATTATGATTGATGTGATTAATCCCAAAGTCAATTCCAAAGAATAAACATGGATCACAAAAGTCTGAGAAAAAAAATAATTAGGTTTTATTTATGATTATAATATTATACAATATAAGGTTAAATGCTTTTATAATTTTGATTTTTACATTTGTCTTGTCTTAGTAGCTATATTGTAATTACTCCGTATATGTAATATCCCCAATCCATTACCAATGTAAAAATAAATAAATAAACAAATTATTAAATACCCCTTTAGGTCATTGATATAAGCCTAAGTTTATCATAAACTTATGTGTACTTTAAAATTTTCTAATTCTATACTTATATAAGAGTATCTTATATTTTCTATAATATGGTGAGATTAATATAGTGTCAATCCCTCATGATCCTATCTTTTCCAAGTTACTATGTAGCTTTGACTTGTTTAATATTTTGTAATTATTGTAAACATATGTGTTAAATTATTTTTATGGAGTTAAATTAAATGGGGCCTTTAATGCTTAGTCGATGCATTTGACTCTGGATTCATCTTGGCAGTCCTCTTGGCAACCGATCCGTTGACCCATTTTATTAATCTATGGTGGCAAGGTCCTTTAGGATCTGAGCTAAATCAATGGCGGGTGTGCTTTAGATCGACGGCCCACACTCAAAGGCAGGATTTTGTGACTAATTAAAACCTCCTTCAGCCACATCAAGCCTCTGAGAAGGTAAGTTCTTAACCCTAGACATACCCAAAATCTCTTTTATTTTTCTGGCTCAAGGTTTGGCCTCCGATTTGCTAAGTTAAGACGATTGCCCATGCTGCAGGTGAGCCATAACAGGGGTCGCTCCTTCAATATCCTGTTGGATCCCTGACCAAGTGTGACTAGCCTTTGGCTGTAGGGCTTCTAAAAATATTTTCCTGTACCAATAAACCTTCAGGAGTCTAGGTTATGCTTGATTTCTATATGACTTCTAGTTGATTATTGATAACGGGTGTAATCTTAATCAATGTTTACAATTCTTATATGATATATTCATCTCAGTTCTTGGACTAAATTCACCACTTTTCTTGACTATGTCTTTCATGGCGGTTTAGCTGTGCATTTTGCAGTAATTGTATACTTATATTCAGAATTTTCTAGATTTGTAAGAGGAACTCTTTCCTCTCTGGAATAGTTATGAAATTAAATCTAAATTTTATGTAATACCTCAAAAGGTTTTTATCTAGCCATTACATTCTCTATTTTCATTGTAATTATTTATTATTTCTACAAAAATACTTAATTTGTATTTCATTTGCAATTTTAGTGTTGTAAACACAAGTTTTTCTCAATTCGGGATTGTTTTGCAAGCCAGACTCAAATTCGCTTGTAGAACTAACCTAGGGTTTTAAGGAGCTTCACCATTAATATTTATTTATTCCAAATTATTCAGATAACCCTTCTACGGTATGTTAAGTTATCTGTTTTGTTGACCTTTGTCCTCGACAGAATAATGCACTTAATTGTTTTCTTGTCTTATTTTCTTACCACAATAATTCATGTCATAAATTTTTCAATAAACCAAAGATTTTGATTTATTACTTACAGTGCATGGCTTGTAGTATTTATTTGATGAAATATATCATGTTCTCCTCTAATTATTTTAGAGTAGGTGCTCACAGTTTTCTTTAGAAATTTATTGAACTATTACTCCATAGTGAATAACATTTATTTCCTGCTTACATCTATTCTTGCAAAGAATAATAACATCGAACATAGTTTTAATAACCATTAATTTAACCCTTCGTTTTTTCATTCATAGTATTTCTGTTAGTACAAAACAAACTTATTTATGATGGTAAGATTTGAATACTTATATGCAAATCTAGAGTGTTCACTGGGAAAATTAGGAAACTCCACCCAACCTGCGAGTACCAAGCCTACAACTGGTGCTCCCTTGGAAAAAATATCACACTCAAGCATGAGGTAAATAGCGATATTTGTCCAGCCACCTGGTCACCACCAACTACAGTCATGGACTTGATTTAATCTCACTAACCCATCAACTGAGATTCTTCTGGTACACAATTCGCAACACCTATTCCAGTGTCCTTTTCCTCCATTTTGTGCCTCAGGTTCACCTAACCCTTTTGGACTCTTCTTTATCTTGTTTTATTTTTGTCCAAGATTAGTTGCTTACTACTAGCTTAACCATTTTCCCTAACTGACTTGAGTGTGAGACTTCCTTCATGTATCCTAATTTCCATAACTTGCAATTGGTTTTTCTTTTCCATAAAAAAACACTTTATAAGTATTCACCATATCATATCCATAATTATTTAATTAAGTATGTTACTTGTCTTTACTCTATTTACTACAGTAAAAGTAAAACAGACACTAAAGTTACCCAATTTCTTAGGGACATGACATCCCCTCCCCCTCGGGAATAACACGGTCCTTCGTGTTTCCTTACATCCGTAACATGCCTAGATACATTTCCTTCATGAATTTTTCATCTTCCCAAGTAGCCTCCTCCAGTCTGAAGTGCTTCTATAACACTTAAACCTAGGGGCTAACTCGTTTCCACAATGATATTTCTCTCTGATCAGGAGTTCATAAATTTTTCTCAAAATTTAAAGTTACAGGATTTAGTTGAAACCAGGATGGTTGCGTAGATCTCGTCTTCCTGATTTCGGTGCCATAAATGGTTTGAAAAACCGATGTCGTATGAGGGAGATATCGCATTCTAATCGAATTCCCAAACAGCTAAATTTTGTGACAGGGTTGACTTGGATGCCCAGTCAGCATGGAGGATGTACAGTAAAAAAAAGGGAATATTCCAAAGAATATTCCTTTTCTCCGGGCCAACCAGTGGATGACAAGTGGCACTATATGGTTTGTTTAAGGGTTGCACATGTGTTTTTAAGAGCCAATGGGAGGGTGACACGTGGCTAGCCCTAAGGCCGCCACGTGTCCCCAAGGTGTTAGTATAAAATTTTATAGAGGTCTACAGGGCTCGACCCCGTGACATCTAGAAGCACACACATAGGTCTCCACCGTCTTCGCTACAACATGTTACTTAACCATATGGTGCATCGAATATATTTGTCACATGAAAGGTTATCACATGGCATTTCAATGTAAACCGTAACATCATATGTCAACCATCAGTCGCAACTTCGACATTTATGTTAATAAACCTTGTCACATGGCAGGGTTTTATGCTACGATTGCTCCGACGATTACGTTAACACGATTCAAACTTTGGTTTCAATGGTTGTTACCCACAGTTTAAGTGGATTTCCACTCCACCAAACTGTAACTACGGGTTTTGGGGGTTGGCATGTGGTCACCCCCTACCCATAACATTAAACTTAATAGTTAGCGCTGGCGGAGTTTTAGAGTGCACCCTAAAATTTAGCGGATTGCACTAAAATAACTCCAGTTAAGTGGAGTTCTCCACAATTAGTGGAGTTTCTCTAGATGTTACTGGGAAAATGATTTGGAGGCTCAATGTTCTCCCATTCAGAGTGAATGAAGAGTCAATCCAGACTAATTGGAGCATTCTGGAGCCATTGGTGTAGAGAAAACAACCATTAGAGGCATGTAACTACATGTATTTGAAAAAAAATTAGCATAATGAAAGATGGACATACCATTGGGAGTTGGACCAACAAATGTAGCCCAGGAGGGGTGAACTGCTTCATCATGCCTACTATGTAAATGTTATGTGGTGTTTTATTTCTATGTTATACACTGATGTTCAGTGTTATTTTCTCTTATTTCATGCTTCTAATTCATTGAAATCACCTATATTTCATGGCTAAAATTCTCAATCCTTAAGAAAACTATCGAGAAAAGTATGCACATGTTTTATAATTGAAAATACACTTAGCACAACAAAACTAATACATTCCTTTCAAATCAAATTGGTATCAGAGCCAGGTTTATTCTCTGGTGTTGTTTTGTGCAAAAATTTGTTTAACTGTTTGCAATTTTTTAGATGCTTACTAGGCTCAAGATTAAGAGAGTAGAAGGACAATTAGTGGGAGTAGAAGGCTCTCAAGAAGAGCCAAAGCAAAGGAGAGAAATATTGCTACAATATCCACCACCTAGTTCACCTCCTAAGGAAGCAGAAGCTACATTAAGCATGCCTCATGAGGAAGGAGAAATCCATGAAGAATTTGATCCCAAAGAGGAAGAAAGAGTGTTCAGAAAAGCATTCCTTGACATGAATGAGATGGTTAGAATCCTTTATCAAGAAAGAAATGAGAATATAGAAGGATAAAGATCCAAACTTCACAAGGAATGACAGGGATCATCAGGAGGTCACAATGATGAACATAAGTCAAAGAAGGGAAATGGAGGAAATGGAGGCAATGGAGGACCATCATCCTCACCCTCATCATCATCATCCTCTACTTCATCTTCAATTCATCATCCATACAAGTCAAAGAACGCTGGTAAAAGTCCTTTCTTAAAACTTGATGTTAAGTTTGAATTGCCAATGTTTAATGGTGAAGTCAATGCAAAAAAGCTTGATAATTGGATTAGGAAATTAGAGGTCTATTTGGGAATCCAAAACCCTCAAGATGATGATAGCAAAATCAAATTAGCTTCATTGAGAATGGAAGGTGTAGCACTTGTTTGGAGGGAAGCCAAGACAAAGGAGGAGATCAAGAAGCATGGTAAGATTATTCTATCATGGAAAATTTTCATTACTGCAATAAAACAACAATTTTATCCATTAGCTCATATGCAGACAGCCATAATGAATTGGAAAAACTTTAGGCAATTGAAGGGACAGAATGTGCAAGAATACACCCAAGAATTTAGGAGAAGAGCTCTCTTATTAGGGGTAGATTTTCAGAGCCAAGATACTTTGCTAAAGTACATAGGAGGCTTACATAGATACCTAAAACATACTATCCTCATTTTTAACCCCACAAGTCTAGATGAAGTATGTGTTCAGGCCACACATCTAAAAGCTAGAGGGAAAATCATTTCTAAAGAGCGTAGGAAGAAACCTTTTAAGGGGAAAAATAAAGAGAATACCTCAAAAGGTAAAGGCAAAATGAATGAATCTGTTAAGAAAGAGGGAGAAAATTTGGTTTGTAAAAATTTTTCAAAATAAGGCCATGATGAAAATCATTGTTGGAAATTACATCATGAAATGAGGCCCAAGAAATACAACAACAAAGGGAAACAGAAAATTGCAGCTACAATTCAACATGATTTAAGAGAAGATTCAGGTGATTAATCTAATATTACAGCCATGGGATTGAATAAAATGAAGGGGAAAGAAATTGAAACTAAACCCAATACTAGTACATCAAACTGTCACATACATACTCCAAATGAAGAAGAAATAATTGAATTGTTTCATGTGAGGATCATATCCAAACATACCAAGATGGACACATTTTTTGACAGTGGATCACAAGAAAACTTAATGTCAAGAAACTTAATCTTGAGACCATACCACATCCAAAACCATATCCACTTGGTTGGATTTGTAAGGATGCAAGTTTACAGGTTTCAAAGAAGTGTATATTGTGGTTTGCAATAACTGCACATTTTATTGACACAGTTGAATTAGATGTGGTTCCGCTTGACATAACAGGTATTGTGTTGGGGAGTCCTTACTTGTATGACAGGAAAGCAATCTTCCACCGCCATGAGAAAAAAATACCATTTATTCAAATATGGAAAGGAGTACATTGTTAGAGCACATCGCAAGAAGATAAACATTGCTATGGTAAATGCTGGACAAGTAAAGAGGTTGGTGAATTCAAGTAAGAATTTTGTTCTTCTTATGATTAAGCCTAAAGCTAATGTTACTCATGAATAATTTAAGGGATGTGATCCTAAGTTGAAATCAGATTTATATGATGTAGTTGATGCAAATCATGAGATATTTTAGGAGCCAATAGGATTTCCTCCAAAAATGGAGATTCAACATTAGATTTAGTTGCAACAAGATTGTCCTCTTCCAAACATCGGCATGTATCACATGTCAATAATGGAGAATGCTGAAATAAAGAGGAAAATCAAGGAGATGTTAGACAAAGGAATCATAAGGCCAAGCACTTCGCCATGCAGTTCACCCATAGTCTTGATTCCAAAGAAAGATGGGACTTGGCACATGTGTGTAGAATTCAAAGCTTTGAACAAGATAACGGTAAAGAATCGATACCCATTCCCAAGGATATATGATTTTCTTGATCAGATGAAAGAAGAAATTTTTTTCACTAAGTTAGATTTACGAAGTGGATATCATCAAGTAATAATTGTAGAAAGTGACATATGGAAAACTGCATTCAAAACCAAACAAGGACTCTTTGAGTGGTTAGTAATGCCATTTGGTTTGTGTAATGCACCGAAAACTTTCATGCGTGTTATGGATAGTGTTTTATGTCCATTCCTTGATGAATTTGTGATTTTTTACTTAATTGACATATAAATTTTCAACAAAACCAGAGAAGAACATGTCTTGCATGTGAATTGAGTGCTTGATGTTTTGAACAAAGAGAAATTGTTTCTTAAGATGTCAAAGTGTGAGTTTGGAAAGACTTCTTTGGTTTATTTTGGACACATTGTAGGAGGAGGAGAGTTGATAATTGATCCTTCTAAAGTGGAAGCCATTGTGAATTGGCCCACACCCAGAACAGTAACCAAGGTAAGAGGTTTCTTTGGTGCAACTCAGTATTGGAGAAATTTTATTGCTAACTTTTCTCCCATCACAACTCCTATGCATGCAGTGAAAAGTGTGAAGAAAGGCTTCCAATGGGGAGGCAAACAACAAAAAATTTTCGAAGATTGAAAAGACAAGATCAGTTTATCTCCATTCCTTGCATTACCAAATTTGAGATAGCCATTCGACATTCAAACCGATGCTAGTGATCATGCCATGGGCGCAGTTCTTTTGTAGCATGGTAAGCCTATCCCTTTTCATTCTGAAACATTCAATGGTGTTGTAACTAATTATCCTACATGTGACAAAGAACTGTATGCGTTGGTACAAAGCGTCAAGAAGTGGAAACACTACTTGATGGGTAAAGAGATGATTGTGCATACTAATTACCAACCATTCCAGTACTTGCAATCGCAAACAAAATTGCAGCAATCAAGATATTTCAGGTGGATTTGATTTCTTCAACAGTTTCACTTGGTTATAAGGTACAAGAAAGGTATTTTCAATAAAGTTTCTGATATGCTTTCAAGACCGATTATTAGTGATGATCTACTTTACTCAAAAATTATTTTATTGTTCATGAGAGTTACATAGAACAATATGCACATGATGTTGATTTTCAAGATGTGTATGCTAGTTTGAGTGAAGGGAATCAAGTTGAAGAAAAATATTATCACATGCATAACAATTTTTTGTTTCATTTGGGAAAGCTCTGTATACCACAAGGAGAGAGGCTAAGTGTCATGAGAGAAGTTCATTCATCTCTTATTGTTGGACACTTTGGTGTAAGCAAAACAGTTGTGCATATACAGAGGTATTGCTATTGGCCTCACATTGTAGATAGTGTGTCATGTTTTATAAGAGGTTGTTCTATGTGTGCGACAATCAATCCTAGTAATAGGAAGCTTGGGTTGTACACGCCACTACCGGTACCATCAAGGCCATGGGAGAGTGTCTCCATGGACTTTGTTGGAGGTCTACCTATGTCAAGAAAACAACATGATTATCTTTCTGTAGTTGTGGATTTATTCAGTAAAATGTGTATACTTATGCCATGTAAGAAAACCATTACTATTGAACAAACTGCTGAACTTTATTTTAAACATGTATGGGTTCATTATGGATTTCAAACTTCTATTGTTAGTGACAGGGATTCTAGGTTCATTGGGAATTTTTGGTCCGATCTTTGGAGTAATATGGACACAAAGTTGAAAAAGAGTACTGCTTTTCATCCGCAAACTGATGGATAGACCGAGGTGGTGAAAAAAACCGTTGTGCATCTATTGAGAGGATATTGCAGCAAATATTCTAAGTTGTGGGATGAGAAACTGCATTACATTTAGCACGCTTACAACCAGGAAAAGCACTCTTCTAAAAATACATCACCTTTTGAAGTATGCTTTGGGTATTTTCCAAAATCGTCATTAGTCTTCATCTTTGGTAAGGATTTGCAATCAATCGCCATAGTGATATTGACAAGGCTCGAAAGTTCATTGAGCAAATTTAGATTATACATCAATAAGTTCAAGAATAACTTGAGAAAATTCAAAGAAAATACAAGGAGAGGCATGACAAACATAGAGTTGATCACAAGTTTCAAGAAGGAGATGAGGTATGGTTGCACACTAGCAAAGAAAGGATGCAAGGGGAAGGTAAAAATCTCAAACCCATTCACTATGGTCCATTCAAGATCATAAAGTAAGTTGGTAATAATGCATTTCAACTTGACTTGCCTTCATATATGCAAATGCATTCAGTTGTTAATGTTGAAAACTTACATTTGTATGAGCCACCTTTGATCGATGATCAAGGAAGTGATGTTCAACTACCTTCTATTGAATATTTCTCGCCGGAATTTCTAGATGAGCTCAAGGAAGATACAATTATTGACAAGAGGATAAGAGCATCCAAGAGGGAAAGTGTTGACTACCTTCGAGTTGGGCTCAAAGGCACTAAACCAAGCAAGGAAAAGTGGATGGAGGTTGGAAAGGTGAGGGAGCTAGACCCTCATCTACTGAACAACTAATCAAGTATTTTGGGGTCCAAAAGCTTCCCAATGGGGAGGATTGATCAGGAGTTCATAATTTTTTTTCAAAATTGAAAGTTACAGGATTGGGTTGAAACCAATATGGTTTTTTAGATCTCGTCTTCCTGATTCCAGCACCGTGAACGGTTCGAAAAATAGATGTCATATGAGGGAGATATTGCATTCTGATCGAATTCCCAAACATCTAAATTTTGTGACAAGGTTGACCGGGATGCCCAGTCAACATGGAGGATGCACAATCAGCAAAAAGGAATATTTTGGTTTTCAAGTTCCTGTGGTTATTGTTTACTGGAGAGTTTGTCGGATTATCCACAGTCTCACGAAACACTTGTCGACGTTTCGAATCCCAACGGGGATCCATCTTCAGGACATTGGAAAGGAATATTCTGAAGAATATTACTTTTCTATGGGCCAACAGTGGATGACAAGTGGTGCTCTATGGTTTTTTTAAGGGTTGCAAGTGTTTTTTTAAGAGCCAATGTGAGGGTGACATGTGGCCAGCCCTAAGACTGCCACGTGTCCCCAAGGTGTTAGTATAAAATTTTATAGAGGTCCGCAAGGCTCGACCCCACAACCTCTGGCAGAACATGCATAGGTCTCCACCATCTCCGTTACAACATGTTACTTAACCATATGGTGCATCGAATATATTTGAAGTTCAATACATATGACTTTGGAGGTTAGGACTGTTGGTGGTCCCAACCTACCAGCGGTCCCGTGGAAGGTTATCACATGGAATTGCAATGTAAACCGTAACATCATATGTCAACCACCAACCACCAACTGCAACTCTAAAATTTATTTTAATAAACCTTGTCACATGGCGAGGTTTTATGCTACGGTTGCTCCAGCGATTATGTTAACATGATTTAAACTCTGGTTTCAATGGTTGTTACCCACGGTTTAAGCAGAGTTTCGCTCCACCAAACAGTAACCGCAAGTTTTAGGGGTTGGCATGTGGCCACCCCCTACCCATAACATTAAAATTAACGGTTAGCGCTAGCTGATTTTTAGAGAACGCCCTAAAATTTAGCGAATTGCACTAAAATAACTCCAGTTAAGTGGAGTTCTCTACAATTGGTGGAATTTTTCTAGTTGTTACTGGGCAAATGAGTGGGAGGCTAAATTTTCACCTATTTAGAGTGAATAAAGAGTCAATCTACACTAATTGGAGCATTCTGGAGCCATTGGTGCAGAGAAAAAAACCATTAGAGGCCTATAAATACATGTATTTGCAAAAATTTTAGCATAATGAAAGATGGACATGCCATTGGGAGCTGGACCAGCAGATGTAGTCCAGGAGGGGTAAACTGCCTGTTGTATAAATGTTATGTGGTGTTTTATTTCTCTGTTATACATTGTTGTTCAGTGTTATTTTCTCTCATTACATGCTTCTAATTCACTAAAATCATTTATATTTCATGGTTAAAATTCTCAATCCTTAAGAAAACTATGGAGACAAGTATGCAGATGTTTTATAATTGAAAAGACACTTAGCACAGAAAAACTAATACAGTCCTTTCAGATCACTCTCCGATCGAGAATATGTAGGGGCTCGACTAGAAATTCCCCATCTGATTTGACATGCGACCAACATAGTAACACACTATTTTTTTTGTAGCTCAGGTTAAACTATATTAAAAGCATAAACAAACTTTACAAAGGTTATGGGCATATATGGAAAGCAGTTCTTATCCAATCCCTGCCTTGGAATTTTTCGAAGTATACCAAGTTTGGGGCTACCTCATAGGAGGAAACTAGCCCCTTAAGAGATTCAAACAGTCTTGTTTTATGAAATATTCAGTGACACATGAAAAAAAAATAGTTGAAGTATGTCCTGAGTTGAAAAAAACTAGAGAATAACCTTTCTACCAAACAATCATGGAGTTCCTTCATCTTCCTCTGTCGTGTGGTCCTCCTCCTCAATCTGGCATTTTCTCTTGTAATGGATTCCTCCTCAGTTGTGGGCTCATGAGGAGGATTCAAAGGAACCGTGTGGATGATGGGAGCAACCAAATACTCAGCATCATACACTCTGGTCCAAACATCATCTGAATCGATAACCCAAACATCTGTCTCATCCATCGTAGGCTCATGGATTGGAAGCAGATCGATTTTCCTAGGTATGGGCAACTCATATTGTGCAATTGTGGATTTCCTACTGCCTCTTATCCCTTTAGGCTTCTTTAGAGGTAGAAAAATCTCCCACTGAGTGTTTTTAGACACTTGAGTAGCCGAAATTTCATGGCTTCCTAATGTGGAGCCTTCATTGGATTCCAGACACTGATCATGGCCCCGGTGAGAGCGGTTCGAGAGCGCCCATCTGTAGGTTCCCCTGATGGGATTTTGATATTGGCACAGGGCCATGGAGAGGCTATCAAGTAGAGGATGGGGAGGTGGCTGAGAGACAAGGCTGAGAGCAAGGGGCGTGCAGCAAGGTTTCATGCCGGGGGGGGCGCAGCAGGGGAAGCGATGGTAGTGATAGTGTGTGAGGAAGCCTGGAGCAACAACATAATGGTGAATGGAGGAGCTGCGATGGCAGAGAGAGCTCGCGAGGATGGTTGGATCAGAAATGAAATGGCCGATTGAGGAGCCTCTGTATGATTTTAAGGCATGAGGCATAGAATTTGAGCGCAGAAGAAGAGAGGTACATTCCAAGTGTGTCTACATGTGATGTGTGGTGTGGAAAGAAGCCAGGTGTAGCATAGCGCCAACAAACATTATCAACAATTTTAGGTTCCGCATCAAGTTGGGGCTGGTATTGTAGGGCGGTGTCAGTCTAAGCATGGGAGGAGCTTTCCTCGCATGATTTGGAGATTTCACCCACATCCGAGGAACATAGTAACACAATGTTACAATCTATATATATATATATATATATATATATATATATATATATATATATCATGCACATATATATTTTATCTCCTAACAATATCCAATGGCATTACACATTTTCCCAATGTATTATACGTCTAGGATCATGTATACATATTTTTAACAATGAGACATGAAACACGTTGTGCACGCATATGTGGCTGGGTAAACCTAATTGGTAGGCCACTGGGCCAATTCGGTAAATAATTTGGAAGAGACCACAGAACTGTGGGACTAATTTAGAATTATCATTCCACATCAAGGTGTTTCGTTTGGGTTTCACTCTTACGTACACATGGTCCCCTGCTTGGTATTCATGGTAGGATCTTTGTTGGTCGGCATAGTTCTTTTATTGGTCCTTAGCAGCTTTTAAGTTAGCTCTAACTCTTTTTACTGTAGCCTCCATATATTTAAGCATGTCTGAGCCCGACATCCACTTATCTTCTGGGATATTCCAGTTATTTGGTGTTCTACATTTTCTCCCATATAATACCTCAAAAGGGCTCATCTTTAATGATGCATGATATCAATTATTATAAGATAATTCGACCAAATGTATATATTCTTCCCACTTCATAGGTTTTTGCATTACGTACATCTGAAGCATGTATTCTAACACTTAGTTCACTCATTTAATTTTTTCATCTATCTGTGTATGGTAGCCAGTACTGAACTGCACTTGAGTGCCCAAACCAGTGAACAAGGCTGTCCAAAAGGCGGAGGTAAACTTGAAATCTATTTCAGAAATAACCATTTTGGGAATCCCATGCACTCTGAAAACTTCTTTCATAAAAATGTCAGCTATTTGTACCACCTTTTAGGTTGATTGAAAAAGTATAAAGTGAGTTTCTTTACTCAGCTTGTCTACCACCACCGTTATGGAGTCATTCTGTATTTTTTAATTGGTAGCCCAGTAATAAATTCTAGGGTTATAGTTTCGCACTTCCATTCAGTAATGGGTAAAGGATGAAGTAGTTTAGCTAGGTGTTGGTGCTTAACCTTTACTTGCTGAAATTCTAAGCATTGTGCCAAATACTAGGTTGTTTTTGCTTCAATTCCAGGCTAGAAATAGTCTTTTCTTAAGGTGGTGATCATTTTCTGATATCCCAGACGCGCAACATATGGAGCTATATGATATTCATCCAAAATAAATCTCTTAATAGCTTGTTGATTTTGTATGTAGATACACTCCCAGTATGTTAACACGTTATCCTTTTTAATGTTATAGCCTAGCTTTCTTGTAGAACTTTATTTCTATTGTGCTTGTTGCCACAAAAAATGGTATTCCGGATCCTTTAGTGCCACCTCCTTGATCTACTCTGAGTAATCAAATTTTATCTTACTGAAAGAAAATTCATAAGCACAATTTTGTCTTCTACTTAAAGCATCTGCCACCTAATTCTCTTTGCCTTTTAGATGTTTAATTTCGAAATTGAAATCACTTAAGAACGTGATCAAACATGCTTGGTGAGCATTCAAGTTTGGCTGGTTGAATAATTTGGTTAAGCTGTAATGATCATTCATGAGCGTAAACTTCTTTCCCAACAGGTAGTGGCGCCAAACCTTCAAAGCATGAATTACTGCAACAAGCTCCATGTCATAGGATGACTATCATTGGTCGTGATCATTTTAACTTTCTGGATCCATAAGCCACTACTCAACCCTTTTGCATTATCACGCCTCCTACCCCAGCTTGACATGCATCTGTGCAAACCAAAAATTCTTTATTTGGGTTTGCTATTCACAAGACTGGTGTTGTGATAAGCATTTATCGTAGTTGATCGAAACTCTACTGACACTGATGGGTCCATTTAAACACTTTTCCCTTTCTTTTGTAGGGATGTCAATGGGTGTGCTATTTTGGAAAAATACTTTATAAAACGATAATAATATCCTGCTAAACCCAAAAAGGATTGAATATCTCCAACGCTTTTAGGGACCGACCATTCGATAAGTGTCTTGATTTTTTCGAGGTCCACGACTATATCTTATGGAGTTATGACATGCCCCATATACTGTATCTGTTCCTTATAAAAGTCACACTTGTTGCATTTTTCATACAGATGGTGCTCTCGCGAGGTCTTCAATACAATTCGTAAATTTTCTTGATGCTTCTTCATATTTTTGGAGTAAATCATAATATCACCAATATAAATTAATACAAATTTATCGAGATATGTGTGAAATATTCCATTCATAAGGCACAGGAAGGTAGTTGGTGCATTGGTCAGTCAAAAGGGTAGAACTACAAATTCGTAATGCCCATAACGGGTGTTGAATGCGGTTTTTCATATATCTTCTTCTTTGATTCTAATCTATTGATAACCAAACCTTAAATAGAGCGTTGAAAATATTTTGGCACCTTTAACTTGATCGAATAAATCTTCAATTCTAGGTAACATATATTTTTTTTTGGAATTCAATTTATTTAGCTGTTGATATTCTATGCATAACCGTAACATGTCATATTTTTTTTACAAATAGTACCAGAGCTCCGCATGGGGATACACTGGGGCATATATAATTTTTGTCCAGCAACTCTTGCAGCTAAATCTTCATCTCTGTAATTTTAGGTAGACTCATCCTATAAGGAGCTCTAGATACTAGATCAGCTCCTGAGATTAGTTCAATAGTGAAATCTAAATCCCTCCTTGGTGGTAGTCAAGGTATTTCCTTGGGAAATACATATGTGAATTCTTGAATTACAGGTAGATGATCTAATCATGTTTCTTTTTCCTTGGTATTTTTGTAACCTACTTGTACCGCATAAATACAACAACCTTTCCTCAAGAATTTCCCTAATTGGGAGGCAATAATTGGTCTCAACTACACAAGACTTTTAATTCCTTACATTTCGCACTTAGTATCGGCATCATTCTGATGACTAACTGTATTTTCCTTACAATTTACCAATGACCAATGAGCCTCTAACCATTCCATACTGATTATAGCATCATAATTCCCTAGAGGTAGGACATTTGAATTTATCCTCAAAGGATGGTTTGCTACTTCGATCAAACAATTATCTACTCTAGCCATTACCCGCCTTTTTACTCCTGTGGCTAGTTTAAATAACCAAGATTGTTTAAATTTATGAGTCTATAATTGACATAATTCTACGACCCTAGGAATTTTATAACTTAGGTTGGAACCAGGTTCTATCAAATTGGAAACAATGTGGTTTAACACCTTAACTTCCATTTCAATCATGTTGGGTTGATAGTCTGCCTGGCGGTACTCAAGTGCTACATGAATTCTTGGCAAGATTTTGGCCACCTCATCCAAAGTTGATGCTTCCCAAACAATGATCATTGGTTCCAAATCTCTGCAGTGAGGAAAATTCTAAATGTAATGTGGTTCACCGTAGCCCTAACACTGTAATGTTGGTTTCTAGATCGGGTTTCTTTCAATTTTGTTATATGATTTTCCTATTTTTTGACTCATTTTGTGATTGATTGTTCTGTTGAGTTTTCTCCACCATCGTCCCTTGTTGTCGTTTAAAAGTACTTCTGAAACCAATACTATTAGTTTTTTTTCCAACCAATATATTTGTTTGTCCCTTTTTTCCCAACGAGGACTTATTGTTATCCTTTTTCTATATGTGCTGATAACAAAGACGTTCTTTTCTCACAACGTTCTCTATTGTTTTTAGATATTCAAACTTAATTACTTCTTTCATATACATTAGTAAACTGCTAAACCTTTGAATTTTCGCTTTATCCTCATGCAAATGTGGTACATATTGTAGTAGAGAGGTAAATTTCGCTACATATTCATCAATGGTCATCTAGACCAATCTCAAATCGTTAAAATCCCTAGCTTTCTCCTCATAGAATTGCTGAGTTAAATATTTATTTTTAAAATTCTTTTGAATAATTTACCAAGTGACCATTTTCTCATCAATATCATGTAATTTTTAACCTCTTCCCACCATAGCGTAGATTTTCCCCTTAGCTGGTAAATGGCTAACTGGGCCATTAAGTTTTCATCGTAACCATAAACTTGGAAATACTTTGTTATGCTAATTAGCCATGATTCTTCCATTTCTTCCGCTTCACCGTCATAACTTAGGGGCTTGATTTTTTAAAATATGCCCTGTAATTCAATTTTTTGTTTCTTTCTCTTTTGTCATACCTCACTTCCAGAAGTTTCTCTAGACTCTTTCTTCTATGATTTCCGATTTCCTCCAGATTCTTGGGTTTGACTTATTTTTGGCATGATATCCTCTCTCCTTCTCTGGGATTCAGCCTCGTTTCCATTATTTGAGCTAGGTTTTGAGTTCCTAAGGTTTTTCCTATCTGTCATACTTTTCATAATAAGTTCATTCGCACGTATAAAACATTCATTTTCTGCCCGAAGGGCTTCCATTTCAATGCTAAGATGTTGTACAATTTCCATTAATGCCTTTTTTCTATTTCACTATTCATTTTCCAACATAGCCCATATTTTTGGGTTAGTTCCTTCCAAAGGTTCAGAACCACCTTCCATTACTGATCTAGTTGGTGGGATAAAATTCGGCCCTCCTATTTTTCTCATGGTTCTCTCCTTCACTGTGAACAATCACAACACAAATTATGTCAACCCAGTCAGGCCATCAGTCTAGCAATCTTGGATCTGATACCACATTCCATTACCAAGGTTAAAAAAAAAAAAAATTTAATTAAAAAATTAAAAAAAATTATTAATTATATATATAAATATACCTTTAGTTCATTGAAATAAGAGTAATGTTTATCATAAACTTACATATGCTTTAAAATTCTAATTCTATGCATACAAAAGAGTATCTTATAGTTTTTTTAATATGGTGAGATTAGTATGGTTCCAATCCCTCATGATCCTACCTTTTCCAAGCTACACTGCAACTTTGAATTGTTTAATTATTTGTAACTATTTTAAACATATGTGTTAAATGATTTTACAGATTTAAAGTAAATGGGGCCTTTAATGCTCAGTCGACCCACTTGACTCCGGATTCATCTTGGTAGTCCTCTTTGTAACCGATCCGTTCATCAAGTTTATTAATCTATGGTGGTAAGGTCCTTTGGGATATGATCCAAATCAACGGTGGGTGTGCTTCATATCAACAGTGCACACTCAAGTGTGGGGTTTTGTGACTAATTACACTCTCCAATCCCACTCCCTCACTCATTTGGACATTCATACTACATTGCCTACAGTCAGCTTTACAAGCGAGTTGGGTTTACAATGTTACAACCATCATTTTCCTGGCCATAATCATGGGAAACTTTTAGGACAGATCTAGTCTTCAGAAAATGATGCCAACAACGTTATTTCCTTAATTTGTGTTCTTTTTATTTACTTTATCACTATAATTCTAATTAGCATTATATTCATGAGTTCAGATAATTCCCTCTATCAGAATTTTTCCTTTCTGTTTAAAACAATTGACCTTTGTAAAATAAGCATGTTGCAAGGTATTACCTTTCCATACCCAAGGGTTTGTTGCTCTACAGTATCCCTCAATCATGGAAAGTTCACATTTCCTTCAGCTATGGTGGAATAACAACCTCCTTCAACCACGATGAGCCTCTGAGAAAGTAAGTTCTTAACCCTAGACAGACTGAGAATCTCTTTTGTTTTATGGTTCAGGGTTCGACCTCAGGTTTGTTGAGTTAAGCCGGTTACCCATGCTGCAAGTGAGCCATAGTAGGGCCAGCTCCTTCATTGTCCTGTCGGACCCCTCACCAAGTGTGATCAACATTCGGTTGTAGGGTTTCTAAAAATATTTTCCTATACTAGTAAACCTTCAGGAGTCTAGGTTATGCTTGTTGTCTATATGACTTAGTTGATTATTGATAAAGGGCGTAATATTAATCAATGTTTATAGTTCTTATATGATATATTCGTCTGGGTTCTTGGATTAAATTCACGACTTTTCTTGAATAAGTATTTCCTGGAAGTTTAGCTATGCATTCTGCAGTAATTATATACTTATATTCAGAATTTTCTAGATTTGGAAGAGGAACTCTTTCCTCTATGGAATAATTATGAAATTAAATCTCAATTTATGTAATACCTCAAGAGGTTGTTATCTAGCCATTACATTCTCTTTTTTCACTGTAATTATTTATTATTTCTATAACAGTACTTAATTTGTGTTTTGTTTGCAAGCTAAATGTTGTAAAAACATTTTTTTCTCAATCTAGGACTCTTTTGCAAGCCTCACTTAGGTTCGCTTGCAAAACTAACCTATGGTTTTAAGGAACTTCACCATTAATATTCATTTATTCCAAATTCTTCAATATTTTCACTGATTACATTCCAGCGTTATCATAACCCTTCTACGATATGTTGATGTATCTATTTTGTTGGCCTTTCTCCTCGAAAAAATAATGCACTTAATTATTTGCTTACCACGGCAATTCATGTCATAATATTTTCAATAAACCAAATATTTTGATTTATTACTTATAGCGTATGGCTTGTAGTATTTATTTGATGAAATATATCATATGCTCCTCTAATTATTTTTAGGTGATCACAGTTTTATTTATAAAATTATTGAACTATTACTCCACAATGAATAAGATTTCGTTCATGCTTGCAGCGATTCTTACAAAGAATAATAATATCAAACATAGTTTTAATAACCAGTAATTTAACCTTTCGTCTTTACATTCATAATTTTTCTATTAGGAAAAAATAAATTTATTTATGATTCTAAGATTCGAATACTTATCTGCAAATCTAGAGTGTCCAGTTACAAGTGACTGGGAAAATCAAGATACTCCACCTAACCTACGAGTACTAGGCCTACACCTGGTGCTAACCCCGAGAAAATCTCACACTCAACTAGGCTCCCATCGAGCAAATCTCACACTCAACTAGGACGTAAATAACTATATTTGTCTCACCATTTGGTCACCACCACCAGTACTGTCATGGACTTCATTTAATCTCACTGACCCATCATGTGAGATTCTTCTGGTACACAATTCGTAACACCTATTCTAGTGTCCTTTTCCTCACTTTTCTACATCACGTTCTCTTAACCCTTTTGGCCTCTTATTTCCCCTCTTTTAATTTTTTCCAAAAAATTTAACCATTTTCCCTAAGTGACTTGAGTGTGAGACTTCCTTAGTGTATCCTAATTTTTGGTAACTTGCAATTGGTTTTTCTTTTCCAAAAAAAAAAAAAAAAAAAAAAATTGTAAATAAGTATTCACCATATCATATCCATAATTATTTAATTAAGTTTTTTATTTTTCTTTATTGTATTTTCTTTAATCTATTGACTAAGTAAAAGTAAAACAGACACTAAATGTAACATACATCATATAAAAAAATTTATATTCTCTGCATTTCTTACTAAACTCTACTTCTTAACCCATCTCTCAAACTCAAGTTTTTCCTTACCTTTGTCTTAATTATAGACTAATCATTACTGAACTAGACTAATATGAGCTTAAGAAAGATTCTACTACTTCATTCTTTATTTACTATGGTTTCAACCCCTTGGTTTATAACCCTTGAAACTCGCACGACAAGAAATGGGTCTTGTACTTATGCATCGTGCTATTATTTATTAAAGGGTGTCAGATTAGATCTTCAATTTGATTTCTTATCTTTTCTGGTTTAGGACATACAGCTTAGTCCACAGCGGTCTTTTCATTAATTAAATCTTTACGGAGGTGCATGCATCGAGATCTGGTTTGGCCTGAGTTGACCACCTGTCGAAATACTACCCCTTGCAACCCTAACTAACATTGTTCATTTCACTGTTGGGTTCTCCCGATGGCTCTGCAAGCTCCGCGACAGTGGCTACGTTTCGTTTTCCTTTTGCTTCGACTAGGTAATGGGTCTTGTTACCAAATTTCCTACAGTGTTACCATTACCAAGTACCATTCCTACTCTGTTTTTTTGGTTTATAATTTTCTGAGCTTTGATGCCCTGTCAGGTTCTAATCGATGTTTGACATGGTTCAAACTGTTTTCGTAGGGTCTTTCCCAGAGTTTGGACCATGGTATTCCACAGTGCGCACCAATTTCCTCAGGAAGAGATACCCTCCACCGCGGAAGGTAATTACCAATTTTTTTATACGTTTTCTTCTTCGTTCATTGTTTTATAGTACTAGGTTTCATATTGATTCGTTCTGGTTTTCAAGTTTTCTAACCGGTTTCTCTTGTTTTGGACCTCTCCTCAGCTAAGTCTCAAACTGCAAGAATAGTCCTTTCAAGTCATATTCTCTTCTTACTACCCTTGAATTTCATTTGGATGGTTCTCATGTTTTTTTCCTTTCAGCTAGCTTTCGTTGCTACTTTGTAATACTATATCTATTTGTTTGCAGGTATTTCTCTTCATCGATGTGTAAGAGCTCTCATTTATTCAACACGGTTCCTGCATCACATATTAGCCTGATTGTGCCCTCATTTTAATAGGTATTTCGAACTCTTCTCTCCTCCTTTTTGGGTTTAGAGAGCACACCTCGATTTTATGTTAAGATGAATGTTGCCTCTGAAGCTTATCTTGCGGGAGGTAGCTAGCTAGGGCGACTAGGTTAACTTCAGTTGCAGGGTTGTGCCTATATGGCACCCCCACAAGCTTCTTTCTTTCTTTCATTGAGTGGTATACTGAGTCTCAATATCTTCGTCGACTCTGTGGTTGTATTTTAAGCACCATGAGATTGTTTTTTTTTTTTTAATATTTATGTAAATTCGGGATTGATCCCTGTAAAATTTTATTGGGGACTCTATTTATCATTTTCCCATTTCAAAAATGGAATTCTATTGCATAAGTTCTTATATTGAATACAATTTGCTTCTTCTCTGTGTAGAAACTATATAATATATGCATTATATATCAAGATGTAGAAATTATATACATTAAGCATGCATATGTCCTATATTCCCCTGATCACACAATATTTAACTTCTTGCAAAATACAGAATCATTCCACTGTTAATCTTTTGCGGAAAATTAATTGCGAACACAAGTGAAGCATAAATAAAAATAATCACACATAACACAGTTGTTTAACGGGAAAGCCTGAAGCTGAAAACACCAACTATCATATATTATGTATCATGGAGATCATGTAACAATCTCATACAAAGCTTATTACATCAAGCTCTCAGTACAATCAATCGTCACACACTAACATAGAGGAAATCTGCAAATCCATGCACCAATTTCAGCCCTCCTGCTAGCCTACTTCCACTGCACAATCCAAGCTGATTACAAAGACCAATTCGATGCAATCCCACTCTCCTTGATTGCATTATTATCATTGGCAACTCCAATTTATATATAGATGCAATCCATCCATCACTATGGTCACAACAGATAGTCTATCTCACCCTTTCACCTATCTCTGCACTGGTCTCCACTGGATCTGACATGCATTGTAGTTAACTGTTGTATTGTTAAGTTGATTAATGAGTTATTATTTGTGAATTAATTAACTAATTAATTCACTCCACTCTCACTAGTGTATCATTCAGTTAGATTAGATACAACTAGCTCAACTGATTCTAACTGAGTTAAACTGAATAAAACTCCATGTACTACTCTTCCAACTCTGTCATAACTTTGCCACTTCAGTTCTAACTGAGTCCTCTATGCATGAACTCCAGTAAACCCTTAGGAATTGCGTAATTCCTCCAGCCCACTGATTTTCCAAATCTGTTCACTGAAATAAATTGCTCCAAGAGAATAAGTTGATATTTAGAGTCTGATTATTATGAAGAGCTAATAATAATTGACATGCATCCATTTTTAAATTGACGATCTATAAATAGACTTCACCCAATATTCTAAAAATAGAATGTCATCTATTTTTCACATTTGACCAACCATCTAAAAATAGCCTCCTGATACATATAGAATGTGCTCACCATGTCTAAATATAGACATACACCTAAAAATAGCCTATGTCGGCCCCACCTAGTTTAGGTGATTATTTTCCAACTAGGATCAAGGTTGATGTTTCAGGATGCCTCCTTCACTGTTTCTTGTTGCAAACTTCAATACCAGATTCTCCTGATCTAACAATATTTATCTTCTTTCTAAATATAGAATCCTTCCATTCTTAATCTTTTGCGGAAATTATAAACTCAATTACAAACACATGAAGCAATAAAAACAATCGCACATAACACACTTGTTTAACGGGAAAGCCTGAAGCTGAAAACCCCAAATATCATATATTATGTATCATGGAGATCATGTAAAAATCTCATACAAAGCTTAGTACATCAAGCTCTCAGTACAATACAATCGTCACACACTAACAAGATGAAATCTGCAAATCCATGCACTAATTTCTGCCCTCCTAATAGCCTGCCTCCACTACGCAATCCCTATTGAAGAATAGCTCTGAATGAATTTGAACTACCCTTGCCTTGACTGCGCAATCCTCACTGGAAAGTCCAATGTAAGTGTGATGCAATCAATGCATCACTATAGTCACAACGGATAGTCCATCTCACCCTTTCACCTACCTCTCCACTGGGTCTCCACTGGAATTGACATGCACTATAGTTAACTATTGTATTTGTTCAGTTGATTAATGAGTTATTATTTGTGAATTAATTCACTCCACTCTCACTAGTGTATCATTCAGTTAGACTAGATACAACTATCTCAACTGAGTTTAACTCACTTTAACTGAGTTAAACTGAATACAACTCCATGAACTACTCTTCCAACTTTGTCATAACTTTGCCACTTCAATTATAATTGAGTCCTCCATGCATGAACCACCAGTAAACCCTAGGAATTGCGTAATTCCTTCAGCCCACTGATTTTCCAAATCTGTTCACTAAAATAAAGTGCTCTGAGAGAATAAGTTGATGTTTATTGTCGGATTATTATTAAGGGCTAATAATAATCGACAAGCATTTATTTTTAGATCGACAATCTATAAATAGACTTCGCCCAATATTCTAAAAATATAATTTCATATATTTTTCCAACTTGACCAACCATCCAAAAATAGCATCCTGTAACTTCTGAAATATGATCACCATGTCTAAAAATAGACATAGTCTCAAAATAGACTTGCACCTAAAAATAACCTGCGGGCCCACTTAGTGAAGGCGACTCATTTTCACTAAGCTCCATCATCTTGTTGAATCTCAACACTCCCTCTCAACAAGATAGGGATTATCCTTCACCTCAATCCTGCCTCTGTGGTATTTGAATTTGCTCCTAGTGAGCGCCTTCGTCAGAATATCTGCATCCTGATCTTCTGTAGGAATGTACTGAAGCAACATGATCTTCCGCTACACACAATCTCTGATATGATGATACCAGATATCAATATGTTTAGATCTATCATGAAACACAGGATTAATCGAGATTTTAATGAAACTCTAATTATCACAATGTATCATTGTAGGATCTAAATGTGAACCGAACAAACCGACCAGGATCTTCTTCATCTATATAGCCTCACATGCAGCTTGACTTGCTGCCATGTATTCTGCTTCTGTTGAACTGAGTGCCATGGATCTTTGTTTCCTACTATACCAAGAAACTGCTATAGATCCAATACTAAAAATCCCTCCTGATTTGCTCTTTCTGTCTGTTGGGCTTCCTTCCCAATCTGCATCCGTGAAGCCATGCAACTTCACCTCATCCGTCTGTCTGTACCATAAGCCATACTCAGATGTGCCCCTGAGATACCTCAGGACATGCTTGCCTGCCTTCCAAAAGATCTTGGTAGGCTTAACCAATATCGCTTGTGAAATTTGGTTCACCGCATAGCATATGTTCAATCTTGTATTAACTAAATACATGAGCGAACCCACCAACTATCTATGAATAGTGGCATCCACTACCTCTGCCAATGTAGCATCCTCTTTCCTCCAATTTCCTGGAAGAGGAGTGTCTATAGGCTTGCAGCCTTGCATGTGAAACTTCTCTAGTATCTCCTGGGCATACTTGCCTTGAGACACAAACAGTTCACCTTCTCGCTGCCATATTTCCAATCCAAGGAAATGATGAAGGAGGCCCAAATCCTTCATCTCAAACTCCTTTTGAAGATCTGCCTTGCATGAGTGTATCAACTTCTCATCACCCATTAGTATTAAATCATCAACATAAAGAACAATGATTAAAATCTTACCCTCCACCACAATTTGGTACCAGTTTGCATCTGCCTCACTCTTGGTGAAGCCAAGTCCAGTGAAATAGCTGTTGATCTGAGTGTACCAAGCACGAGGTGCTTGTTTCAGCCCATACAATGCTCTTTTGAGTCTGCACACATGCAACTCACTATTGTAGATCTCAAATCCTTCAGGCTGCTCAATGTACACCTCTTCCTCAATGATCTCATTGAGGAACGCAGTCTTCACATCCATTTGATGAATGTGCCAACCCATCTGTGCTGAGAGAGCAAGGATGGTCCTTATGGAAGAATATCGTGCGACAGGTGCAAAGGTTTCTTCATAATCAATCCCCTCGATCTGTGAGAAGCCCTGGGAAACAAATCTTGCCTTATACTTCTCGACGCTCCCATAAGCAGTTTTCTTTACCTTGTAGATCCATCTTGATCCTACAACTGATTTACCCACTGGAATTGGAACAATATCCCAAGCACTGTTTCTGACAATGGAGTCATACTCCTCCACCATGGCATCTATCCATGTGGGCTCCTACACTGCTTCTTCGAAATAAGATGGCTTTGTCATGATACACTTGCTCATAAGAGCCATTTATCCAGTAAATTGGTTAGGTGATTGTCTCTGTCTACGTTGTTATGTAGGGACTCCTACATTTTATGTCGCATCAAGCTTCAGTCTCGCAGCTTCTATGGTACGCTTTCTCCCTTGTCTGATGTTTGGTTCTGCATGAGTGGACTCCTCCACTCCATGAATCTCCTCATGTGGCTGATCCACATCTAGAGGCTCATCTTTGGGAACAATAAGTTCCTCCTCTGCATGCACGTGTAGTGTTGATCAGCGGTTGTCATTTATGTCAACCCAAACAACACCAGGGGAAAACCCAATATTCCATGGAAATTTTGACCTATCAAATTAATATATTCTGGGTCAATAATGTTTTTGATGGTTTCTACTTGTCGAGATGTTTCCGTTGATATATGGCACGCCATGTAATTCTTCACGGTTTGAGAGATATTCATGTTTGAAGTTTGTACCCCAGTTAGTGGGCTAAAACCCAATGGGGTTGGGGCATGGGTTATTGAAAAGTCATAATTAATATTTTTTAAGCTCCTAAAATCCCTCCAACGTTCACTTTTTGAAGCCCCTCTCAACTTAAGCATTCATATAAATTGTGATCTTCATTTCCTCCTTATGTATGGGATTCGGCCATCTGAAACAGGTCATCGTGGAATTTTTGCTCTAAATTTTTTTCTACGAAGGCTCAGAAGATGAAATTTTTATGAGGAGAATCTGAAATCCTGAGGAAGCTTCAATAAAAATTTCAGATCAATTTACGCAATATTTTTGGAGATATCATTTGTGGAAGTAAGGGTTTTTGCAGGATCCTAAAATTCATCTCAAAGAAGTGACCTTGGGAAAATCGTCATAACTCTCTCTCTGAGTATCAGATTGGAATTCTGTAAAAAGTGGTAGATATTGCATAGTCTTTAGTTTTCTCTCTATCAAGTTCAGAGGAAAAAAAAGAAGAATTGACACGTTGCATGCCGTACAAGTGCGCTCTGCTGAAACAGTCCATAATTAGGGCAGTGTGAGAAATTGGGCATAACTCTTTCTTGAAGAATCCAAATTGGGTCAGACCTGTGGCATTGGAAAGATGACTCAGAGGAATACTATAGGACCGAAAATCAGATATTAGGATCTGAAATAACAGAGATACGCCAGATTCAATATCTAGCTCCTAGAAGGCAAGAAAAAGCTAGATCATGTGTTGTCAAGGATTGCAAAGAACCAGACTTTCTACGGCAGGTAAGAAAAACAAGGTGCAGAAAAGGGTAGTATGACAAGAGAAGCAACTAAGGTGAATAATAGCAACAAGAAGTTCATCATATGAAGTCTTCAAGTGGGCAGCACTACATACAATCATTGTAAAGGTATCATTGTACTTAGTCATTGTAAATAAATTATTATACAAATTGTACTAGTGTCTATCTGCCAAGGGTTGAAGAGGCAGTGTTGGGAGGTCTAGGATCATCATTAGGTGGTTATGTCAAAGTTGGGGTTATGGTTTAGTATATCTTCTTCTTCTGCATCATTCTATATTATTGTAAAGTGGACCATTTTCCCCGGTACGGGAGTCCATTCTTATTTTATTCTTCTATAGGGTGGTAGGGTGGTGCTAGGGTGAGTTGTAGCTCATTGGGTGTTGGGGCATCCATTAAATTACTACTGAAGAATCTCGGGCATTGGAGCATCCATCCAGTGGGAGCTAGAGAAGAATGATTTTCTAGATTCTAGGAAGTTGGAGCTTTATTTTCAATTGGAGTTGAATATTAAAGAATTATTAGAAAAGCATTAGGTGTTTTTTGTCCCGGAGTGGGTTTCCACCTTAAAAACTGTGTGCATTTGTGTTCCTCTTGTTTTCCGCTATCATTTTACAAACACTGATAATAATTGAAGATTAACTAATGCTCTAATTGAAAGGAATATTGATTCACCCACCCCCCCCCCCCCTCCCCTCCTCAGTATTTCCAACAATTGGTATCGGAGCTTGGTTCCTTCAATAGCAGTTTAACAGCTGGAAGGAGGTCATGGAGCATACCAATAATGGTGTACCTCTATTCAATGAAAATAATTATGCACATTGGAAAGAAAGAATGGAGGTCTATCTCTTGGCACAAGGTTATGAAGTATGGGACACTGTTCAAAATGGATTTACATCAATCCCGGATGAACAAGGTAAGAAGAATTTGGTAAATGATGCAAAAGCAAAGAATATTATTATCAGTGGACTTATTGAATATTCTTATCATAAGGTGTTGGGTTGTAAAACCGCCAAAAATGTATGGGACAAGCTTGATAATATATATGCAGGTGACTCAAATGTCAAAGAATCAAAGCTTCAAATCTATAAAGAAAAATTTGAGCAACTCAGAATGAAAGAAGTTTGCAACATTGTTGCATACTTTCAATACGTTGATGAAATAACCAATACTCTGGAAGGATTGGGAGAGCCAGTTGACGAGAAGACTATTATACGAAAGATTCTTAGAACGTTACCAGGGAGATTCAACCCAAAGGTATCAGTCTTAGAATACAGTGAAAATATAGACAAACTCAGCAAAGAGGAATTACATGGAGTTCTCATAGCATATGAAATGAGACTTGATGAAGAAGAGGGTACTTTGCATCTATAAACTGCATTCGTTGCATCTAAGAAAACCAATAAGGATAAACAACCTTCAACTGAAAAGACATGCACTTGCAAGTGTGAAGAAAAGGGAGATGATGAAGAAGGTCTTTCAGATGAAGAATATGCTTACTTCACGAGAAAACTACAAATTGGTAAGGGACAATTCAAAGGTAAACTTCCATTGATATGTTTCAGCTGTAATGAGGTTGGGAATTTCGCAACAAAATGTCCAAACAAAAGTAATGGCAACTCAAAAAGAAAGAAAGGATTTAAGAAATTCAACAAGCAAGGATCCAAAAGGAACTTTCTCTCTAGAGAAGATAGCTCATCATCCGATGAAGACAATGATAGTGAAGAAGAAGCCAATGAGAGAGTATTGTTTATGGCCAAGCACAATAAGCAAGAGGTATCAAACAATGAAGAAGAAGGATGGACCATAGACGAATTTTATGAGGAAGCAATCAAGCTTATAAAATATCTCAAGGCAGAGAAGATCCATTCCAAAACTCCTGAAGAACAAGTTCAAGGTCTGAAAATTGAAGTTGAAGAACACAAATGCATTGAAGAGTCACTTCAAAATAAGTTGGAAGAAAGCAACCAAGAAATGGAAAAATTAGAAGCCAAAGTAGTCTCACTGCGTGAGGAAGTGAAGAAAGGAAAAACTATCCAAAACTATGCCAACAGCTCAAAGGCATTGGAAGAACTCATCAACAATAAACGATCTTACAACAACAAAACTGGCATCGGTTACAAAGAAGAAGAAGCAGGACCTTCCACAACAAAATACAATGAACCTATGAGATCTTACATGCATGTAGACTTCATTGGACAAGATTCGCAAGAACAGCCTTGGAAGACAATTCCTCGACGAAAATTTCCATCCAGGTACCAACATATTTTTTATGGCTACTGTTATTCATGTGGAAAATTTGGTCATAAATCTATAGAATGTCGCACGTACCCTAGGAACGAATACAACTCTAGGATATTTGTCAAATATGAACCTCCTAGGGCTCAACGGAACATTAATAGATTTAAACATTTAAGAAATAATATTGAATGTTACAAATGTTGAAACTTTGGACACATAGCCAAAGATTGCAGACTTGAAAATCCTCCAGAAGAATCTTCAAAGCCACAGAATGAACGAACATGGAAGAAGAAGAAGAAGAATGATAATTGTGCTCTCACTTTCAAGGCTCAAAAGAACAAAGATGTGTGGTATGTTGATAGCGGTTGCTCAACGCATATGACTGGAGATAGAAATAAATTTGTGTCTCTGAAAGAGAAGAAGGACGGAATCGTGTCCTTTGGAAATGATGGATCTTCAAATGTTATAGGATCATGTACTGCCACTCTCTAAAGCAAAGATACTCTAGCCAAGAATGTTCTATTGGTTGAAAACATGAATCACAATTTACTCAGTGTTGGACAAATGTGTGATCAAGGACACATGATACTATTCAACTCCATGAAATTTGAAATCGGGAAAGGCGTGTATGGTGAAATTGTGGCTATAGAAAGTCGAGCTCCAAATGACATATATGTTTTGGATGAAGCAACTAAAGCATGTCTAATAGCTAAAGAGGAAGATACAATAATTGGTAGCAATGGTGATCGACTAAGTAAGAAGTTTGCTACAAGGGTGCAAAGTGATTTCGAGATGTCTTTACTTTGTTGCGGATTGAACGCAGACGACTCATCTAAGGATATTGGATCAAGGTTGTACGGATCTATGATTATTAGTCTTCTATATGTGACCTCCCAACCGAGATGTTATGCGACGATTTGCACAAGTAGCAGATTCGAAAGCGACACCAAAGATCACATAAATATTTCGCCGGCATTTGAATATATTTGTCAAAAGCTTTGGATCCTCCCAAGTTCTCATTAGATTACAGGTCTGCAGGATGGTTGTGTGTTAGGGGGAGTGGAAGTGTGTACAGGTCTGTAGGATGGTTGTGTGTCAGCGGGAGTGGAATTGTGTATAGGTCCTCAAGATGGTTGTGTTTCAGGTGGAGTTACCCTTTTCCATTGATGTCAAAGTGGGAGAGAATGTTGTAGTAAGAGGTGTCATGATCGCAGGGGGAGTACTTGTGTTGCCATCAATGCCAAAGGGGGAGACTGTTGATCAGCAGTTGTCATTGTTGTCAACCCAAGCAACACCAGGGGCTAACCAAATATTGCATGGGAATTTTTACCTACCAAGTGTATATTAAGGTCAATAATGCTTTTTATGGTTTCTACTTGTCGAGATGTTTCCGTTGATATATGGCACGCCATGTAATTCTTCATGGTTTGAGAGATATTCATGTTTGAAGTTTGTACCCCAGTTAGTGGGCTAAAACCCCATGGGGTTGGGGCATGGGTTATTGAAAAGTCATAATTAATATTTTTAAAGCTCCTAAAATCCCTCCCACGTTCACTTGTTGAAGCCCCTCTCAACTTAAGCATTCATATAAATTGTGATCTTCATTTCCTCCTTATGTATGGGATTCGGCCATCTGAAACAGGTCATCGTGGCATTTTCGATCTAACTTTTTTTCTATGAAGGCTCAAAAGTTGAAATGTTTATGAGGCAAAGCTGAAATTTTTATGAGGCAAAGCCTAAATCTTGAGGAATCTGCAATAAAAAATTTAGATCAAGTTGCGCAATATTTTTGGGGATATGATCTGTGGAAGTAAGGGTTTTTGCAGGTTCCTAAAATTCATCTCAAAGAAGTGACCTTGGGAAAATCGTCATAACTCTCTCTCTGAGTATCGGATTGGAATTTTGTAAAAATTGGCAGATAGTGCATAGTCTGAAGTTTTCGCTCTATCAAGTTCAGAGGCAAATAAATAAGCATTGACACGTGGCACGTCGTACAAGTGCGCTCTGCTGAAACAGTCCATAATTAGGGTAGTGTGAGAAATTGGGCATAACTCTCTCTTGAAGAATCCAAATTGGGTCAAACCTATGGCATTGGAAAGACGACTCAAAGGAATACTACAAGACTGAAAATCAGATATTGAGAATCTGAAATAACAGAGATACACCAGATTCAATATCTAGCTCCTAGAAGGCAAGAAAAAGCTTGATCATGTGTTGTCAAGGATTGCAAAGGACCAGACTTTCTATGACAGAAAAGAAAAACAAGGTACAACAGAGGGTAGCATGAAAAGAGAAGTAACTAAGGTGCATAATAGCAGCAAGAAGTTCATCATATGAAGTCTTCAAGTGGGCAGCACTACATACAATCATTGTAAAGGTATCATTGTACTTAGTCATTGTAAATACATTATTATACAAATTGTACTAGTGTCTATCTGCCAAGGGTTGAAGAGGCAGTGTTGGGAGGTCTAGGATCATCATTAGGTGGTTGTGTCAAAGTTGGGGTTATGGTCTAGTATATCTTCTTCTTCTGCATCATTCTATATCATTGTAAAGTGGACCATTTTCCATGGTACGAGAGTCCATTCTTATTTTATTCTTCTATAGGGTGGTAGGGTGGTGCTAGGGTGAGTTGTAGCTCATTGGGTGTTGGGGCATCCGTTCAGTTGACTACTGAAGAATCTTGGGCATTGGAGCGTCCATCCGGTGGGAGCTGGAGAAGAATTCTTTTCTAGATTCTAGGAAGTTGGAGCTTTATTTTCAATTGGAGTTGAATATTAAAGAATTATTAGAAAAGCATTAGGTGGTTTTTGTCTCGGAGTGGGTTTCCACCTTAAAAAATGTGTGCATTTGTGTTCCTCTTGTTTTCTACTATCATTGTACAAACACTGATAATATTTGAAGATTAACTAATGCTCTAATTGAAAGGAATACTGATTCACCCCCCCCCCTCTTAGTATTTCCAACATGTAGCTCCCTCTCAAGCGACAACTTCATGGCTTTCACCTCATTGAATTTTATATCCCATCGCACCACAGTCATCTGACTGTATGGAAAATACACACGATAATTATGGGGTGTTTCTATGTACCCTACAAATATCCCAACTTCTACAGTCGGCTCCAGCTTCTTCCTGGCATCCTTTGTCACATGAATGTAAACAGATGAGCCAAAAATCTTCAAATGAGAAATATCAGGCTTCTTACCAGTAAAATCTTCTTCAGGTGTACTCATGCCAAGTACTCTATGAGGACAACGGTTTTGCACATAAACTACAATGTTACATGCTTCCGCCCACAAGTGCATCTGTAGGCCCTGGTCATGCAGCACCCAGGATCGTTCGGTTCTTCCTCTTTGTGACCCCAATCTGCTATGGGTTATGAGGCGCTATGAGTTCTCTTTGAATTCCTTCTTTGCTACAGAATTCTTTGAATTCGTTCAAGATATATTCACCACCATTATCACTTCGTAGAGCCTTCACTTGCTTCCCTGACTCCTTCTCCACCAATGATTTAAACTCATAGAACTTTGAGAATGTTTTACTCTTCTTCTGCATGAACAAGATCTATCATATATGAGAATAGTCATCAACAAAAATAACATAATACTTGTGTTTTTATTTTGAAGCAACCGAGAAAGGTCCACACACGTCTGTGTGAATTCTCTCCAGGATCACCGAAGCACGGTTCTCCTTTTCATGAAAGGTGGTCTTCACAAACTTACCCATAGTACATCCCTTGCACTAATATAACTGTGCAACAGTACCCTTGGGAAGTCTAGTAGAAATCTGCTGCAAAATCTTCAAAACGCCATAGTGAAGATGGCCCAATCTCCTATGCCATAATTCGCCCTCATCTCGGCTCACCACTTCTTCTGCTTTACCCACCATTGTAGCACAGCCATCTACCTCCAGCTTGTAGTGAATCCCTATCTTCTTGGTTTGACCCATTTTTTTATGTCAAAGGAAGGCTTTTCCCTCACTGAAAACAACGTCATAACCTTTGTCTTCTAACATTGCGACCGAGACCAAGTTCTTCTTCAGACCTGGAACATGCATAACTTCTTTCAACAGAAATGGATTACCTGAATCCCTCTCGAAAGTAATGGTCCCAATTTCGGTCACACTGTATCGACCATCGTCACCCATCTATATATGCATTTGGAGATCCTTCTCCTCCAAGTCACTAAACAACTCCTTGTCTCCCGTCATATGGAAAGACGCACCACTATCAAGATACCACACTGATCCCATTGCGCTTGAAACCAAGCATGCGATCAAAGAGAAATCAAGTTCAAATTGCGAGGCTAAGGCCTCTCCAGCTGCAGCTCTAGCATTTTTCTTGTTCTTCTTCTTCTGTGGGCAGTTAGTGGCGAAATTCCCATGTTCGTGACAATGAAAACACTTCACTTTGGACAAATCCTGCTTCTTGCCTTTAGCTTCGGATTTTGAAGGGAATTTATTCCCCTTCCCTTTCCTTTCTTTGGCATCCAAAATGCAATTCTCTTCATCTTCATTATTTGATGAAGAGCCATCCCTGGTACTTCGCCTTATCTCCTCTTGCACAAGATCCGACCAAAGTCGCTCCCATCCCGCTAGTTTCTCCCGTCCATTGACAGAGTCTTCATAGCTATGCCAACTCTTTGGAAGCCCAAGGAGAGCCAAGGTCACCAAGTCTTAATCATCAACAGTAATCCCCACACTTCTCAGTTCATCCTTGTAGTGGAAAAACTTCGTGAGATATTTTGGAATACTGTTGCCCGTCTCCATTTTTATTTTTCTGAGCTTATCTTTAAGCGCCAACTTCCTTTAGTCGCTTATGCTTTTGAAAAAATCTGTCAAAGCCTTCCACATTGCAAATGGAGTGGATTTCCCATGAATGCTGGACACAATATGGTCCTTCACACCTTCCAACATAATTCTTCTTGTCTTTTCTACCTTCTTTTTCCATGCGTCAAGTCCTGCAGCATCACTAGAATCCGGCTTAGGAACATTGCTATCGATGAACTCCTTCAGTCCATTATCTTCTAGCACCGCCTCCATCCTATCCTTCCAGGATATGTAATTCGAGCTGTCATCACGGGCATACTCCAATCGCAACCCGTTGAAAGACATTTCAATGTATACTCAACTGTCGCACCTTGAATTTTCTGCAGCAAATTCGAATTTTCCACTAGCACAAACTCAACAATTCTTCACAATTGCAATCTTCAAGAATTAACACTGCTCCGATACCATGTAGAAATTATATAACATATGCATTATATATCCAGATTCTCCTGATCTAACAATATTTATTTTCTTTCTAAATACAGAATCCTTCCACTGTTAATCTTTTGTAGAAATTATAAACTCAATTGCAAACACATGAAGCAATAAAAACAATCGCACATAACACAGTTGTTTAACAAGAAATCCTGAAGCTGAAAACCCCAACTATCATATATTATGTATCATGGAGATCATGTAACAATCTCATACAAATATTAGTACATCAAGCTCTAAGTAAAATACAATCGTCACACACTAACAAGATGAAATCTGCAAATCCATGCACTGATTTCTGCCCTCCTGATAGCCTACATCCACTATGCAATCCCTGCTGAAGGATAGCTCTGAATGAATTCAAATTACCCTTGCCTTGACTGCGCAATCCTCATTTCCACATCAAATGTGTGTGTGATGCAATCAATGCATCACTATAGTCACAACGAATAGTCCATCTCACCCTTTCACCTACCTCTCCACTGGGTCTCCACTGGAACTGACATGCACTATAGTTAACTGTTGTATTTGTTCAGTTGATTAATGAGTTATTATTTGTGAATTAATTCACTCCACTCTCACTAGTGTATCATTCAGTTAGACTAGATACAACTAGCTCAACTAAGTTTAATTCATTTTAACTAAGTTAAACTGAATACAACTCCATGAACTACTCTTCCAATTTTGCCATAACTTTGCCACTTTAGTTCTAACTGAGTCCTCCATGCATGAACCACCAATAAACCCTAGGAATTATGTAATTCCTTTAGCCCACTAATTTTCCAAATATGTTCACTGAAATAAAGTGCTACAAGAGAATAAGTTGATGTTTATTATCAGATTATTATTAAGGGCTAACAATAATCAACATGCATCTATTTTTAGATCGACGATCTATAAATAGACTTCGCCCAATATTCTAAAAATATAATTTCATCTATTTTTCCAACTTGACAAACCATCCACAAATAGCATCTTGCAAATTCTGAAATATGATCACCATGTCTAAAAATAGACTTGCACATAAAAATAGCCTGCGGGCCCACTTAGTGAAGGCGACTCATTTTCACTAAGCTCCATCATCTTGTTGAATCTCAACACTCTGCAAATTCATGTTTACTACTGGGTGTACTTTTATGATTGTAATGGTTTATGTTTCTCGGTTTCCGTAGTATTAGTCTGGTCCATAACATGTTTTCTTTGTATAAGCATTTCGACGGGTTTGGTTACATTCGTTTTGGGTCTAGCAGAGTTACATTATTCGCTACCATGCACTGTTCTTCACATGTCCGTTTTCAGATATAGTCCATTATTCATGGAGTATTTCCTTTTTAGCTATACATGGTTGCATGCTAGTTCTAGGTTTTCTGTTTCAAATAATTTGTAAAATAAATTGCTCTGTGATCATGGAATTTATAATATTCATTAAAGTATTAGTTATTTAAATCTTTTCTTTTCTAGTTGTGTATGATGGCCGAAACCATCTTCTTATGTCTACATATAACCTAGTTTTCAAGAACAGTGACGAGATCTAGGGTCTAGGGGATTTCTCCCAGGACTCTGGTCTAACAATTCCCTTCCAGGTTAATCTTTCTTGGGTCACAATATAATTCACCGGTTTATTCCTAATCTTTTTTACTTAGTTATTCTGGTTTTACTGGTTGCACATAGGCCTGAATCTTTCCAAGAAAATAAAATCATGTACATCTCATACTAGGTTTACACATTATATAACGTATTTCTTTCTTTTTCATATTACAACTTTTTTCATAATACTAGATATATACACTATACAATGCAATATTTCTCTTTAGAAATATCTATTTTCTAGATGCTAAAATTACAGAGTATAATTGCGTTCTTTCTTTTCTGCAATACACATTTTACGAATACCTTAATTACACCGTAAGAATGCAAACCTGTAATAAACCAGTATTTTTATAACATCTGAAATAAATAATTATAATTACTTATCTTATCTGGGTCGCTATTGATGGTGTCCTCCCTACCATAAGAGAGGATATTACATCCTCCTCTTCCCCCATTCTCCACGCCTGAGTTGGGTAGGTTGAAAAAGGTTTCAAAAGAGACCTCAAAACCCCCACTCCAGACTTCCTTTCCAGAAACCTTTAGGAGTACAGAGTGTTCCACTAGTCACTACCAGCTCTGGAACTTTCTTCACTCTCCTCTTTTCCTCTTTTCCATAATAGAACCCCTTTTCCTCACTAATATGTGCCTTTATCCTCAGAGGAAAGGTAATTGTTTGAACTACCCAACCACCTCTCAGTTCTTGGAATAATTTTACCATCAGTTCCCATTTTTTTTACTTTTATGGAACCACTTTTCCATAATTAATTTATTCTCCACAAAATAAAGTTAACCCATGTTTATCAAGGAATGTTTCCAAAATAAATGAAATTTTTTAGTTTCTATTAAATCATAAAGTAACATAACAACTAGTTAGCACATATACTGGCTGTCACAACTTCCCCCCCTGGAAGTCAACACTGTCCTCGGTGTTTCACTCCAACTCGGCAAACAATTCTAGATAAGCCTCACGTAGAAATCCTTCATCCTCCCAGGTAGCCTCATCCGAGCTGAAGTGCTTCCACTGCACTTTAACCTGGGTGATGGCTCGCCTCTGCAGCATGATTTCTCTATGGTCAAGTATACACTGAGGTTCAGCTAGAAATTCACTGTCTGGTTCAACCTGCAATTAGCAGAACTCCAATAAATTTCTCATAATTTTTTTGTATTTCAAGTTAAGTTTTTAAATATTATCCTACCTGAATGCTTTGCCAATGAATAACATGCTTCGGGTCATGCACGTATCGCTTCAGTAAAGATACATGGAAAACACTGTGCACCCTGATATGGCTGGGTAAGGCCAACCGGTATGCCACAGGCTCCACCCATTCCAATACCTGAAAAGTTCCACAGAATCTGGGAGCCAACTTGGCATAGGAGGCCCACCTTAGTGTGCTCCTCTTTGGTTTGATCCTTACATGCACATGATCACCCACTTCAAATTCTCAATAAGTCCTCTTCTTATCTGCATATACCCTCTTCCGATCTTGAGCAACTCTTAGATTTTGCCTGATCTTCCTTACTTCTGATTCCATCTCAGCAAACATTTCGGGTCCAAGCATCAACTTAGTAAAGGGGTTGCTCCAATTGATGGGGGTACGACACTGTCGTCCATATAAAGCTTCGAAGGGACTCAGCTTAAGTGACTTCTGGTAACCATTGTTGTAGGAAAATTCCATCAAGTGAAAATATTCTTCCCATTTTTTTGGTTGTTGCATCACGTACATGCGAAGCATATCCTCCAAGACTTGGTTTACCCGCTCAGTTTGTCCATCCATCTGAGGATGATCAGTTGTGCTGAAATTAATTTGGGTTCCCAAACCTGTGAATAAAGTCTTCCAGAATGTGGAAGAAAACTTCACATCCCTGTCTGATATGACATTCTTTGGTATGCCATGCAGTCTAAATATTTCTCTCATAAAGATATCTGCTATTTGCACCATTTTGTATGTAGCCTATACTGGTATAAAATGTGTTGCCTTGCTCAGTCTATCTGCTACCACCATAATTGAATCATTGTGCTTTTTTGATCTTGGTAAACCAGTAATGAAGTCTAGGGATATAACTTCCCATTTCAATTTAGGTACCAGTATGGGCTGCAACAATCCGGCTGAATGTTGATGCTCCACCTTAACTTTTTGACACTCCAAACACTTGGCTAAATATGCAGCAATGTTTTTATGCATGCCAAGCCAAAAAAAAAATCTTTCTAATTATGATCAACATTTTTTGGTATCCTGGGTGTCCTGAATAATTGCTACGGTGATGTTCATTCATAATCAACTCCTTCAACTCCATTCTATTTGGAATATATATCTTTCCCTTAAAGGTTAGAAACTATTCTTTGCTATTTCCGTAATCACCTGGTTTTTCTTGCCTTCTGTCCTCCTCCATTTGCTGCCATAAAAACTAATATTCAGGATCCTTCCGGGCTTCCTCTTTTACTTGATCAAAAAATTTACATTCAAGTTGGTTATAATAAAGCTCATAGACACAATGCAGTTTTCTGCTCAAAGCATCTGCCACACAGTTTTCTTTACCTTTTACATGTCCAATATCCATGTCAAATTCACTTAAGAAGGCATTCCATCTTGCCTTACGAGAGTTTAGATCAGCTTGTTTGAAGTAGCTGGTTAGGTTGTTGTGGTCGGTTTTTAGCACAAAATTTTTCCCTAGCAAGTAGTGCCTCCATACCCGGAGTGCATGCATTACCACTATCAGCTCTAAGTCATAGGCTGAGTATCTATGTTCATGCTCTTTAACTTTCTTGATTCGTAGGCAACCACTTTACCTTCTTGTGATAAAACTGCCCCAAATCCTTCTTTACAAGAATCAGTACATACCTCAAATTATTCATTGGATTCAGCTACTCTAAACACTAGGGTAGTGGTCAATAAATGTTTTAACCTCTCAAAACTATTCTCGCATTCATGATTCCACTTAAATACTTTTCCCTTCCTCAGTAAGGAAGTAATTGGAAAATCAATTTTGCACAAACCCTCAATGAACTCTCGGTAGTACCAAGCCAATCCCATAAAGTATCGGATATCTGCTACATTTTTGGGAATTCACCATTCCATAATCATCTTAATTTTCTTTGGATCAACCGCTATCGCCTCAGCTGAAATAACATGACCTAGATACTGCATTTCTTCCTTGAATAAATGAAATTTTCCTGAACTTGCCATACAACTGATGTTTCCTTAACATTTCCATTACTATTCTTAAATGCTCCTTGTGCTCTTCCTGATTCTTTGAGTAAATTAAAATATCATCAATAAATATCAGCACGAAACTGTCCAAGAAGGGGTGAAATATTTCATGCATCAGCCTCATTAATTTTGTGGTGCATTGGTTAGACCGAAGGGTAGTATTACAAATTCATAATGCCTGTACCTGGTATGGAAGGAAATATTGTAGATATCCTCGTCATTTATCCAAATCTGGTGGTACCCAGACCTTAAGTCTATTTTCAAAAATATTGTGGCCCCCTTCACCTGATCAAATAGATCATTAATCTGTGGTAACAAATATTTATTTTTGACGGCCAGCTTATTGAGTTGTCTATAATGCATGCACATCCTCATAGTGCCATCCTTATTCTTCACAAGAAACACCGGTACTCCCCAAGGGGACACACAGTCAAATATACCCTTTGTCCAACAGCTCTTTCAATTTCATTTCTAATTCTGTTAACTCCGGAATACTCATTCGGTATGGAGCCCTTGAAATTGGTGACGCTCCTAGCATTAACTCAATGGTGAAATCAATATATTCTCTTGGGGGTAATCCTGGTACCTCTTCTGGAAATATGCCCATGAAGTCTTGTACCACCGATATGTTCTCCATCATAGGAGTCTTCTCCTTGGAATTGGTATAACCCACTTGGATGGCATAAATCTGACATCCTTTCTTAATACATTTATTCATTTGGGATGCTGTAATAGGATGCAACTGTAACGGTTTCTTGATTCCTTGAATCTCATTGCGATTTCCATCTTGCATCCTATAATATATAATATTTTCTTTACAATTTACTAATGTCCAATGTTTCTCTAGCCAATCCATGCCCAACAACACATCATACGACCCTAATGGCAGTATATTCAGGTCCAAATTTAACTGTTGTCTTCCAATTTCCAATGTACAGTTTGGAATTTTTGCACTTACCTTTCTTTTTGCGCTAGTGGCTAGCTGTACCAGCCAAGGGTTTTTGAATTTCTAACTTTGTAATTTACATAATTCTACTATTTTGGGGTTTACATAGCTTAAACTTTCACCTGGGTCTACCAAAATAGAAATAGGATAAGAAAGTAGCTTACCTTCCAACTCTATCATCATTGGTTGATAATCTGCCTGAAAATATTCCAGTGCTTCATTGATTTTGGGTATATTTCGGGCTACATCCCCCACTGTAGAAGCTTCCTGCAGATTAGCAAATGTTTCACTTCCCCCTTACTGTGGGAAATTTTTGTAGTAATGAACCTCGCCGTACCCCCAAGACTACAGAGGTGGTTTTGGGGCTTGTCCTTGTTCAGGTTTTCTAGAAGTCTTTGTCGGTCTCTCTTCTGTAGACCATCGAGTTCTTTGGTGATTTCTTCCAAACTGTTTTCTTACTGTATTTTGTGCAGAATTCTTAAAGTTGCTATTCCTAGAAATTTTGAAATTGGAACTACTTTTTTGTCCCTTTCTTGGCTTCCAATTTTTTCCCAGTTCTCCCTTTGCCTTGGAATGTTGATAGCACATTCTTGCCTTCCGAATTGCTTCATCCATGGTCCTTGGGTTCACGAATTCAATTCATTCCTTCATGTGGGTTGGAAAACTACTTAAGAATCATTGAACCTTAGCCTTTTCATCCCTTAAATAAGGAACGTATCTTAATAGGGAAGTGAACTTGGTTATGTATTCATCCATTTCCATTTGACCCAGCTTCAAATCATGGAATTCTCTATATTTTTCATCATAGAAACATTCTGTTAAGTATTAGTCTTTAAAATATTGCTGGAATGAATCCCATGTTACATCTTGATCTTCAATGTTGCAAACATTCTTTACTTCCTCCCACCACATAGTGGCATTTTCTCTCAACTGGTAAATGGCCAATCTGGCTTTAAGATTTATATTGTACTCGTTGACTTGGAAGTACTTGTTCATATTAATAAGCCAAGCCTCTTCCACCTCTTTAGCTTCTCCATCAAACGTAGGTGGTTTTATCTTCCGGAACTCACCTTGTAGTTCCACCTTTTGTTTCTTAATTTCCTGCTGATCCGACACATTACCAGACTCAGCCTCATTGTATTTTATGTTCTTGTTGCTTCGTTGTGAATGAATTATGTCCATTTTGTTAGTGGTTTGGTCCTTTTCTTGGATTTTGTTTTCTTCCTACATGTCCCTATCAGGACTGGGTTGCAGTGCCCCCTAATTCTGTTTGTCAGAAAGGCTCTTAAGTATCCTCTCATGTTCTTGCATCAGGCGTTCATTGTCTCTCATCACTTGGACCATTTCTTCCTGCAAATTTTGCATAGTACTTAACAATATACTAGTCTTGTGTTACTACTCCTCCAGCAGTCTACTAGTCTGTGGTGTTGATCCACACTCAGCTGACTCCACCTTTCAGGATTCATTTCCGGTTGGGGTTGGGGTGTAGGTACTCCTATATTCCGAGGTGGTTGTTATGTCGATCCCCTCCTCATGTTGTCTTCTGCACTATTTTTTATTTTTTTGTGCATCATATATACACACAATTTATCAGGTTAGGTGACCCCTAGGGTCCCACCATGCGAACGCTGCTCTGATACCATTTGTAACATACATCATATAAAAAATATATATACTCTCTACATTTCTTACTAAACTTTACTTCTTAACCCATCTCTCAAACTCAAGTTTTTCCTTACCTTTGTCTCAATTATAGCATAATCATTACTGGACTAGACTAATATGAACTTAAGGGAGATTCTACTACTTCATTCTTTATTTACTATGGTTTCGACCCCTTGGTTTATAACCCTCGAAACTCACACAGCAAGCAATGGGTCTTGTACTTATGCATCATGTTATTATTTATTAAAGCGTGTCAGATCAGATCTTCAATTTGATTTCTTATCTTTTCCGGTTTAGGACATATGGCTTAATCCACAACGATATTTTCATTTATTGAATCTTTATAGAGGTGCATGCATCGAGATTTGGTTTGGCTTGAGGTGACCACCTGTCGAAATACTCACCATTCGATCTGGAATCCGAAGATCGACGACCGAGATCTACTAGGTAACCGCTTAGGGTACTACCCCTTGCAACCCTAACTGACTTGGCTCATTTCACTGTTTGGTTCTCTCGATGGCTCTGCAAGCTCCATGGCGGTGGCTACATTTTGTTTTCCTTTTTCTTTGACCAAGTAATGGGTCTTGTTATCGAATTTCTTGTGGTGTTACCATTACCAAGTACCATTCTTGCTCTAGTTGTTTGGTTTAGAATTTTCTGAGCTTTGATGCCCCATCAGTTTCTAATCGATGATTGATAGGGTTTAAAACATTTTTGTAGGGTCTTTCCCAGAGTTTGGGCCATGGTTTTCCACAGTGTGAAGAAATTTCCTCACGAAGAGATACCCTCCACCGCGGAAGATAATTACCAAATTTTTATACGTTTTCTTCTTTGTTCATTGTTTTACAGTTCCAGGTTTTATATTGATTCGTTCTAGTTTTCAAGTTTTCTAACCGGTATCTCTTGTTTTGGACCTCTCCTCAGCTAAGTCTCGGACGACAATATTGGTCCTTTCAGGTCAGATTATCTTCTTACTACCCTTAAATCTCATTTGGATGGTTTTCACGTTTTTTTCCTTTCAACTATCTTTCGTTGCTACTTTGTAATACTATATCTATTTTTTTGCAGGTATTTCTCTTTGCCGAAGTGTAAGAGCTCTCATTTCTTCAACACAGTTCCTGCACCATATATTACCTTGACTGTGCCCTCGTGTAACAGGTATTTCAAACCCTACTCTCCTCCTTTTTGGGTGCAGATATCACACCTTGCTTTTCTGGCAAGATGAATGCTGCCTTCGAAGCTTATCTTGCGGGATGTAGCTAGCCAGGGTGACTAGGTTAATTTCAGTTGCAGGGTTGTGCCTATATGGCACCCCCGCAAGCTTCTTTCTATCTTTCATTGAGTGGTATACTGAGTCTCAATATCTCCGTCGACTCAGTGGTTGTATTTTAAGCACCATGAGAATATTTTCGTTTTTTTAATATTTATGTAAATTTGAGATTGATCCATGTACAATTTTATTGGGAAATCTATTTATCGTTTTCTCGTTTCATCAATGGAATTCTATTGCATAAGTTCTTATATTGAATACCGTTTTCTTCTTCTCTGCAAAGTCGTGTTTACTACTGGGTGTTCATGAGCGTAATGGTTTATGTTTCTCTGTTTCCATAGTATGAGTCTGGTCCATAACACGTTTTCTTTGTGTAACAATTTCGATGGGTTTGATTACACCCTCTTTTGGGTCTAGCAGAGTTACATTATTCGCTATCATGCATTGTTCTTCACGTGTCGGTTTTTAGATACAATCCATTGTTCATGGAGTATTTCCTTTTCAGCTATACACGGTTGCATGCTAGTTCTAGGTTTTCTGTTTCGAATAATTTGTAAAATAAATTGCTCTGCGGTCATGGAATTTCTAATATTCGTTAAAGTATTATTTATTTAATTATTTTCTTTTCAAGTTGTGTATGATGTCTGGACCATCTTCTTCTGTCCGCGTATAACCTAGTTTTCAGGAAGAGCGACCAGATCTGGGGTCCAAGGGCTTTCTCCCAGGATCCTGGTCTAACAGTTCTCTTCCAGGTTAATCTTTCTTGGATCACACAATAATTCACTGGTTTATTCCTAATATTTTTTACTCAATTATTCTGGTTTGATTGGTTGCACATAGGCCTGAATCTTTCCAAGAAAATAAAACCATGTACATATCATACTAGGTTTACACAATATATAACATATTTCTTTCTTTATTGTATTACACCTTTTTCAGAATACTAGATATATACATTGTACAATGCATTCTTTCTCTTTGGCAATATATATTTTCCAAATGCTAGAATTACATAGTATAATTGTGTTCTTTCTTTTCTGCAATACACATTTTACAGATACTAGAATTACACCGTAAGAATGCATTCCTGTAATAAACTAGTCTGTCTATAACATCTGAAATAAAAAATTTTAATTACTTATATTATTTGGATCACTACTGATGGTGTCCTCCCTACCATAAGAGAGGTGACTACATCCTTATCTTCCCCTGTGCTCCACGCCTGAGTTGGGTAGGTTGACAAAGGTTTCAAAAGAGACCTCGGGACTCCTAGTCCAGTCTTCCTTTCCATAAACCTTTAGGAGTACAACGTGTTCCACTGGTCACTACCAGCTCTGGAACTTTCTTCACTCTCCTCTTTTCCTCTTTTCGAAAACAGAACCCCTTTTCCTCACTGGGATGTGCCTTTATCCTCAGAGGAAAGGTAACTTTTTGAACTGCCAAACCACCTTTCAGTTCTTGGAATACTTTTACAATCAGTTTCATTTGTTTTACTTTTATGGAGCCACTTTTCCATAATTAATTTATTTTCCACAAAATAAAGTTAACCCATGTTTATCAAGAAATCTTTCCAAAATAAATGAAATGTTTTATTTTCTTTTAAAAGATAAAATAAGATAACAACTAGTCAACAAATATTTAGCACATAAACCAGCTGTCACAACTTCCCCCCTAGAAGTAAACACCGTCCTCGGTGTTTCACTCCAACTCGACAAATAGTTTTGTATAAGCCTCATGTACAAATCCTTCATCCTCCCAGGTAGCCTCATCCGAGCTGAAGTGCTTCCACTGCACTTTAACCTAGGTGATGGATCACCTCCAGAGCATGATTTCTCTCCAGTCGAGTATACGTTGAGTTTCGACCAGAAATTCGTTGTCCAATTCGACCTGCAATCAACATAACTCCAATTAAATTCGCATAAAATCTTTGTATTTCAAGTTAATATTTTTAATATTATCCTACCTGAATGCTTTGCCACTGAATAACATGCTTCGGGTCATGCACGTATCGCTTCAGTAAAGATACATGGAAGACATTGTGCACCCTGATATGGTTGGGTAAGGCCAACTGGTATGCCATAGGCCCCACCCTTTCCAATACCTAAAAAGGTCCACAGAATCTGGGAGCCAACTTGGCACAGGAGTCCCACCTTAGTGTTCTCCTCTTTGGTTTGATCCTTACATACACATGATGGCCCACTTCAAATTCTCGATAAGTCATGTTCTTATCCACATATACCCTCTACCAGTCTTGAGCAGCTCTTATATTTTGCCTGATCTTCCTTACTTTTGATTCCATCTCAGCCAAAATTTCGGGTCCAAGCATCAACTTAGTATCGGGGCTGCTCCAATTGATGGGGGTACGACATTGTCATCCATATAAAGCTTCGAAGGTACTCATCTTAAGAAACTCCTGGTAACCATTGTTGTAGGAAAATTCCAGCAAGTGAAAATATTCTTCCCATCGTGTTGGCTGCTGCATCACATACATGTGCAACATATCCTCCAAGAATTGGTTTACCCGCTCAGTTTTTCCATCCTTCTGAGGATGATAAGTTGTGTTGAAATTAATTTGGGTTCCAAAACCTGTGAATAAATTCTTCTACAATGCAAAAGTAAACTTCACATCCCTATCTGATATGACAGTCTTTGGTATGCCATGCAGTCTAAATATTTCTCTCATAAATATACCTGCTATTTGCACCATTTTGTACGTATATTGTACTGGTATAAAATGTGTTGCCTTGCTCTATCTATCAACTACCACCATAATGGAATCATTGTGCCTTTTTTATCTAGGTAAATTAATAATTAAGTCTACGGATATAACTTCCCATTTCCATTCAAGTACCGGTATGGGCTGCAACAATCCGGCTGGATGTTGATGCTCCACCTTAACCTGTTGACACTCCAAACATTTGGTTAAATATTCTGAAATTTTTTTACGCATGCCAAGCCAAAAATAGATCTTTCTAATTGTGGTCAACATTTTCTGGTATCCTATGTGTCTTGAATAATTTCTACGGTGATATTCATTCATAATCAACTCCTTCAAATCCATTCTATTTGGAATATATATCTTTCCCTTAAAGGTTAGCAACTGTTCTTTGCTAATTCCATAATCACCAAGTTTTTCTTTCCTTCTGTCATCCTCCATTTGCTGCCATTAAAAATGATATTCAGGATCCTTCCGGGCTTCCTCTTTTACTTGATCAAAAAATTTACATTCAAGTTGGTTATAGCAAAGCTCATAGACACAATGCAGTTTTCTACTCAAAGTATCTGCCACGCAGTTTTCTTTACCTTTTACATTCTGAATATCCATGTCAAACTCGCTTAAGAAGGAATTCCATCTTGCCTGACGAGAGTTTAGATTACATTGTTTGAAGTAGCTGGTTAGGCTGTTGTGGTCTATGCTTTATTAAAAAGTAAAATTGGAATTCCTATTTTTCTAAGTCTTACTAAGACTTAATAAAGTTCAAGAGTACCTCAAAATGACAATTAACTAACTTTAGATTTATGCTTTTAATGCTACCAAGGAATTCCCTAATTCCACTCCTTTTCCTCTATGTTTCTACTTTCCTTTGATCTATTCTTCTCCTTTCATCATCATTATTCTTGGCATTGTCTCTATTTCCTTGATCTTCACATCTTCATTTTTTTTCTATGTGGTTCATGGACCCCTGAGATTGGAAACTACTATATCCATGGAATATTTGTACCACGCAGGTCGAGTTGAAGGGATCATTTCCTCTCGGCTCAAACACAAATCCTGACCCTAAAAGTTTCATGTCTTCATCTTTATGAGAAAGAGAATGAATAATCTCGTCTCCAAAAATTGTGTATTAAATTAAAAGATCCTCCCTCCATCAATTTCAACAATCAACTTACCAATAAAATTGTACTTGGGAATCTAAGCTACTTTCCATCAATTTCAACAATCAACTTACCAATAAAATTGTACTTGGGCATCTAAGCTACTTTTATAACTACCAAAATCCAATGAAAATATTAATCAAATCACTCAACAACCAATAATTCAACTTAAAAGTTAATTACTTGAGGATTGATTGTAGGATCCACAAAAATTAATCTCATCACAAAAAACACAAGGATGAATTATAATGGTTTGATGTGTGACAAAAATCCAATTACTAAGGGATATTTTAGAAGCACAAGCAAATAACATCACCTAGTAGCCCAAGCACTTAGAACTAAATAAGATCATTAGATTATTATATTTTCTTGGGGCATAACTATCATCACTCAAAAAATCTATTGCTCAAGTATTGAGTACTAAGTATTACTTAGTTTTCTCTAGGATGATGGAGTGGTTGGCATAATGAGATGTTATTCCCTCTCCTCGGTTTCAAATCCTATGAGGGCGCATCTTTGGCCCTTTGTGATAAGGCTCAAAGAGTATGCTTCCCCACCTTCTTGGTATATTGGGTTTCCAAACTATTGAATATCTAGTAAAAAAATAAATTATACAATATACAACATTAGATTCAAAAGAATCTATATAATTTAATGCATCATTAAAAGATATAATATTTTGAAGTAAGAGTTATAATATTTTAAAGTGGTATATTGTACATTTTTGTTTCATATGTTTAAAATTACATTTAAAAATAATAAAATAGTACTAACATCAACCTTATACTTTTAAACATGAGAGAAATATGTAATTCCTTCATGGAATTGAGAAATGACATGTATAAATAATACTATTGATACTACATGATGTACAGTTGAGTGTATGTTCAATTAACCTGTAATATTTAAAACCAAAATAAATTAATTTAAATTAAAAAAAAATCTTATATTTTCACTTTTATGGAAATGTGTAATTTATTCTATTCTTAATATGGAATTCATGTATAATATTCAAAAAATATTAATAACCACAAAAAGATTTAATGTGGGTTATATAAATACCAGCCTAGATCCATGTTAACCCTTGATCTACCAAGCATAAAGAGAGATCAAATCTCTTTTCACTCTTAAAAAGGTTTGATTTGAAATTAATATGGATTTTTAATTAATATTAATCATAGTTGAAAAAAATTAATGTAATTTGACGAAATGTTTTAATTAATAATTATAATTTTATTTTTATTTTTGTGTAGTTTGACCAAGTCAAAATATTTACCTAACATAACAAGACAAGACCATACAACATCTCTTCCATATTGGGTTGGAGAGCTGGTGTGGGCACAATAAAAGAAATGTTAACATTTTTAAAAATATTAATAAAAAAATCAATTAAGATATATTATATGGATATAATTTTTCTGTTTTTGAATATGGGGGGCATGTATCAACATTTTAATGTGGAGAATGTGAATTATAAATCAAATATTTCAACTCCAATCATGTATGTTATACAAAAAAAGTGAAAATGAAAATGAATTTTTTTTTACAATTAAAATAGTTTATTAGTGTGTTGTTCAAAACCTATCTTAACCTCAAATCTACCAAGAGTCTAAAGCAATTAAATCTCTTAAAGATGCAAATCTGTGTTCAAGTTTTATACTCAAAATTTACATTTTGAGTGGTTTGATATATCTAGATACATAGTAGGTATGGAGTTAAGATTCATCTATGCTAATTTAAATTATATTTAAATATAAATATAAAATTTTATTAAATTTATAAATTTACTCATTATTACATTTAAGAGATATATTGATAATGTTGAAATGTGATTCCATTATAATAGGGTATAGATTTAAAATGTGATGTATTACCATTAAGTATATATATATATATATATATATATATATATATATATATATATATATATATATATATATATATAAAACGTGATTCCGTTATGACATAGTCTGGACTTAAATTTTGATGTACTACAGTTAAGTTGTTAAATGGAGTAACTGTTTTTGAAATGATTTTTTTTATATATAAATTTAGTGTTTTTAAAAATCTTTTAGATATTTTGATTATGAAGTATTCATCTCTCAAACTTGTTATTTCAATGAATTTCTATTAAATTCTAGACAAATTAAATTGAAAAATAAATTGAAAATCTTTTCAAAAAAATCATACTTAAAAACTAAATACTAACTACTGTGGTGTAAGATTTATATTTTCATTCAATCAACTTCCTCTCTAAGTTTTATGTATAATTGTGACTAATTGTTACTATTTTTTTTTAAGTTGGTTTAATCTATTGATATAAAACATAGTTTACAATGCGAGACTTGCCTCCGGAGCTGCAAAGCTATCCAACTCCGAAGGGAGTCTTCATCAAAAAATAAAAAAAGAGACCATCCCTAACGGGGAAACCGGCCCATAGGATGTCGCCCATAACTAGGAAACCAAAAATCACAAAGTTGTACAAAAAACAACATTTACAAAAATATCATTTACCACCACAGCGTTTATAGTCATCGTGTCCTAGAATGCAGCAAAGCATAATAAAAGTCTGAAAAAGAGGTAAGAAGACCTATCATTAGGCTAGCTATCATTGTGTGAATGAGGAGTCTCCTCCACAATTGGACAACTGTAGTCATCCTCCAAATCTTCATCATCTCCCTTGGATTACTGAGCAGTGTTCTCAGAAGAGGAGGTCGAGTGTTTTTCCTTCAGCTACTTGTCCGAGTGCGCAGAGTTCCCGTTGTCATTGCCCGCGATGCTGGAGGTCTGTGAATTTGAATTGACAGGCAGAGCTGTGGATTTTATGGAGACCTGAGGAGGCCTCACGGAAATGGTTGACTTCCTCATGCGCTTTCTGGAGCCAGAGGTGATATATCCATGCTGCACCTCCTGAAACACAACAGAAATGGTGGCGGTAATTATTAGATTTTCCAAGGCACTGTTGAAGTGGAATTGAGCTACATTTTCGGGCGGAGGCTGGGCGCTGCAGACTTCATGGATGGATAGGGGCAGGTGAGATCCAACACCTCCACCACCGCCCCGCCTGCACCTCATACGGTGCCTACGCGACATGCTGGGGCTGAAGGCCAAATAAGGATACAATGAGGGTGAATGAGAAGACAATGAGGTCGAATGAGGAGACAATGAGGGTGAACTAGAGGGCATATGCGGAAGACCATAAGGCGAGCACTGCGAATTATCATAATAGCCAGACTTGAAGGGAGGAGAATGCAGATTGGAGGTGTGAGGCGGACACGGTGTGGGCTCAGCCTCGGAGGGAGAGTGATTACAGCGATGAGACAAAGGACAAGCGTCTCGCTGACCCGAAGGAAGGCTAACAGCTCTGGTCAACTGGTTGGTGAGCCGAAGACAAATATGGAGCGGAGAGATGGAGCTCAAGAGCCTAGACGAGGTGAAAGACAATACTAGAGAGTGTTGGGCATAAGTAGTAGTTTTGGAGATGGGACGCGTCTCCACTGAAGTAGGCGTCAAGCAAGTTTCATAGTTAAGGCGAAGCGAGGGAGCTATGAATGCCAGTCGCAGATCACCGAGGGACTTTAAAGCCCTAGTACCATGCTCTGGTGTGGGAAGGTGGCCTGGCCAAGTGTCTTACCTTGGGCCAGCCACCGTATTAGTCTTAATGCTCACCCGCATCCGGGATTGTGATGTCCTTATGCACCAGGTGAGTGCAGTCATGAATGAGAGTGGCATCATTAGTACTGATGGGAGATCCCTTGAAGAGGAGAAGATTCTGCTCAACTCCCTTGTTTGCTAAGCGATCGGCTACCTTATTTGCATTGCGGCGGATATGCTTAAAGGAAATGGCATGAAAATATTTGAGTTGTTGCTCAATTTGTTCTAATTTTGTCAAGAGACAGTAGACACTTTGGAAGCAGGGGTGCCTTGTTGGAGACAAGTGGTGGCCTTGGTGAGAATCTGAGAGTCTCCTTCTACTTCCAGGGGGAAGAGGTTATCTTCTTTTGCAATAAGGAGACCCTGCAATAAACCTTCTAACTCAGTTGAATTGTTGGAGTCCTGTCCAATCGAGCCAAAGTAGATTTTGAGAGAGTTACCTGCTGCATCTCGAAAAATGCCTCCAAAACCTACCGCACCTGGGTTACCGTTGGAGGCGCTATCAAAGTTCATCTTGATAATGTTGTTGCTAGGTGGGATCCAAGAACTGGGATAGTCAAGATGGGTGGAAGGGGCAGGGGAAGAAGGGAAATGGAAAGATGCCAATTTTCCCATATTATACTTTCGAGAGGAGTAGTGGGAATGTCAGATTCCTGCCAAGACTGGAGGGAAATGGTTTCCTAAAGGTTGCTACAGAGGTTAGTCTAGAGAATATCAGGGGGAGTGCTTTCATCTTTGAAAATTATTTTATTCCTTTCTTTCCAGACAGTCCAGAGAATGAAGCCAGGGAGGAGAGACCAAAGAGTGTTGAGCAGGTTTCTATTGAAAGGTTTAGAGGGCCAATGTCGAATGGTGTTAATGACATATCCCTTGATCCTTCTAGTTCTTCTGCAGCATATATCTATTTTTTCACACAAGGAGTTAGCTATGATGTAGGTGTCTAAGAGATGTGGAATGTCTTCTGCATGTTTGGAACAATTGGGACATCGTGAAGGCCCAATGAATCCCCTTTTGAGGAGATTGTCCCAGATGAGAAGCCGCTACTTTCTTAGGAGCCAAAGGAAGGTAGAAATTTTGGGCCAGATACCTGGCCGCCATACTTGAGTCCATAGAATGTCCTTATGTGCTTGCACAGAATGAAAGAGCAGCTGATAGGCCTCTTTGCTGGTAAAGGATCTGCGAGTGTATCCCCACCATAACCTATCTTCTTCGGTTGAAAATCAGATTTCCTTGTAGTTGAGCTCTTGGTAAATTTCCTCGTAAGTTTCATCCTTTCAATTCACTTGCCATTGAGCTGTCAAAATTCATTGACGATAGCCTTGACTAGGGTGCTAATGCCAAAAGCAACTGACTTGATTGTTCTCTGTTTGTTGAAGTACATATTTCCATTTTAGTTTTTGGAAGAGATTCGCCAATTTTGGAATTTGCTGCCAGGAGTCTTCCCAAAGTCGGGCAAATTTTCCAGAGTTGATCTTCCAGAAGATATGGGCTTGAATAAAGGCGTTGTGTTGTTTGGAAGAGTTCCAAATGAGGGAGCCGGAGATCTCTGGGGAGAGTCTAATAAGCTCTGTTGGACGTCTATCGTTAGCATATTTGGCCACCCATAGTCGAGCCCAAGGGGTATGAGGCTTGGAGAGCCACTGACACCATATTCGCGCTCCCATCATGGCGTTGCTATGTTGGGGATCTCTTATTCCTTATCCGCCCTCTGATTTTGATACACAAACATCTGTCCATTTCACAAGCACCCATTTTCTGTTAAGCGCTGTAGAACCCCAAAGGAAATTGCACTGAAGATTCCTGATCTGCTTTAGGACCCATTTGGGGGATGTAAGAACAGAAAAAAGATACAAAGGCATAGATTGGAGGACGAGTTTGATAAGAACAAGTCTGCTAGCAATGTTGAGCGATCTATAAGTCCAAGAGGAGAGGCAGGCCTCAAGTTTATCTAGGAGCTATTTCCAGGAGGAGTGTTTGATTGCAGATTTAATTAGCAGAGCTCCAAGGTATTTGGAAGGGAGAACAGCTATAGAGAATCCTAGGAGTCGGGCTATGTTGCGTTGAGTGGGTGCAGGTGTGTTGAAGAAGAAGATTTGGGATTTGCCAACGTTTATGGTAGTGCCAGAGGCTTCAGAGAAGGTGTCCATCAGAGATTTGAGTGAGCTTGCTTCTTGAATAGAGGGATGTCCAAACAACATGTTGTCGTCAACAAATTGTTGATGATTTATGGTCTGATTATCATAAAGGGAGAGACCCCTAAGAGTGTTGATGGAGGCAACGTGATGAATGAGACGGCCAAGCCCTTCTGCCATGAGTACAAAGATGAAAGGGAAGAGGGGATCCCCTTGACGAATGCCCCGAGTGGAAGAGAAGGGAGTGGAGGGATTACCATTGAGCACAATGGAGAACCTTGGGGTGGAGATGAGATGCATGATCCATTTGGTCCAAGTAGGACTAAATCCAAAAGCAAGAAGCATTTGATTGATGTATTCCCAGCTTAATCTATCAAATTCTTTAGAAAGATCCAGTTTTAAAAGCATACCTGCCTTCTTGAGGTGTTTCAATGAATGGATCACTTCATGAGTGAGAATGATACCATTGAGAATTTGGCGACCTTCAACATATCCAGTCTGTTCTGGAGAGATGAGCAGTGGGAGCAGAGATTTGAGCCTGTTGGCGATGACTTTGGAGATAAGTTTGTAAATGACGTTCCATAAAGCAATTGGCCTGTACTTGTCCGGAGTGCTAGAGTTATCCTCCTTGGGAATGAGGGCAAGGAAGGTTGTATTAAGAGACGAAAGAATCTAGTGCAGAGTCCTTGATTCTTCAACTAAATCCCAAACTTTCAATTTGATCTTCTCCCAGAAGAAGTGAAAGAAGTTTACCGTGAATCCATCGAGGCCTGGGGATTTTCCATCTTTAATTTGAGCCATTGCCTACTCTACTTTTTAAAGAGAGACAGGTTTAAGTAACATAGAGTTATGTTCCTTGATGATTAGCCTTGGGATATGCTGAGTGATCCTATTTATGGCTTGCCTTCGATTTCCAGCAGGCTCCTGCAGAATGCTTTGGTAGTAGCAGAGGAGTTCCCTTTCTATGTCCTCCTGTTCCTCAAGTTGTTCCCCCTAACTGTTGTTGAGGAAGGCAATGTTGTTATGCATCCTTCTTTGAATGGTGGATCGATGAAAAAATCCGGTATTTTTCTCCCCCTCCTTAAGCAAACAGATCCGAGACTTTTGACGCCAAAGGATTTCCTCTTGTTGACACCTCTCCTCCAGTTCTGTGAGGAGATTCCTTTCTAGGGCTGCGTAGGCATCCGATCTACCTTCTTTGATGATGCATTTTTGTAACTCACAAATTTTATGTTCGAGTTCCTTCTGATAAGAAAAAATGTTTCCAAAGCTGATTTGATTTCATTTTTTGAGTTTGAATTTGAGGTGTTTGAGCTTCTACTGAAACTGGAACATTTTGGATCCCTCAGGAGGGCGAAATCCATTCCAGCATGTGATTACCATCTCTTTGAAATCTGGGTGGCTAAGCCAGAAGGATTCAAAGCAGAACGGTCTTTTGTTGTTTGTTCTAGGACAAGACCATTGTAGGAGGATTGGCCAATGATCAAATCCAGCCAAGGGAAAAATTGAGGTGTGAAAGTCCCCCCCCAAGTGGATATCATTGTCTGAGATGAGGAAACGATCCAATCTAGAGGTGATTTGTTGTGAGCCACCTCTTTTGTTGGTCCAAGTATGTATACCATTGGAGAAAGAGAGATCAATCAACGAATTGTCTTGTATAAATTATTTGAAGCATGTGTTGTCCGTCTCAAGCCTGATTCTGCCTCCCAATTTTTCCTCCAATTTGGTGATCATGTTGAAGTCTCCACCACAGATCTAGAGAGGATGGTGTCTGGAGGAGTTGAGGATAGCGATTGTGGAAAGCAGGGCAATTTTTTGTTGAGGGTCTTGGGGGAAGTAAAAATTAGTGAGGTGCCCATGAGAATTGGAGCCAACCAAATGGAAGGTGGCTTGAACGAAATTGTGGGAAGCATGAAAGTCAGACAGTGAGATAATTTGGGGGTTCCAAACTGCGGCTAACGCTCCTGAAGCTCCAGAGGCGTCAACCTCCACTGATCTACAACCCAAGCAAGACTTGGTGAGTATGGAATCCAGAGCACTACTGTTACATTTGGTCTCCTGGAGGAAGACTATTGTTGGCTTGTATTGTTGAATCATATTTTTAATCATTCAGTGTTTGGAGGGGTTGTTTATCCCTCTTTCATTCCATGAGATTAGCTTCATTGGGAACTTTGGGGGATCGGCCGATAGAATTTAGTCAGCTTGGGATACCTCCAAGATTCCACAAGCATTTCTCCTACTATGATTCTTCTTTGTAGATTTGTCTTGTGCCCTCTCTTCTTTGACTCTTTGATTATCTTTTTGCCATCCCAGTGGTTGCCCACTTGAATGCCTAATGAGTTGCTTTGTTGTGCATGGAAGAGTACGATTTCAAGGCTGTCAATTTGCCTAATGGGAATCTTGTCATAAGCCTTTTGATGGCAAGCAAGTTCCAGGGCCAGAATGTCCAGATCACCCAGATCAATGCTCTCAGGTTCCTCTTCCATATAAGTAGGCGTGTTTTTGTCCTCTTTGGTTTCATTTGTCTGAGAGGCTGAGGGGAGATTGCCATCTATCTCCATCTTAGAACTTCTGGTGACGATAGCTTTATCCTTGTTGGATAGGCGGGTGGATGCATGTGGTATAGAAGGAGAGAGAAGCGTGGGTATATTTTGAGGTGTGGCTTTGGGGTCATGAATATCAGAGATAGGGTTGTCTGAAGAAGGTTGCGAGGGGCCTCCTTCCGAGGATACATGGGTGGCAAGGATTTCAAAGCTGTTGCTGGTGGAAGGAATGTTAGGAACTGTGGCCGTTGCAGAGGACTTTTTGATATGTTTTTTCCGACTGGAGACTTTGGTGAAGCCTTCTGCATCTGTGATTTTCAAAGTAGGGGTGGGTTTAGGAGGGGTGTTCAGAGGGAAATCTCTGAAAATATGGTCGTGTTCATGGTACTTTCTGTATCGAAAGGGAACATGCTCGTAATCTATAGTTTGAATCCATTCAAAGTCGTCATGGAAGAGGCTTACCGAGTCAGTGAGAGCTTTGGCGAGATGCATGTAGACACAAATCCTCACATATGAAGTATATCATCTGAGTTTGGTTTCTTTCGCGATCTTGATAAACTCCCCTAATCCATTGCCAATGTCTTTGAGGGTTTCCTCATCCCAATATTCCAAGGGTAACGAATACATGCGGATCCAGACTGGTGCCCAGTTGAAATATTCCTTGTACGGGTTGAATCTTTCTATCCAATCACGGAGATATAGGCTTGCTGAGTTGAAAAAATACGGGCCTCCATCGAAAATGCGGTTTCTTTCCTCCAAATAGTTGAAGACAGCTGTGAAGAATCCTTTTGGACCCAACTGCAATGTAACATGTCCTTTGGGCTTCCATTTTGAAGCGATCCATCCCTGAAGTACTTTTTTGGTCGGACAAAGGCCTATAAACTTGCTAATGAGAGCATGATATTTCATGTACTGGATATGCCCATTGATTCGATATCCTGGAAGATCTATTTTGATACGATCTACTGCTATCAGAATGCATGTAGCAGAGGAGACTTTCAGTTGTGCATCTGATGCGGTTTGGGAGTCCTTTGTGTCGTTTTGCACATCGTTGGAGTCTACATGTACTCTTGCTGTGTTAGGGGATGGAATTTGAACAGAAGCGGCCGCACTGGTTGAGTTAGTGGGTGGAATAATAGGAGGGGGGGAGGATCCCGCCCCTCCCAAAGGAGCTGTCATGTGAATAAGTCAGAGTCAGACTATAGAAGAGCGCAACAGAGTTAGATTAGTGCCACCAAGAGAACACAGAGGAGCTCAAGTGACTCTGTTGTAGGGTTACAAAAACCCTAAGCGACACTGTTCTCAACCCCGATCCCAAAATTGAATTGACTAATTGTCACTGGTATTTATTAGAATATTTAAAATTTGTGCCCATTGTAGAAATTCGTGTTAAATCACTTTTCTCGAAATACATGTCCTCTCAGAGATTGTGAGAATTATAACGTATTTAAGGCTGCTGCCATCATTGTTGTTTGTTGCTTCAAAAGATGAGACCAAAGCATTTTGAGTTTCCACTAAAGTATTAGGTTTAAATATAAATAAAAATATGAATATATATACCTACCCTCGTTAAAGGGTAACGAAATACGTGCAAGAATATCAATTCAACCAGAGTTTATGTAGTGTTTCACAACATTTAACCAGAGTTTATGTAGTGTTTCACAACATTTAAAAGTCAAAATCAGTGATGACTTTCCAATATAGAAAGTTATCCAGTATGTAGTGTTTCACAACATTTAAAAGTCAAAATCAGTAATGACTTCCAATATAGAAAGTTATCCATTCACGGTTGAAATCCTATATAAAATAAAAGGGCACAGTGATCTACCCATCAAACATTTGATGACGTGTTATCCATTCCCTGTTGAAATCCTATATAAAATAAAAGGCCACAGTGATCTACCCATCAACCATTTGATGGCGTCCAGCTAAACTATAAGTGATTTGATTTACTATTCACTCTACAGAACAACTTGAGTACAGGTATCTCTTTACTGCGTCCCGACTCCCAACTCTCTCTAGAGAATTTACAGTTGAAAGTACAGGGCCCAGTTTAAGATTTTTACGTATTCTAACTTTTTTTAAACAGACACTGTCAAAAACAGACACTCTCCAGTTAGCAAGAGTACATTGGTATTCAACTTCTTCCCTTTACCAGAACCTCTTGTGCCAGGAGAAGCTGCCTTGGACTTAACACCCCGTCTCCCTTTCTTTCCATCGCCTTCTTCGCCTGATGTCAGAGGAGTTTCTTCCGGACCAAAATTTCGAATTACTTGCTCTATGTCTGCTCTTTTTTCCTGCACAGGGTTTAATGTTGATTATCAAATCAAACTGCAATAGACACCCTAAACCCTATATCATAGCATTGCAGTATTTGATATTCTTTGGAGTTTTGATTAATTTGATTTTGCTCATATTAATCAAAATTTCAAAATATTTCGAAACCTTGAGTTAAAAATATCGAAAACCCCACTTCAATATAGTTATTGAAATTGTTTTTACTAGATCAGAAAAAGATTCCATACATTATTGCACCCAGAAAAGCCCAATTATATGGGTATCAGTGTTATATGTTAAGGTTAGAGTAAAACCTGAGGCACCAAGACCCAGTTTCCTAAGATCCATTCTTGAGCCGAGCGTAAGTCCGAATAGGGGTATGCCTTAAGAGTGCGAGTGTCAGGGAAGTAGACCGCCCAAAGCTCATTTTCTGCGCCTGTAAGCAGTTTGACGATGTATCCACTCCACTAGCAGTCTGTGTCATAAGCTTTCACTGCGTCTCCAACTAAGAAATGGATATGAAATTATGGATATGAAATTGAATGTGGAGGTGGAATGGGTCTCACTTCACTCACTTGACTATGCGACCACACTTCTTTCTCTAATGGCTTTCTATCATTAGTCACAAATTTATCATATCGTAGTAACAGCCAGAATAACTCCCTCAAACCAAGCCTCAATCCTCATTCCTTCTCTCAATGCCATATTTCTACTTCTTAGAACAGTGTCTAATTGTTGGATTGAAAAGTAATAAAAATACTTTCAAACAGATGGATTCTATCTGTCAACACCTCACAGCAAGAGCAATTCCCTTCAAAATTGAAGGGATTCAACACACAATAAAATTTACGCCTGCCTAAAATATTCAGCCAACTATGAGTGTGAGTTCTAATAAAAGAAATACACAACCAGAGTGTTGGTTCTAATAAAAGAAACCACACAAACATAAGTGCCAGTTCTAATAAAAGAAAACATACAAAAGCTTTCTCTCTAACATAAATGCGAGTTTTTCTTTAAGCTTTTGAAGTATAGGAATAAAATCTTAAATCAAATTAAATAACTCTTTTCTTTAGGTCCGATAGATCAAAAATTAGTCTAAATAGATGTTAACCATCATCATCATCATCAAGATTTAATAATATTATATAATTTATTAATATTATAAATATTTTTTATATTTCATAAATAATAATAATTTTGTAAAAAAATTATTGGAAGGTTTAATTTATTTTAATGATATATTGTTTATTTAAAATATATAAATAAATTTATTGTTTAGAAGATAAAAAGACTAAATACTTAAAATTCAATTCAAAATAAATTAAAACACAAATATAAGAAAAATAAATAAATAAAAAGTAGAGTTCAAAAAAAGTTAAACTACCGTCTACCATCAAATAACAACTAGTTCATGCAAATGAGCGGTTAAATCTTCGCCCATGTCTACAATTTCGTCCACTACTCTCTCCAGGATTTTCTAATTTTGTGAAGAGTAGCACACATTTTCACTCAAAGTAATTATATTATATTGTGAAAATTTATACAGATTATTTAAAATAATTTTTAATAAAAATAAAAATAGAAAAAATTGGAAAACGAAAATATATTTTTTGATTTATTTTTTTTTTAAATTTTGTTAAGTTGTAGATTGCAATTTTTTTTATAAAATTATGGAAATTTGCTAGTTAGATGTTTTTTATTAATAGTATAATAAGAAGTAATTGTTCATAAAGATGCAAAGGTACATCAAAAGAATAAAAAAAAACAAAATGGATCAGTTTTCGCAAGATTATTTTTATTAGTGTGATCAATACAACTCGGAAAACAACTTCAAAAAACTAGAAAAAAATTAAATCTATAGCAGCAAGTTGTTGCCTTCTTGCCTCCCACCAAGCTCATAGTGAACTATGCCATATTTGCTACTTTGAACATCCTCAATCTTGTGGAGAGAAATTGTGACTTTGTATTTCTTTTAAGTGTATTTTTAAACTTTGTCAAAACCTAAATTCTAGAACTTTTAATTTAATAATATTATTTTACAAAAAATTAATAATATTATATTTTTTATTAACATTATAAATACTTTTCATATTTCATAGATAAAATAATATTTAAAAAAAAAATTCTTTGAAGATGCAATTTATTTAATTAAATTTAATAATTTAAGGTTTATTTAAAATATGTAACTAAATCCAGCTTTTAGAAAAAAAAACTAAAAACTTCAAAAATTAATTAACCTCAATTAAAATAAAATAGAGTAAAAATAAATAAATACGGTTAAAGTACGGTCTACCATCAAATAACAACTAGTTAGTGCAAATGAGCGGTGAACCCGTTTTTAAATCTATTGTGCGATTTTGAAACTATAAATTTAATAGTTTTCACTAGACTTTGCACACCGAAATCCTTGCACATCATATGTACAATTTAATTTTGTCCATTACTCTCTCTGGGTTTTTCGAATTCAAAGTAATTATATATTGAAAATTTGTTATTTAAAATATTTTTTAATAAAAATAATAAAAAATGGAATATATATATATATATATATATATATATATATATATATATATATATATATATTATTTTTTTGGTCTTTTAATTTTGTTAAGCTTTAGTTTAACAAGGAGTAAATTTGTCTTGAAAACTCTGGAAATTCTATACTATATTGAAAAAAAATAAGATTTTTTTTGTAAATTTAAGTTATAGCACTCATGCTTCAAAATTTTTGGTGATTGGCGGATTCTTGCCATGTCTTTTGGTATTAGTATAACACCCAACAATTTCACCTAAAGGTGAAAAGGTACACCAAAGGAATAAAATATTTGGGAAAATATGGAAAGTTGCGAAGACAAAATGGATTAATACAACTGAGAGGACAACTTCAAAGAGCTAGAACAAAATTTAATCGTTGTTGTCTTCTTGCCGCGAACCAAGACCATGGTCAACGTGACTATTGCATATCTGCAGGCTTCAACATCTGTCCTCAATCTTGTGGAGCGAATGCTATTGTAGAGTGGGGCTAATGGGTGCACATGAAAAAGGCTATTGGAGGGTGCCACTAGTCATATTTATGTTGTGTAATGGGACCAAAAAAAATACTTATTTAAAATTTATACCAATGTGATTAATGTGGATTTATAGGGAAGGTAGGTAGATAGCAATAGGGCAAGTGGGTCCACATAAAAAACGCTTACGAGAGAGGGGATCCACTACGATTAATGCAACACAAGGAATCTATTCAAATAGATTTTAAATAAGGATGCCAATGGGAGAAATACATACACACACGCACTCTCTCTCTAATTCTTGGAGACTTATACTCCTATATGGAGCACGTCACACTAACAAAATGCTTAAATTCTTAATATTGATGATTATGTAGGAATATCTTGAACTAGAAGTAGGAAGTCAAATTTCAATGACTTAATTTTTAAAATTTCAACACAACCCCTTGTTTTGTAAGCTATCTGAATGGACTGCTAGGAGTAGGGCTTCCAGATTCCTAAGGAAAAAGGAGTGACCTATGTTATAGCTCTTTGATATACTAACAAGGTCCAACTGTAGTACTTGACCCAGTGTCCCAAGGGTCCAACTAAGGAAGTTTGATTGTACCCATATCCATAGCATCCAAATTACTAAAGTATGAGTGAGTAATCTTTCAAAGTGTTATTCTCAATGCCACTATAAAATATATGTGGTTGAGAGGATAATCTAAAGCTAGTTTCAAGACACCTACAAGACTTCTAGTATAACCAAGGGTATGTGGAAGTGAAATTTTGTGTACAAGTGTTGTTTGATGAGGTCCTACTTGAAGGGGTCATAAAGCGCTACAAGGGTTTCTAACTAGCTTAAACCTATAATAGTTCTTACATGTATACTTACTCAACTATATGTTTATCAAATGAGATATCACTATGTCATTTATATAGGAAGTCGAGCATGTCCCTAGCCTAAAACAATTTCTAAATGTGTTCATGAACATGCTTTCATACCATCTCTGTAATTTTCAAAGAAAAATATTACTCGTACATATTGGTAAATATGCACAACGTTAGAAATGACAAGATACTGCCAGACATATGATATAAAGAAATAAAATTTCAAATGCAATTGACAATATGACACAAAATATTATATCTTTATTGATATGGAAGTAATGTTCACTTGCATCTTCAAAGGGGAAACTTCTAATAGAGAAGAATTGTAACACCCATAAGATGATTCCTATGTGTGTTTGATGTACATGTAATTTTGTATGTTGATGAGCTAAGATAGTGTGCCTATGTTTACATGTTTTGAGGCTAGAGAGCCTAGTTTTCTAAATATGAGATCATATGCAAATTAATAAAATACACCATTTCTATAGACCAAGCCAAACAATATAGTATGCATGAATAAGAAGCCATGAATGTGAAATGGGTGCTAAGGTATAAGTGATAAAGGGCTTAGGCCTAGATGGTTAAGCTATTATTAAAATAGTTCTAAGTAAAAAAGTTCACATGTTTTATCTTTATTCCATAAAATGAATTTAGAGAGTGACATTTATCAAAGGAGGGACATGCACATAAAATCAAGTTGTGTTAGATCCATTCCATTAATCATTGCATCATTCTTTCTAAGGAGGAAGGTGATTGTACCTCCTAGAGGTGAGGGAGTTACCCTATCACATGATTGGCTCTTTTAAAATCATAGGTGGGTTCAGGAATAAGGGGATAGGTTTCCCTAGTGTGAGGTTAGAAAGGTACTAGGGAAAACTCACGAGGGAAATTTTAATTCATATAAGTCATAGGGATTTGCGACATCCCTAGCGAGTTGAGTTGAAAACCCATGGAAGGGTCATTACATAACCCAATAGAATACAGGTGCAGAGAAATGGGTGTAGTACCTTGGATCATGTAGGTTGATGAGGGATGTGATACTATTGGTGGGATGCCATTGGATATTGGTACCATGGCCATGTTCATGTTTAGAATTAGTTAGGTGCCATAACGGCTTTAGGTAAGCCTTTTTTCTTCTGGAGGATTTGCCCCAACTTGAGATAAACTTGTTGCTAATATATTATGAGTAGCATTTTTTATGGCTAGGTCGAATGTTTGAGGTCTTAGCTAGTCAATATTTCTTTAAAAATCTATTTTTTATTTATATGTTTATGTGTTATGTGCTTTTCATTGTGATTATGTATGTAGTTTTCACATGGTATGCATGAAAAGTAATATAAGTAGTATCAATTATATATTTTCACATGAGGGCATTGCATAGTAGGATGCATTCGACTTGATAGACATATGTTACAAGAAAGAAATTCAAGGGAAATTTTAAGAAAATTTGGGATACATAGGTAGTGATGTGCTCTAGTGGGTGATTGGTTACAAAGTAGCATCACAACCCAGATCACAACATTAAGCTTTCATGGGCCAAAGATAGAATGCAAAAGTCAAATTTTGTAAAGTATCCCTACAAACTATTTGAAAAAATATTATAACTAGATATGATTCGACGGACTTTATAATTTTGGGTTATTTAGTGGTTGAATAAATTATAAAAGGGGATATATCTTCACGGACTAGAATGATATCAGGATATGGCCATATTGCATTGGTTGGGCATGCTATGAAATGCTATGTGAAGTAGGTGAAGCTCTCAAACCATCATGGAATTCAGATTACAACATCCATTAAAGATAAAAAAATATAGGTATAAAAGTTAAGTTGGTGGTTTCAAGATTAGATTCAGTGAAAAGATGGGTCAACTATAGCAGTGAAATTTCCAATTTTGTGTAGACATAAATTATGGGAAAATAAACTTTACTAATGGAAAAAATAAAAAATAAATATTAAAATTGAAAACTTTAACTTTTTATATTATGACATCAACAATGAAGTGGTAGCTAAGTTGGCATGTGAAGGAGGATAGGTGGCACAACTAAATGCCATCAGAATTCAAGGGGTTTTTCAACCCCTTCACATCTTTGGATTTTGTATCAATAAAATCCATTGATCTATTTGGATGCCAGCTATTATATCCATAAAAATGCAATTTTATGTTAACTTTCACACATATTTGACTCTAATATAGATATGGGTCATCAGAAGTGGATCATGGCCATTGGATCCATTAGGTGTGTAACTTTGTATTAACTCACATGTTTGTTGGAATGTGATATGGATATGGATTTCTCAATCGAGTGGAGATGACTATTATATCGATAAAAGTGTAACTTGATATTAACTCACACGCATGTGGGAATTAAATATATATTACATTAGACGAGGTTGATATTGACTAATTCCCAATGTTTTAATATTTTAACACACTTTAAGCTAGTGCTCTAGCCTCAACAAGTCTATTTGGAACATAACATTCAACCCACACTCTCATTGTATGATATCAATGTTACCTCCAATCACTAATGTAGTTGTTCCCTCAAGTCTTTGACCAATGCAATTTTTTTTGTCTACCGTTAGCTAGTATTTATGTTCTTCAAAAAATTGTAAGATCTATGCTCATTTTCCCCACACGACAAGCATTTTCCTCCAAAATTTCCTCCTCTACCTCTAGGAGTTCACTAACCTCTAAGGTCTTCATAATTTGTTCTAATTTATTGGGTTTCCACACTACTACATTATTCTCTTTTAATAATATTGCTCTGTACTCTTTTGGAAAAAATCTTGCCTCTACCTCTTGCTCCTTTTCCATGAGAGCTTTGTTTTTTTCTAGAGAGCTTATGTTTGTTATCAAAGGCACACACCAATATTCCTTTTCAATTTATTGAATTCTTAATTAATATTGAATAACATACCAAGGGTCATTAATATATCTAGAAACATATGCATCTTCCACATCACTTTCTCATAGAAAATTATACAATTATTTATTCTCTTTTTTCATAACCATCTCTTTTTGTATTAGGTTTTTCAACTTCCTTAAAAAATTCAATCCACTAGACATAATTACCAAGTTATCCTTGCAATCATCCTACCCCAAGCCTTATTTTGTATTTTTCCCTTCACTTCCTTCAAATCACACATTATCGCAACACATGGGATAATGTGGTTCCTTGAACCTTAAAATTCCTCAATTTACCTTTACAAAACCTCTACATCTTACTCCTCATAACTCACATCGTACACATATAATATAACTCTCTTATGTATTTTACCTCCATAAATAATCATCCTAGCTAACATGAACCTTAAACATCTAGGTGATTTCATTTGCATCTCCTCTACATTTTCCTATATACTAGTTGATATTTGTACTCCTCTTCTATGTGACATGTCGTTACTCTTTTATGTAATTACCCATCAAATCATCTTTGTTAGAATTTCTTTTCTCCCCCAAATAGTTCTACCCAATAAGCTCTCAAGTTGGCAGGAATTATTCTTCAATTCACATGTAGGTCATAAATCCATGCTAATGCTAAACTAACACAACCTTGGATAGGCATGCAAAAAACAATAATCTCTAGGGCTACCAAGGCTAAAGTTATAACACACAATAATAAATGGAAGCATAAAAAGTAAAAAAAATAGGAATGACCAACTATACATATCAAACTACAAATTTGATAAGCTTTCATAGAATGCCTCAATGTGCTTCAAAAAATGCTACAAAAGAAATACAAGGCAACCTATGCTTCTTTGAAATATAAAATCAAAGTTCCCATTGTTCTAAGCCTTACTAAGGATTACTAAAGTTCAAGAGTAACTCAAAATGATAATTAAATAACTTGGGATTTATGTTTTTATTTCTACCAAGGAGTTCCCTTGCTCCACTCCTTTTCCTATGTGTTTATTCTTTCCTTTATTCTATTATTCTCCTTCCATCATTGCTATTCTTGTCAACTTCTCTATTTCCTTAATACTCACGTATTCATTTTTTTTCTATGTGGTTCGTGGACCCCTGAGATTGGTGACTGCTACATCCATGTAATATTTGTACTAGGTAGGTCAACATGAAGGGATCACTTCCTATCAGCTCAACCACAAAGCCCGACCATAAGAGTTTCATGTCTCCATATTTATGAGAAAGATAATGAATAATATTGTCTCCAAAAAATGTGTATTAAATTAAAAGATCCTCCCTCAATCAATTTCAACAACCCACTTAACAATAAAGTTGTACTTAGGCATCTAAGAAACTTTTATAACTTCCAAAATCCAATGAATTTAAAATATTACTCAAATCACTTAACCACCAATAATTCAACTTAAAAGTTAATTACTTGAGGATTGATTGTAGGATCCATCAAAATTAATCTCATAACTGCTTCCAAGATGAACTAGAATTGTTTATTGGTGTGAATGTCAATTTGTAGGTGGTTAGAAGCTGGGTGATAATATCACCCTGATAAGCCCCAAACATAGAACTAAATGGAATCGTTAAATTATTACATTTTATTGGGGCATATAAGGTGATCCTTTCAACAAATATATTGATAAAGTATTGATACTAACTATTGTAGTTTGATAATGGAATGGTTGGAAGATAATGAGATGATATATCTGGTTTTAAAGATATTGAATATATAAGTAAATATATATATATATAGATATATATATATATATATATATATATATATATATATATATATATATATATATATATATATATATATATATATATATATATATATATATATATAATTTAATGTAATATTAAAAGATATAATATTTTGAAGTGGAATATTATATATTTTTGTTTCATAATTATATGAAAAAGAATTAATAAAGATAAATATAAATATTTTTATAAAAATGTTAGATTAGATAATAATAATGGGAAAAAACAAAAGATTAAATATTTGTGTATTTGGGCCAAATTTTCAATAATGAAGGAGATGTTCTCACATAAAATTACATTTAAAAATAATAAAATAATACTGACATTAAAAAAGTAAAAAATAATACTAACAAAAAAAACAAATGTGAAGGAAATTCATAAATGACATGTATAAATAATACTATTGATACAACATGATATCAATGTGAGGGAAATTGATAAATGACATGTATAAATAATGCTATTGATACAACATGATGTATAGTTTAGGTTAAACTGACATTAAAAAATTAAAAAATGCTACTAAAAAAACCAATGTGAGCGAAATTGATAAATGACATGTATAAATAATACTATTGATACAACATGATGTATAGTTCAATGTATGTTCAATTAACCTATAATACTTAAAAGAAAAATAAAGTAATTTAAATTAAAAAATTTCTTAAATTTTTACTTTTATGGAAATGCCTAATTTATTATATTCTTAATATGGAATTCATGTATAATATTTGGAAAGTATTATTAACCACGAAAAGACTTAATGTGGGTTATATACATACCTATATTCATCTTAACTCCCAATCTACTAAGCACAAAGAGGATCAAATTTCTTTTCACTCTTAAAAAAATTTGCACCTCAAGAGATTAGATCTAGTTTAGCAGATTTGAATGTAAGATGGATTATTAATTAATATCAATTATAATTTAAAAAAATTATTGTAATTTGAGGAAATGTTTTAATATAAATTTATTTTATTCTTAATTTATTTTTATATAAATTTATTTTATTCTTATTTTATTTTTATTCATGAGTAATTTGACCAAATTAAAATATTTACATAACATGAGCAGACAACATCTCTTTCATATTGGGCTAGAGAGTGACATATCCACCCAATAAAGAGAGAAAACATTTTTTAAAAATATTAATAACAAAATTAATTAAGATACATGTTTTCTATTTTCGAATATGAGGGGACATGTATCAACATTTTAATGTGGAGAATGTGAATTATAAATAAAATATTTCAACTTCAATCATGCATATTATACAGAAAAGTGAAAACGAAAAATTCCTTACAGTTAAAACATTTTATTAGTGTGTTGTTCACAGGGAAAATTATGTTCGTATATGGGCTAATTTTCCATGACTTTTCCAAAAAAATGATTCGCCAATTTCCATTTTTTCCTAAAATCGATTAGCCCAAATTTTATAAGAAAAAATTGTTTTACCTTAAAACTCGCCAAAATTTTATAGATACTATATAAAATCATTATAAGTTTTAATATTTTTACTAAAATATCACTAATAATTTGATAGTTTGCATATTATGAATTAGTAAGATTAGCCAAGGTTTCTAATCTTTAAGTTAAATTTGCATCTTAAAATTCTCCCTATTGTTCAAAACCTATCTTAACTTGAGATCTACCAAGAGTATAGAGCAATCAAATTTCTTGATAGGATGCAAATTTCTAAGTTTTAAACTCAAAAAAATATTTACATCTTGAGAGATTTGATATATCTAGATGTTTTTTTTTTGTAAGCTTGGCAGTACCTCATTTTTTCATTAATATAACAACAAGTTACAACCAGTTTTAAAGATAGTTAGGTGGCCTCAACTTTCCCTGTGGGAAACCAAGCCTGTTGGCCAGCTAACAACATGGTATGCCATCCAAAAAAAATAAGTTTTAAGTCTTTATATCCATGCTATATATGATTGTATGTCTTTGCATATCCTACCATCTACTTTCCTAGTGGCATAACTATCTATACATTGAAAATTAAAGGCTATCTGCATAGTTGTAAACAACATCAAAAAATTTCACAAAGAGACCTTAGAATTTAACTAATCTGCTTCATCAGCTGAAGCGAATTCCACCGATGCCAGGTATTTTCCTGTAGACCCCGGGAGTTATGTCAGAGAAAGGATGCAAGGTAGGTGGTTTTTCAATGCGTCAGATGCACCCATCCTTCTTCTACATTTGGAACTAGAGTTTCTAGAAATATTGTTTGTAGTTTAGGAAATCCCGCACTGCGGTGGCCATGCTCATAGAGATATGTTCAAGGGCCTTGCTAAAAAATACCTTTAATGGACCATTAAACAAATAAGGTTTGTTTAAAATGTGTTACGTGACCTCGCATATGCCTAGGATCAGGCACCAAGATCCACCAATCCTCTACATCAATTTCCATTGAACCTGCTTAGCAATCTAGCGATTCAGATCACCTCCCATTACTCAATCAATTTTCTTATTTCCTTGATTGTTATTTCATGATAGGTTTCCGTAATATTGTTGATAATGATCAAAATAGAATTTACGCCTCTTGGTTTACCACTGGGTGAACTGGATTGACCTACTACTTGCTTGCCTTTATTATTCCTACCATGACTCCTCAGGGTAGGGCTTTGATTTCAAGTTGCCGCACGAGCCATGGAAGCAGTCTTGCGGCTTGAGGGTATTTTATAATATTGAGTACTTGCATGTGGTAGACCAAGCCTACAAAAACCTGCATTTCGAGTCCTGTTACCAACCAACTCACCTGTCCAGGGACCAACAGAAAATTGTAAATCGAGAACGTGGGGGTAAACAACCTTCCTTTCTTTGCAAAAAAATTTAACAGTGTTCTCCGATCCATGTAGGGGGTCCATCACCATACACCAAGACCAATAATTATCGTGCACCAGAATTTCAATGTAGACCCTATAGGGATATATTCCATGACCTTTATTTTTTAGAAGCAGAATCAACACATATAGATTCACAGGGGAAGGGCCAAAAGGTTTTCCCCCACTGGGCATGGTCTAGAGAGTCTCGATAGCAGCATAGTGACCCCACACTACCATACGCAGCACCAAACCATCCTGACTCAACTCATAATTCCAAAATCCATAATATCGAAACCACACAAGACTACCCCAGAGCCAAAACGGGTATAACCTAGACAAATTCAGAGTTATGGGGTTGATTGCCACGAGGAAGACCTAGATTAATCCCCTTCGAGACAACCAAATTCCAAACAACATATAAATAGGAACTTGACCAAGAAAATTACCATAATTTATCTAATAGACAGAAGCATGCATTTTCAAGATAGGATGTAGACCCTCTAACAACCACGACTTCAGACCAAGCCAACATAATTATTTTACCTAGGATACTAGCTTCATGGAGAAAAGGGAAAGGTGTCAGACTATATACCATGTATCCAACGCAAAGGAATGTTGAAGGCACACCATTTTCGGTCTCCCTCCGCAAAAACTTACATCGAATGCAAACTCTTGTTGAGCCAGGACCAGAGGTTCACCAAAGAAACATTGCATAAAAACCAACAGATGCCCAAGTCTTGAATGGCTACCACTACCACCACTCACGATGTTATTAACTTCCCTCATGCATGAGGCAACCCTTCCAGCCTTTCCACAGATGTGAAAGTTGGTGGGTTTTTCCTTCGAGGCACCCAACATTAATTAGGATGGATGCGTTGTGGATCCAGTACACACCCCGATTGGGGAATCTATTCAAGAGTCAAGGGGCTCCATGAACTACTAATCTTGTCCTGCTAAAGAATTTCATGAGTGGTTCCAGCGACCTTCCCTAGATTAAGGGGGCCATGTCAACTTAAAAGTTTCATTTTGGTGTGAGCATCCCCACTTTGCCAAGAATTCAGTAACTCGATTTCCTTCCTGCCTCACATGCGTTATGATGACATAGTAAAAGTTCTAAATTAGATCCCCTAGCTCCTGTACCAACCTGGCACTTCTCCAAAAGTGGTTGAGCTTGTCCCAATTAGTCCCCTGACTTAGTTTCTTGAGAGTGTTGATTACGAGTTAGGATTCCCATCCAACTACTAGCCTTTTGTATCCCATCTTGATTGCTAGGATCAAGCCCTGACAGGCACCAGCGAATTTCACTTCGTTACTTGCATGACCATAGTAGTCCGCATAGATGAGTCTAGTATTTTCTCTATAATCCTGAAAGAGTCCCCCGAATCCCACCGAACCCAAGTTTCCTTCCAGGCTCCATCAAAGATTAACTTTGTGAATCCCTCCATTGGTGTGATGAAGATTCGAGCTAAATCCATTCTGCTTGGAATCGATTTATAGGAGTTTGGGGAAATCATCGTTGGCACAAGTTTTAGACGATGAAGAATTTTGGCCTCTTAGGGAGAAACTTTCCAATTGTCGAGTAGCAATTTCTCTGCTAGGATGGTTTCACAAATGTTTTGAACTATCCCTTCCCACACTAGCTCCTGAGCCTATCATATGTTCTTGAAGATCCTGTGATTTATCTATTCCCAAATGGACCTGAGAGTAAATCCTGGAGCTAAGGCCCAAGCCCAGTTGAGGGCTGCGCTAGAGAAGAGGCCCTGTTGCCAAAGAAGAATGTATTCTCTAATGCTTTGGGGATCCATTTTTCTAAAGATATATTCCACTTGATTCCATTTTTTAGTGGCAAATGGGCACGAATTTAGAAGGTGTTCTAGGTCCTTGGTGTGACCACCACAGAGGATACAATATGAGGGTCCGTAGAAACCTCTTTTTGGGAGTTGATCCTGGGTTAGGATTCTTCCCCTGCAAACCAGCTAGAGAAAGAAGGCCACTTTCAACGACCACCTTCCCCCCCAGATATTCTACCAAATTTTCTATTGATTCTTTTGCCCCCACCATGCCTTTAATCTGTATGCCTCCTGGATGGTGAATGTGCCCCTTGTAGTGTATCCCCACCTCAAAATGTCTGGGCCTTCCTATCTGGTGATCCTTCTGGACTCTATTTCTTTGCCCAATTGAATCCATTGATCTGATTTCGGATGCCTTGGCCAATCCTCATGGTCTTTCCATATCCTCCATCCTTCAGTTGTTGAGTCTTCTTTCCAATACCGATTCACTACATGATAGTTTCTGTCTGAAGCATAGAGGATCAAATCACTTAGATCTTGTCTAACAAAATAATTTCCTTTATGCTGCCAAGAATCCTGTCAGAAGAAAGTTGTTTTCCCCTAATTTCCGAGAAGAAGTGTTGGTGGATAAGGTCACTATTTTGAGCTGCCACGTTCCATATTGAAAATACTTTGGGCGGGTCACGATACCCAAGGATATATTTGGTGCAAGTAGGCATGCCATATTTACGGGTCCAAATTTGTTTCCACAAATCAGCTCTTCCGCGTATCCACCTCCACCATATTTTAGCACCCATTACTTGATTAAGGGTGAGAGGGTCCCAATGACCGAACCCTCCTTTAATCTTGAATTAATTAAGTTGGGCCACAAAACTAAAGCCCATTTCTTTAGCTGTTGAGCCCCTCCCCATAGGAATTTTTAAAGGTCTCTACCATTTTTGTATAGGAATTTTTGGCGGAAACCATACCCAAGAGTTGGTAAATCGGTATGGATTGGAGGACAAACTTGAGGAGGACAGTGCGACCAGCTAGGTTGAGGTTTCAGAATGTCCAGTTACTGAGTTTCATTTGGATTTTCTGAAGGAGGGAGTTCCAACAGGAATTTTTTAAAGAGTTCAAAGATAGGGGCATTCCCAGGTATTTGGTGGGGAGAGAGTTGATTCCAAAACCAATCACACGGGCTATGAAGGCTTGGATGTTCCTTGTCATGTGGACAAATAAAATGCAGGATTTATCATTGTTTATTAAGGTCCCAGAGGCTTCCATGAATTCTTGGAGAATTTATTTTATACGACGGGCTTACCACAAGGAGACATGGCATAAGAGCATAATGTCATCAACAAACTGTTGGTGAGTGATAGGGAGGTTCCCCATAGTCTTAATCCTTATACTTTTAGATATTCAGCTTCCTCTTTCAGGCACCTTCCCAAGCCTTCACCTGCCAAGATGAATAGGAACGACGATAGAGGGTCTCCTTGTCTCAAGCCTTGGGAGGTGTTGAAAGTTCTAGATGGAGAGTCATTTAGGAGGATGGAATAAAGAGGGGAAGACACCATATCTAGGATCCAGCTGATCCATCTCTGATCAAAACTGTAGGATTTGAGAATGCTGGTGAGGAAGGTCCATTTAATACAGTCACAGGTTTTTGATAAGTATAGCTTGATCATCATACCAATGACTTTGAGATGTTTCGGGGAATGAACAACCTCCTAGAAAGTGATGAAGCCATCCAGGATCTAGTGGCCCTCTATAAAGCTGCTTTGCTCTAGGGAAATGAGGTTAGGGAGCAGAGGTTTGAGGCATTTAACAATGACCGTGGCTATAATCTTGTAAATAACATTACACAAGGAAATCGGTCTAAACCCTTGGGGATCATCCAATTTGGTAGTTTTAGGGATTAAAGCAATAAAAATAGAATTTATGCTCAGACATACCTTTTGGTTGCAAAGAGACTCCTTGACCACTTCAAACGCGTCTTTTCTAATGAAGTTCCAAGTCGCTTGGAAGAACTCCGTTGTGAATCCGTCATGGTCAGGGGCTTTATTCTTCACCATTCCTTTAACCACCTCCTCCACTTCCTCTAAGGAAACCACCCGCATAGGGCCTAGGTTTTGATCCTTGGAGATGATATGGGAAATGTTTTGAGTGATTCCTTGAATTACATCGGCCCTATCATGAATTGGCTCCGAGAGCAGAGAGTGGAAATGGTTCACGACCAGATCCTCCATTTCCTCATGCTAGACTATTTTGTTTCGACTTCATTTTTTAAAGAGAAAGTCCTATTGTATTGGTGATGTTGGATCATTGCTTTGTGAAAGAAACAATATATCTCAATATTTAGTTAAGATAAATCTATGTTGATTTAAATTGCATTTAAATATAAATATAAAATTTTATTAAGTTTATAAATTTACTTATAAATCACATTTAAGAGATATATTGATAATGTTGAAATGAGATTCAATTATGACATGGTATAGACTTAAATATGATTCCATTATGACATGGTTTAGATTTAAATTTTCATGTATTATGATTAAGTTATTTTTTATTTGAAATAGTTGTTTTTTAAATGTTTTTTTTATATAGATTAGCACTTAAAAAAATCCTAGTATTACATTTTTATGGTGAAGAGTTCATTAGACTTGTGATTTTAATAAGTCTCTACTGTTAATTAGTCTCTAATAAGTCTCTATTAATTTTCTTCAATTTCGTTCGTTTAATGAAACCTGTGTGATTTATTCATCTTGATTCACAGTAACTGACTCACTCTAGTGTGAGATTTATCTTTTCATTCTTATGTGAAATCGACCTCTTCTCAGTGTTATGTATAATTGTGATAGCTCGCATTTATTAGGATATTTGTCATCTTTAATATAAAAAAAATGTGTGCACTGTAATTGCTTTAAATTTACGTTAAATCACTTTCTTGAGTACATGTCCTCTCAGACATTGTAAATCACTTATTTAACTTTACCGCCATCATTGTTGTTGTTTCCAAAGATAAGACCAAAGCATTTTGAGTTTCCAATGAAATATGTTTAAATAAAAATAAAAATAAAAATATATAAACATGCCTCTCCACTGTAAGGATTTAAATCAGTAATGACTTTCCAATATAGAAAGTTATCCATTCACTGTTAAAATCCTATATAAAATAAAAGGGCACAGTGATTTGATTATTATTCATTCTACAAATCAACCTATATATATTACGAAGATTTAATAATATTATATTTTTTATTCAAAATTTAATGATATAATGTTTATTTAAAATATATAAATAAATTTAGTGTTTTTTAGAAGGAAAAAAAAGACTTCAAACATAAAATGAAATTCAAACTCAATTAAAACAAAAATATAAAATAAATAAATAAATAAGAAGTAAAGTTAAAAAAAAATTAAACTCCTTTCTATCATCAAATAACAATGAGTTCGTGCAAATGAGCCATGAATGCATTTTTTTGATATGTTATATCATTTTGGAATTATATATTAATAGTTTTCACTAGGCATTTGCAAACCGAAATCTTCGCCATCATGCGTATAATTTTGTCCACTACTCTCTCTGGGTTCTTCTAATTTTGTGAAGAGTAACACACGCTTCACTCAAAGTAACTATAGAGTGAAAATCTATTTATATATTATTTAAAATATTTTTCAATAAAAATAATAAAAATTGGAAAACGAAAATACTTTTTCTTTTTCAGATTTTTCTAATTTTGTTAAGCTTAATTTGATTTGTTCAAATTATAGTATTATTTTGAAAAAAATTAGTAGAAATTTTTGTAAATCCAAGTTAAGTGTCAAGTTTCAAGATTTTACTGAATCTATTTCTACCCTCAAAAACACAATTTAAACATTCCTCCTACCAGATTTTTGTTGTAAAAAAAATTGGCGGACTCCAGTCATTTTTGACCATCCAGGAAATTTTGCTGCCTTGGTAGATGACACCTTCTGTTAATAGTATAACACACAATAATTACACCTAAACATGGAAAGGTACACCGAAGGAATACAAGATTTGGGGAAATCAAGAAAGTTGTGACGACAAAATGGATTAGTGTTTGCATGGTTGCTTTTACCAATCAAGTCAACACAACTCAAAGGACAACTTCAAAAAGCTAGAAAAAAAATTGAGTCTGCAGCACGTTCCTACCTTCTTGCCCTACACTAAGATCATGGTTGGTGCGACTATGCCATATCGACAGCCTTCAACATCTGCACTCAATCTTGTGGAGCAATATTTTAATTTTCGTGATAATCTCAGTTTCATGCCAACATCTAGATGGGATACTCAAGAAAAATGCTACTGTGGAGTGGGGCTAATGGGTGCACATGAAAAAGGTTATTGGAGGGTGCGACTAGTCATATATATGTTGTGTAATGGGACTAAAAAAAATACTTATTGAAAATTTATACCAATGTGATTAATGTGGATTTATACTGTTATTCAAGTAGGCAAATAGCAATAGAGCAAGTGGCTCTACATAAAAATGCTTACGAAAGAGGGGATCCACTGTGATTAATGAAAGACAAGGAATATATTCAAATAGATTCTAAATAAGGATGCCAATGGGAGAAATACACACACACACATACACACACACTCTCCCCCCCTCTCTCTCTATCTCTCTCTATCTTTATCTCTCTAATTCCTGAAGATTTATACTCCTATATCGAGAATGTTACACTAACACAATGCTTAAATTATTAATATTGATGATTATGTAGCAATTTCTTGAACTAGAAGTAGGAAGTCAGGTTTCTAATGACTTAATTTTCAAAATTTCATCACAACCCTTGTTTTACAAGCTCTTTGAATGGGTTTCTAGGATTAGGGATTCAAGGTTCCTAAGGAAAAATGAGTGACATATGATATAGCTCTTTGATATACTAGCAAGGTCCAATATTAATACTTGACCAAGTATCCCAAGGGTCCAACTAAGGAGGTTTGATTGTACGCTTATCAATACTATTCAAATTATTGAAGCATGAGAGAGTAATATTTCAAAGTTTTATTCCCAATGCCACTATAAAAGTTGCGTGATTGACAGGGTAATCTAAAGTTAGTTTCAAGACACTTACAAGACTTCTAGAATACCCAAGGTGTTACACAGTATTTTGTCACCGTCCCTGCAATCCCCATCCCGAACATTGGAGGACCATTTCAGTGACTTTTGTGTATTGTCATACCTTACTATAAGTGTCATTGTGTCCCTTGACATGTCAAGAACATTTCATCTGTTGATCATTCCTCAAGAAGACTCTCAAAAACATGTGATTTTGGGTCAGCGTTGCTAGGCAGTTATGGCCTCGCGCCCATGGAGAAATTAACACTGGGCCCCGTGCCCATTGGCGCTCTGTCTCAATGGGGCACCCGCGCCAAGCTATTTTTGGAAAGTTTTTTAAAATAGAAACAAAGTTTCCATGGCTAAAAACTTCATTAGCGGAGTCATCATGGTTTTTTCAACTGAATAACGTCGAAATCCTTCCTTTGGCTTCTTGTTTCCTACAATTTTGCAACTCCCCAAAGGGATAAGACCTCTCTTCCACCTTATGAGGGATCCCAAACCACCATCTCCTCTCCTACAAATACGTCCTTCTCACATTGTTCCAGCTAGATGAACAGTCATTACTATAGTTGCTGTGTAGAATAAGGCAGAGAGGAATCCTTTGTCGAGAGAAATTTTAGGCCCATTGCCTCACCAAGTCTGACCCTGATCGAATGCTTGAGACACACCCGACTGAACCCATCGAAGGAGGCTGCAACGTCAAGGCATTAAGGTTGTAAACTTCTTTTCTCTATCATTAATACATGACTGGTTTTTTATTCCAATTTTGTGTTCAATCATATGAAAAATGTTTGATTCTCCTTGACCAATCAAATAGTTGTAAATGAAAGTATATTATTGTATGATGTCATCGTTCACTTGATCTTTGTGTAGGTACACGGACATTATCATTGAAGGACCATGACATGTGATAACAAAGATCAGAATATCGCTGCTGCAAGCCACGACAATAGCATTGGACCGAGGTAGGTTATCTATCCCAACTTGCTTTTCATTTATAAGCTAGGAGTCCAAAAGTTCAACATGTCTGCTTGTTGCTAGACTCACTCCAGGGCTAAAGGGATCACCTCTATCCGCAGAGGGGATTTTCCTACTCAACACAAGGGTATGTGGAAGTGAAATTTTGTGTATAAGTGTTATTTGATGAGGTTCTACTTGAAGAGGTATTTGATGATATGTCCATTTTTCATTGGGTGGGTATGCTATGAAAATATTATGTGAAATGGGTGAAACTCTCAAGTCGTCATGGGATTCAGAGGAGAAAATCCATTAAGGATGGCCAAATATAGTTATAAGAGTTAAGCTAATGGTTTCAGGATTAGATTCAATGAAATGATGGGTCAACTAAAGTAGTAAAATTTCCAATTTTGCATAGACATAAATTATGGGAAAATAGTCTTTATTGATGGAAAAATTAAAAAAGAAATATTAAATTTTGAAAACATCTATTTTTTTTGTATTATGACATCAAGAATGAAGTGGTAGCTAAGTTCACATGTGAAGGAGGATAGAAGATGTGGCATGACTAAATGGCATCGAAATTCAAGGGGTTGTTCAACCCCTTCACATCTTTAGATTCAATATCAATAAAATCCACCGATATATTTAGATGCTAGCTATTAGATCCATAAAAATGAAACTTTGTATTAACTTGCACACATATTTGAATCTAATATAGATATGGGTCATCAGATTAAGTGGATCATGGCCATTAGATCCATTAGATGTGTAGATTTTTATTAACACACATGAATGTTGGAATGTGATATGGATATGGGTTGTTGGATAAAGTGGAGTGTGGCTATTTTATCCATGAATGTGTAACTTGATATTAACTTACACGCGTGTGGGAATTCAATATATATTTGGGCCATTGAATCGAGTAGATCATGACCATTAGATCCATTCGAATTGTATCTTGGTATTAAATCATGCACATATTGGAATACAATATGTATTTGGGTCATCATATTGGGTTAATCATGGTTGTTGGATCCATTAGAATGCATTTCCACCAAAACCGTCGCACATGTTACAATTTTACATGGATATGGACCATAAAATCAAGTTAATCATGGTTTCCGGATCCACTAGAAGCACAACTTACCACAAAATTTCTTGCATATTGTAATTCAATATGAATCGTGGGCCATTGATCTACCTTGGGATCAATTATTGTATCTGCAAGTGTGCAAGTTGCATAATGTGAGAAGAAGTGGCGAATGGACACCATAATATGTACTAACCAATAAAAAATGGCACATGGAAAGGTGGGAAATGAAGTGGGACCCTTTCATCTTGGTGAAGTATAGTAAGGTGCCATGTGTACCAGGGGGGGAAGTAGGGACCAAAATGTAGGGAAAATAGTTGCAAGTGCACCAAGTGTTTAAAAGGGAAGACATGAAGTCTCAATTCACATCCACGAGAGCTAAGGGACACACACACACACACACTTACCTATAAAAGGGAGCACATAAAGGCTATCCATTTATTTATATAATTGTTATGGAGTAGGGTTATAGGTAATTTTAATTTATTTTGAGTAATATGTTGGTAGAAAAGTCCATAAAATTTCAGAATTTAGCAAAGTTGGTGGGATGGTTGGAGTGGAGAGAGCCTATGATTTCACTGACTTGATTAATGCTCTTAGAACCCTTAATAGATTTGTTTAAGAAGAATCAAATCCCCAAGGGATTCATTTTAATAAATCCCATAAGAAGCAAGAAAACATTTGGAATAAATTGCGCCAAGAAACAATACAAAACATTGACATATTGTCGCAATATGATTCAATATCTACAAATACTAAAATTGTAGAAGCCCTTAAGATTGGATTGAAGGATGCACAAGACATTTTATCAACTCTTGGAATGAAACCAGAAAATTACACTCAATCTTCTTGGTGGGTTAAACCATGGACAGAGGATAAAGATTATCCAACATTCCAAATTGTGGATGAAGTAGTTGATGATTCTCCACCGAGATGTTCAAAATATATATTTCAATCTTCCTCTTCATTGGTACACAATGAAAATGAATTGCAAATAATGGAAAGTGAGAGGAGACATGAGTTGGATGAAATTTTAGATTCCATTGATGAAAATGTAAGAAAAACTATAAAACTAGTGGTGGACCTTGATGGTAAGAATATGTTCAAAGCATGTTTGGTTAGTCACTTGAATGGAAATCCAACATTATCCAAATATAGGTTGACTAAAGTGAGAAATGGGGCCTACTTTAGTCAATATGGGAAGGCTCTACAAAAAGGTGTTTCAATTGGCTTTGGAATTAGATCATACTGTGGGGTCATTATAGAACTTTTAAGGTCTAAAATGGGCCTCCTAAGAAAAATATACAACCAAAATATACTTTATAAGAACCAATAGGATTCAATATGATGATTTCAACCATGGGGGATGATTCACCATTTTTGGGGTAAAACGGTAAAAGGATTAAAAAATAATAAAATAATAAAACTATTTTTTCAACTTTTATTTTCAACTTATTTCCCTAAGGTTTTACTCAAATTTCGAGCGTGAGTACTTGTTGGATGAAAAATTTAATTCTCCATCCAAGGAGTACCCATGTTTCATACTTTTGATGGACCCTTCTACACGAAAAATGAGAATTACATGAAAACATGTTATTGCAATCACAATTTTCATGTATTTTTCATTTTTCATATAGCAGGGTCCATAAAAAGTATGCAACATGGGTACTCCTTAGACAAGGAATCAAATTATGCATCCAATGAGTGTTCTCACTCTAAATTTGAGTAAACCAATAGGGAGATAAGTTGAAAATACGAGTTGAAAAAGTAGTTTTTTCTTTTTTCCCTCTCAAATTTGATGATGTAGTCTAATATTATTTTATTATTTCCACTATTATTTTATATTTTCCTTAGGAGACCCATTTTGGACCTAATGGTTTTTTGAAAACAGCTCAATTCCCCCCACTGTACATACTATAAGAAAATGTGTTCCTCGAAGTAAAAAACAAGGTGTTTCTTGTGGAATGTGGTAAATTGGAAGGGTTCAAGGAATAAGGAAGAATGATGGTAATAGGGTGTTTGATTACCATAATTACATCGACATTTTGGATAGATTAGAAGGCATCGAGATTCAGTTATGTTGGTATAGTAGAATAAAGGGGCAACACATGTATAAGTATGATTTGATAGATCATGATTTTGTACAACTTGAATCTGTTATAGCAATCACAAACTTATCGTACAATGCTAGGAATAATACATACAAATTAGAAGAAAGTGATTACAAAGTTCTTTCATATTTTGTGAAAAATTTGAACGAGGTTAATTTTCAAAAAATTCTACTTTCACTTTCCTTATGTGTTTCCATATGTTGGATTATTTATAAATAATTATTGGTTGTATTTTTTTGATTTGTTTGTATGAATCTGATGTTAAATTTGTACTTTTTGGCTTTAGGTCTAGTGAATACTAAAAATAGTGAATGTCGAGATAACTTAACCTTTTTTTGCTACCAACTTTTTGGTGTAAGTTTCTTTCACTAGCCATTCATCTTTTTGTAGTTTTGTTTCATTCAAACATTAATTTGGTATTTACTCCATAAAAAAAATATAATTACATACCTATATAGCTATATGTACCCCTTCCCTCAACACATATATACAATTTGAAGATAAGGGCATCCCTTACCTCAACACTTGTGTTGGATGCCTTCTACTGTGGTTCCTCTGAAGTTCGTCCATTTAATCACAAAAAGCAAGAAGAGTTGGTTCCTTTTACATAAATACGTTTTGCAGATAAGTATGTGGTTCTTCTCACTAATGTTAAATTTGTCCTTGAATTTTTAGATTAATGTTTTGTTTTCTAGAAAGGATATCAAGGATCTAATAGCACGAGGTTAAATCATGATGGTTTCTACTAACTCAAGTCAACAAATTTACGCCAGAGCTATGTCTAACACATGAAGTGCATTTTTTTTAATGTTTGTGTGGAAGTTGAATTTCATATTTTTTAAATTGGTCATATAAATCAGAGTCTATAGTTCAAATGTGCCATCAGAGTGTTTTTGGAAGTATTTATATTTTGGCCATACACATTAGGTCTACAATAGTTATATTTCACTTGGTTATTATTTAAAATTGATTCCACAATCATATTTTGGGTATTGCCTTTCACTAAACAAAATTAACATTAATTTATATATGTAAAGGTTTTTGGATCTAGGTGATGGTAGTTGGTTTTCAAATTGTTTGTAACTTTATTGAGATATGTGCTTCTGGTAGATTGAAAGGGTGGTGCCACTTTTATTTCTTATTTTTTACTATATTGATATATATGTGTTTGATGGGCCTTGCAATTTGTGCATCTAATCCAAGGGGGATTTTAAGGTGAATGGTATCTAATTTTTTGCAACTTTTGGATTGACAATAATTTGATAGTGTGAATGGTATGCAAATTTTAATTGATTTTATTTTTCCAAAGAAAGAATGCATAATTTTCTATTTCATGGTTTGGAAAGGAAAATACATAGCAAGGTTTTTTATAGCATGGAATACCAAATCCAAAAAGAAAAAGCAAGAAACCTGCTGGCCACTTTTCAAAAAATGTCATACAAAATATACCTATGATATCTCTCGGGAACACAACTGGAAGGAAAAAGTATACTTTGATGAGTTAGGCAGGTTGTCGATGGGAGAAGAAGATGAGGAACAACAAAAGAAAAAAAAGTACTTTGATTTAGTGTTTTCACATTTTCCTTGTAGCATAATGCTTCATTATTGTATGTGGATATATTATTGACATTGTTTGGAATGGGACCCACATCTTTCACAGTAAGCCAGATTTTGAAGATTCATTACAGACTCTCCGTGGCCCTAATTCTGATATTTCAGTTTAAGAAGATGAAATTAAGGTACAGGGCCTCTAGTCTTTTATAATTGCAATCCTTTTGTTTCTTTCTTTTTGTAATCTGTCTATGTATTAATTCATATTTAATCATGATTTGAAGCAATGACATCATAGATACATTCATACTGTAATAAAACCTTATGAATATGTGTGACTGGGTGAATCTTTGTAGGAAATTTATGAAGATCTGGATTTATCTATGTATGAATAACAATGCTCATTTGGGATTTTCTGCATTGAGTTTTGAACAGATAGACGAGAACTTGTTGCTAGCAACAATGAAAAATCTATATATGTTTATGATCTAGAAATGAACATGTGTTCTTTAAAGATAACAACTCATGAGGTGTTGTATACTTTTTCTTGGTGATACATCCACAAGCCTAGTAATTTTTAATTTTGTCAAAGTTTTTGTTATGATGGATATCCATTATCTCTTTTTCCAAGGACCTTAGAAATTCCATTTTCAACATTTTAAACAAATGAATCTAGTTTTTATATTTAGGGGATTGTAATTGTTGATGGTTTTATATAACAAGATTTTAGTTTCTTTTCAGGTCTAGTGGCTGATGATATGTTTCAGTGGCAAGCCACAATTATGGGACCTCCCGATAGTTTATGTAGAGGGTGTATTTGTGGTTACTATTCATTTCCTTCTGATTATCCATTCAAGCCTCCAAAGGTATGCTAATCATCCATGAAGTCTCTAGATTTATGCATTTTTTTTATTTTGGATTTGATAAGTGATATGTTTATTTTTCCATTACTTCTATGTTTGCAAGCTTTCTTTCTAATGTTTCTTGTATTGAAGAGTTCATAAATGAGTTTGTATTTGATAGTATACTTAAAATTTATCCTTTCTAATGGGAGCATGTCACAACAAAGTTGGTTGTTTTAAAGCATATTGAGAATCTCCTTTTGACAATAAAGTGTAACATCCCTAGTTCAATAACTTTTCTAGTTTTTGATGGATTTCATTATTGAGATGACCGATGGTAGAACCTTTTTATTTAATGTGGGAAATAGCAATCATATTAATAAAAAAATGGTGCAAAATTGTCCTATAATTTTTTACATGAAATATAACTGACTACTACAATTTGAGATTCCTAGACACTACAAGAGCTTGTTAGAGAATTAAACATAGTCATAAGTATCATGCACTATTAAAAATCCCGCTAAAATTGTGTAGAAGGAATAACCTTGATATAGTCAAAGTTCCTAAATTCATTTCTAGAGCTATCTAGTCAGAACACAATTAAGCCATCATTCAACATAATTTCCTTCTTCCAACGAAAGTTATAACCTGAGGAATTATCTTCATCATGGAACACCTTTTCACTCAGGGATTACTATTATCCTTATTTCTAAGCCCCCTCTCCCCACTGTTATACATCATCATGGTTGAATGTCTTAGTTGTAAAATGGAAAGGCATAAAAGATCCAACTCTCTTCCTGGGATAAAAATAGTTCATGTTGTAAAAAGAATCCAACTCTCTTTCTAGAGATAACAAAATTTTATTGGGGGTTTCTATCAAATCATTATTGGCAGGTTTAATGTTATCTTGGATCTTTTCCTCCAAGCTTCTGGAGAAAAAATAAATGAGCAAATATGTCATATTTATGTTTAAGAATCTTTCTCAATATTTTATAAATCTTATTGCTCATGCATTATCCTTTCCTTACAAACCCAGTTGGAAATATTTCTCCCATCTTGATATGCCTATCTGCATTTATTCTCTTTCGTCTCCTTTGTGGCAGAGAATTATAGATAAGATCAAATTGAAATTAGCTTAATAGGGTGCCCACTAGATGAACGTAGTAGGTAGAATTATTCTTCTCAAGTTTCTCCTGTTAGCTTTACCAATCATTCAATTTACTGGCCTTCTAGCTCCTTTGGGTGTCAAACAACAATTCTCTAAGCTCATTTTCAAGTTTTTATGGCAAGGAGGTACGCCGCTAGGAAATATCGTCTGTTTAAATGGGGTATTGTTTATCCCTATAAGCAGAATGGAGATTTAGTAATCAAAGACCCCTCCTAATGAATCTAGAATTGGGGCCAAAGCTCTTGTGGGAATTGCTCATAGGAAGAAATTTATTCAATAGAAATACTTCAGCGGGTCCTCCTCATTCTCAAAATGTATCCCAGATATTGAGATTACTCAATAAAAATCAACCCATTCTCCTTGAGAATCTCACCTGGGTACCTAGAAATAAAAGAAAAATCTATTTTTCCACTGGTAGTATTTTGGGAAATCCACCTCTGCAATTTGATTTGGTTGATTCATGATTTTTTTTATTTGCCATCTCAACACTCTTTGATTACCCTCTATGATATTTCTACATGCAATGAAGAAAGACAATGGGTTGAATAGAACTTCAGTCCACTCCCAAACCAAGCTTTTGCGAGATTGACCCTTTCCAAATGTGCTCCTATCTCTAGATCCAAGAGCAATTGCAGGGACTAGGGGGGATCTTCTTACTCTGTTAAGTAGGGGTATATCCATCAAATATACTCCCTTCCTTTCCATAGGCATAGTTTCCTTAGGTAATTTCCTTCTGCTACCTATTAGTGCATAACAAGATCCTAAGTCCCTAATGCAAATAATTTAAGGAAGCATTGGACAATTGGCCCCACTCATTGTGTATTATGCCAGAAAGCAGAAGAAATAGAGAAACATCTCCTTCTATAATGTGACCTTACAAGGAAATTTTGGAAATTCCTTCTACATGGCATTAGTCATCGATACATTCAGGCCACATCATGCATGTAGTTGTTTAATAAGTGGGTTTACCAATATGATGGATCCTTCCACCAAACTCCATCCTTCAAAGTTAATATACCATTAGGTATGTGTTATATAGATATGCAAAGTTCCACATATAGTGCAAGTAGATTATAATTTTTCTTTGGTTGCATGTGTAATTTAGTGAATATTTTATTTGATCCATGTTTTCTCTGTATTGCTTATTTCAGTCATTAATTTCGAACACATGTAGGTACATTTTACAAGGTTATGAACAAGAACAAATAGAACTGCTTGTTAAGGATGGGGACATCTATAACAAGCTTGCACATTCTTTAGCTCCTAAAACATTTGGACAAGAAGATGTATAAAAAGCCCTGTTTCTTCTTCTTTTGGTGCCCCAACTAGAAAAAAAAGGATGGTATGAAGGTATAATTCTTTTACTGAAGATTTTTTATAGAGAAACTCGATTATCCTTTTGGTTACTATCTAAGAATAATGGCTTGTTATTCTCACCTATCTGGCCTCTAGAGTCTGTATACAAAGAAAATTTTATATTTATTGCTCACATTTGTGTTTTACTTACAAATAAGAGCTTATTTGCATGCATGTTTGATGGGAGATCCTGGAGTTGCAAAGAGCCGGTTGTTGAAACACATGATCAGTGTGGCACCTCGAGGATTTTACACCATTGGTCGAGGAAGTTGTGGTGTTGGTCTGACAGTTGTTGTTTAAAGGGATCCAGTCACCAACAAAATGGTCCTTGAAGGTGTGGCCCTAGTATGTTTCTGAGATTTATTATTTACAATGTTTAAGTTATTAGTTTATTTGGAGTTGGAAATTGCTGTATTTTAGAATTAATACATTAGAGGTTTCACCAACATATATCTTTCAACACCTTAGGAGCAGTGACAAAAGTAATGGATCTGAGTCGGGTGTGATTATATAGATGAGACAAACCATATCTTTATTCATGAATTGATGGAGAAACAAAGTGTCAGCATTGCAAAGGCGGGCATAGAAACCTATCTAAATGCATAGATGGTTGTTTTGGATATCTCTACTACTATTATCATTCAATTCAAAGGTAGCTTAATATGAGGTCCTACCATGAATATGAGTTTGTGAATGTCATGAATTCTAGAGATAGATCTCATGGAGTTGCATCAACCTAGTGGGACACACGGAAGGTGTCTTGTATAGAAGCAAAGCCTTATTTTTTTTATCAATGTTTTTATAGGATATATATGTAATTGGAATGTTGTGCTTATTGGGGGATTCATTCATCTCCTTTTTTTTTAACTAAAGATTTTGTGTGTCTCTTCTTCCAACTTTTCCTTGTTAAATTTGTTATGTGCTCTTCAGTTCTAGATCTTGTATAGAAAGTATGAGGCATATTTTCATTTTTGAAGTTGTAAACCATTAGGATACATTAGAGGATGGATAAATTTGAAACCTTTTTAAACTCCTATATTTACTTGTACAAATATCCTAGTGCCCTTAATTTTTCTCCTATTTAGGAACTCAAATTGGTAAAAAGGGATTAATCTATTTTTCAATGATTTTTTTTCCTTGATCTTAGACAAATTTTGTCTTACATTACTTGTTTTCAATCAGTAGTTTTTTATTTAAGCTTTAACTATCTATAGTGTTCTCAACTTTATTTTCCTACTTTTATTTCCATAGCTAATTAATATTTCCTTATATACTCTTTACTTGAAAGGAGAGTATGGCTCATGTTTTCTTTCTGGTATTTTAGTGTACAATGTATCCTACTTCTGTGATGAAACTTTAATTTTGAATTTTTTTTGTACTATGTTCTTTATGACAAGGGTTTGTATGATCTATGAATAACACCCACAAATAATATCAAACTTCCTCCAACATTTCTTTCTTGTTTTGAATTGTTGTGGTTGATACTTGATAAATTCAGTATGGATAGTGATCTGGAAATGGCAAGACATGTGTTAGACATGCATCAAAAGTGTGAGCCACCAGCTTTAGGCTTTACCCCTCTCGATTCTTCTATCCTCAGGTGAGTTTTTGTAACCTTTTCTTTAGATATTGATGCTCGAACTGGCGTACTCTAATGTTGACTAGTTTTTAATCTTATGATGGTCAATATTTTCTAGCGCTTATAGTGGTAAAAGAAAGAAGGGTATCACCTTCTATGCCTAAAGACCTTACCGAATATATTTCCAGCATTTATTGTTCCATGAGACAAGAGGAAGCACAAAGTGACACACTACATTCTTGCACCACTTCCAAAACACTTCTAAGAAGTTTTCACATCTCAATGGTAATTTATATATTCCTTTGTGAAATTACCTAGTGTTATGTGCAAGTTCTAAGAGAAGTGACTTTTCAAGTTATTATCTTTTCAACACTAGAGTGAAGTTGTGACTAAGAAGCAACATTAACCCAAATTTTGGCCTTTTAATCTTAGAAACTAATTTATTGATAAAATATTGTGTATTTGTTTATTTTATATGGATTTATTGTTCACAGGCCCTAAGTTAGCTTAGATTCTCAGAAACAGTGGCTGAAAGTGATGTAGATGAAGGCCCCAGGCTTATGTAAATGTTAAATTTCTCCTCATATGCTCATGAAAGAAAGAAAAATAGTCTGAACGCCATATCTAAAATCTATTCAATCATAAGGGATGAAGCTTCGTGAATGAATAATATGGATGTATTATATGCTAATTCCCTGAACTGGATTTCTCGAAAGGTACTCTTCGCAGACTATATAAAGCATGATAAATATCATTAGTTCAAATTTCCTAATCAAGGTTGGTTTAAATGCATCTAATTGGGTCTCTTGCATGCAGGCTTACACTGAAGTTCAACTAAATTAGTGTTGGGAAGAGTATGCAGCATTGAATGTGTGGAAAATTGATCCCAATACATTTGATATTCATTTTATTGATGCCTAAAATGTCCAAGAAGCGAATAATGTATCATATACTTTTAAATTAAATATCTTCAATGTTCAACTCGTTTAGAAAATATATTTTTCTTTTTTTATATGTCCTTAAATTCATATCATAACTCAAGGTTGACTTTCCTCTGGGAAATCTCACGAGGTTATATGTGTCAAGAGTTATCTTTTGAACAATGATTTCATGTGGACTTCCATGAACATGGCACTAGGACGACAGTCAAGAGTTATGTTATGAAGTTTCATTATATGTACTTATGTAAAAAATACGTATTTCCAGATAAAATCTATATGGTTTCTATTGTCACTTAGGCACATCGTATCAGCTTATGTTCCTAAGGACCTCAGTGAATATATTTCTAGTGCTTACTCCTCCATGATACAAGAGGAAACACAAAGTGATGTACCACATTCTTACACCACTGCCAGAACACTTCTAAGCATTTTTTTCATCTCAATGGTAAATGTTCCTTTGAGAAATTACCTACTGGTACGTGTGAGTTATAGGAGAAATGACTTTTCAAGTTCTCATATTTTCAATACTAGAGTGAAGTTGTGACTAAGTAACAACATTCATCCAAATTTTGCCTTTTAATATCATAAACTTGTTTATTGAAAAAAGCTTATGTCTTTGTTTCTTTTGTCTGGATTTATTGTTCGCAGGCCCTAATTCAACTTAGATTCTCAAAAACAATGGCTAAAAATGATGTATATGAAGTCCTCAGGCTTATGCAAATGTCAAAGTTCTCCCTATCTGCTAACGAAAGAAAGAAAATTGTTTTGGATGCCATAGCTAACAACAATTCAATCACAAGGGAAGAAAATTCATGAATGAATACTATGGATGTCTATTATGCTAATTCCCCAAGATGGATTTATTGAAAGGTACTCTCCATAGACTGTATAGAGCATGAGAAATATCACTATTTCAAATTTCCTAATTAAGGTTGGTTTAAATGCATCTATTTGGGTATCTTGCATGCAAGCTTACACTCAATCTCAAATAAAGGAGTGATGGGAAGAGTGTGCAACATTGAATGTGTGGAAAATTTATCCCAATACATTTGATATTCATTTTATTGATGCCTAAAATTTCCAACAAGCGAATAATGTATCCTATAGTTGTAAAGTAAATATCCTCATTGTTCAACTCTTTTATCAAAAATATATATATATTTTAGATGTACTTGAACTGATATGAAACTCAAGGTTGAGTTTCCTCTAAGAAAACTCATGAGGCTAGACGTGTCAAGAATTATCTTCTTAACAATTATTGCATGTGGACTTCCATGAACATGACACTAGGAAAACATTCAACAGTTTTGTTATAAAGTGTCATTGTATGTAATTATGTAAAAAAATACGTGTTTCCAAATAAACTCTATATGGTTTCTATTGTACACAGTTTTGTATGTGTTTCTTGCTTTCAAGGTTAACCTTCATTGTTTCTTAACCTTTAATTTAAAGAAAATTGGTGGCCAGTTGTCATCAATTACAACAAAGCTCCATATGAAATTTAAGTTTGCAACAAAGCATGGAATTAGGTAGATAGGAAAGGTTGAAATAAGGAAATGTATGCTTTGAATTATTTTTAGTAGCAACAATCTTATTGTTAGGTGGAAAGATTTGAAAAATTATCCATTGTATCTAAAAATTGATATGCTTTCTTCCTTTATTGAAAATGGTAAAGGAGGAACAAAATTGTCACTAACATGGCTTCTTGAACAATGGCATATTCTACACTATGAATATGTTTTCATGGGCATGTGACATGAAAATATTAGGAATGAATTTATCGTTCTGCTAATATAGGTAGGCACCATATGTAAGTTTTTCTTTTTTGATTAATTGAAATGTTGGGAAGTTATGCAGAGACACAACATGAAAAATTTACGAGAAAACAAGTCAAACTTTGAGAATACTACACTAGCCATAGATTTTACTGTCTCAGAAATTCAATATTAACTAAATTTAATCAAGGACAAGAGAAGTTTAAGTTGGATCTATTTGTAGTGTTTAATGAACCAAATTTAGTTTGATAATCATAGTAATCTATGGTTTTCCGATGTTCTGAATGAGGGATTGTATCATTCAAGGTAGTTTTTGAAATTAGGCATAGAGGCCATACTATCACTAATTATATTTTTTGATGTAAATAGTGTAATAATGGTTAGGTATGTTGAGAATTCAACACTGATTAGGTCAGTTGATATGCTTAAAGTGTAAATGCTTTTGCGTCTAAATCTTTCATGGAGAAATTTTCTACCAGCAATCTGTACTTATCTCAGGGCCTCTTTCTCATGGTATTGTACAATTGGATTTTTCGTTGATGCATTTTGTCATTGGATTGGGAATTTTTCTCATTGTTATTTTAGTCCTCAACATGAGTAAAAATAATATATTGAATCATTATAATTGGTAGAAATGACGAGGAGCTTGAAGTTGGAGGTGTGAGCTATAACATTGATAACACAAGAATGTTAAGGACTCAAGAAAAAAAATAATCAATTGAACACTTAACTAATATAATTCTTAAATCAGTATTAGAGGAAAATGAAAAAATATTCACTAATATAAAGTTTAAATTAATTAGAGGCAAATGAAGAATGGATCAGGTTTGTAGCAAGAGGGGGAACACAAAGCATATTCAAATAGGGGGTCTCAAGGAAGCCTCTATGCACATATTAAGTATTATTAGAGTTTGAAACATCGCCACTCACCATCTTATTCAATGAAAATGTCTCACATTTGAAGAATCAAAGAGTATTATGAAAGTATCTTTTTGAGCATTACGTAGGTAAAGATACATAGGTTATTAAACGGGTTGCTTGCATTCTATAGCGACAAGCTTTGATGTGATGGGCCTAAAAATATTGATATGAAAATCAAGAAGAAAAAATACTTGTATGATTATAACTTGGGTGAAGTAGACTTCTAAAATAACCAACAAGATTAAAAAAAAAAGGGGAATTAAACTTGTTTTCATTAAAAATAATCCTAACACATTGTCAAAGTCAACCAATCTAGAATGGACTCAAGATGGAATAATCTTTGGGGAAAATGGGAAAGGCTTTCAGTCAAATATTAGGGTTAGGAAGGGGATCATTTGTATATGTATTATCCTCATAATGAAGTCAAAATGAGTAATGTGCACAAATATCCAAGAAGAAACTAGAATGGAATATCTAGTGAGATGTAGCTAAGCAATTTTCCCTCAAGGCTACACATTGCCCAAATCAGAAATCACCCAAGTTTCCAAGTGGTCTCTTCAATTAAATCAATGTTGGTTTATTTCCTAGAACATTAGATCATGAGTTTGTTGCATCATATCAAGCTACAACCATGTGTTTCTGGAAAATATTTGTTTGAATAATGCCACAAATTCAATGCCAAGTAATATTGTCCATGAATTAATTATATTGTGAGTGAGGAGAGGAATAGAGTGAAGTGCTATGAAAGTACATTAAAAACTAGACTACATTTATTAGCTTAACACAATAGAGTTGTTTAGTTGTTGGCCATTTAATACATGGTTCTTGCGTTTCTTGAATAATCCTTTGTATTGGAAATACAAATAGTGAACCAAGCCAACTAGTATTGACCAAATATAGCCAATCATTCATCCTTGTCGGAAAAGAGGCCTTGAGCTTAACTTGATAGAGAACACATTTTTTTAATTAATTCCACGAAAGTTTCCATGTTTATGAGACGGATAATCCATAGTCACATCATCTATATATAAACATTAGAGTAAGCTTTCACATTGAAGAAGCAATAATCCATGCTAGAGGTTTGAAGAAGGGAGGGTAATAAATGAAGGTCGAGTGTAACTTCCTATAGGGTATTCTCTCTGTGAATTCCATTTGTCATTAGAATTTGCTAGAGTTTTAATTTGTATATCTTGTTAGAGTGTGATTGCATATTCAATATGTGCTAGATATTTTGCATTAGTTTTTAAGTGAACAAGGAAAATCACAACGTAAAATACAATGCTTAATCAAGAACACATTTGTATAAATATGACACAATTATTTGACTTGGAAACTTGGACCCCGTTGAAACTTGTTTTTGCTAAATAAAAGAAACAAATTATATTATTGAGAATATACAAAGGATCACATCACATCATTGTAGATGCTAAAAAATATTCATTTAGTTTAGTGTTCCTATACCATAGTCCGTATATACAACATTTGCCAAAAAAATAGAAAATTGCTCGTCTATTGCTTGTAAAATAATACAAAAAAAAATGTTGCTAATTATAAATAAGGGTGGTTGTTCATGTCCATTAGAATTTGCCATGAATGAACAAGTATATAAATATTATTAGATATGCATTGAAATAACACACAAGGAGGTTTCTCTCTTTATTCCTCTCCAAAGACCCAAATAGGTTGTAATAATTTCCCTTACTTGAGAGATAGTGAGTGAATGATTTATTAAGTGATGGGGATATAACCCATCGCTTTATATGGATATTAGATTTTGGGCCCTAAACTTGGTTGTAGATAGTGGTCTTGCATATAGAGTGTCTATAATTGTGATTGAACACCTTATTTGGTGCCACTTTGGTTCAAACATATTCATAAATATTCATCAATTGATTGTTCATCATCATATAAATCAATTTAAATGTCATTTTATATACATGAACATAATCAATATTCCTAAAACATGGTTGATCTTTGTATGCCTTAGACCATTAAATGCCACAAATCATAGTTAGATGTGCTTGAGTGTGGATTGAGTAATCACATTGTGGGAATACTAATATGCATCTCCTATGTATATCAAAAGAACAAAGGTGCATTGTAGAATGCATGTGGGGTCATAAGAGAGGCATCGTGTCATTATGCTACATATATAAATATAAAGGGGTATAAAAAATGTTAATGAAAAAATGGATACCTAAAATATCTAGAGAAAGTAGGGGTTTTTTAAATTGGTAAAATGTATTGGGTTAGTATTGGTAGGAGGTTAAATAAAGTGTTTTTTAGAGGTATTTTCCAATATGTAGTAGAGTTAAGGGTATTTTTTAGTATGCCACGAACACACATGCTATGTCATAGGTTATTTGAGTGAAGCCCTTGTGATAGATCACAACCTATTTATCAAATGTTGAAGGATACAATGCAATCTAGAATAGTAATATATCTCCAAATGTGTTATGAACATGTATTATGGTATTAAAGCCCTATTTGAGAATTTAATATTTCTTCGAGAATAATCCATATTTGAATTTCTTCTTGTAGAAATTTTTTATTTATATAGAGCTTTATTTAAGGACTTCTAGCCTCAAAATGGAGTAGGAATCTTGGATTAAAATATAGGTTGAAACATAGTCATCAAGGAGTAGTTTGCATAAAGAGCACAAGAAAAATCGATGCTAGAAAAGAAGGAATGGAAAGGTATCTTGATCTAGAAGAAATGCTCCTAATTGCAAATCTTAACCTCCTTATAAGGTGACCTAAATATATACAGGATACACACAACGATTGAATTCAATTTCAGAGTGGTCCCACAAATTAGAGTAATATTTTTAAGAGAAATAAAGTAGCAACATAAATATCAAAGACAAAAGGTGTTGTGTGGCTATTGGTGTTTAGGTGGTAGAGTTGACCCTAAGAAAAGGGAAGTTGACATATTTCTAGTGGAGATTTCATCATTTCAGGATTTAAGGAAAGTTGGAAAATCTTTAACGAGTAACTTCAGCAATCTAAGATTTAAAAGGTAAAATAATTTGTCATTAAAGAACATAGGTGTACATACGAAAAGAGTTTAAGATCAAATCTCCAATATGGAATTCTCAGATTTGAAAATAATCCAAATCATCAGTCAAGGACACCTAACAATAGAAGATCAACAGATTGAGGATCATTTTGAAGATTTCCAACAGTCAGTGAACTAACTCAAGATTTCAAGGAAAACAATTTGTAAACAACTCCAGATTTCCTTTAGCAAATTGAATATTTTTTATTTATTTTAATTTATTATCAAGATTTTATTCCTAAAAGTTTGTAATTGTTTTAGCATTAATATTTTTCTATATATTGTTTGATTTTCAATGTAAAAGGGTTGGATTTTGATGCGAAATCCCTGCCATTTTTGTAAAATTTTTATTACAGAATTTTTAATTGAAGGTTTCTCACTCCAGTTCATGACAAAATTTATTTCTTCTATATGTTTTTCCAGTGCTTTCATAATTTATCTATGCATTTGTTCAAGGTAACATAGGAGCTAGGGCAAGGCTAGATTGAGTATCAACCTCCCTGACAGCCCACCATGAAGTTATAAAAATTAGAGAGATTAGATTATTTAACACTTTGTTTGAAATAAGCTCCTCTGCATCTTTAATTGTTGCCTTCTGTCATTTATTGAATGTATATTTGTTTGGGTGTAGAAGTCTTCTACACATATCTACTATATGTGGTTGATTAAGCATTCAGTATGAATACTTAATTATCATATATTCTCTTATCTTCCTCTTCCAGACTCTAAAAAGTTATGTTATTCTCTCAAAGCTGGACGTTGGCACTTTGATGAAGGCATATGCAAGAGAGGGATTTATTTATGAGCGGAGATTGTACCATCATTAGCAATCACCTACAAAAAATCATAGATCTAGCCATTGGGCTTCATAGGCTGGTGTCGAGTAACAATTGACAGTGTAAAAAAATCCCTCGTAACACTTGAGGGAGCCCCCTCTGGTTCAAGGGCCAAGTTGAACCTAAAAACTGGTCGAGTTGGTTTCTTGGCATAGTTTCGCAACCAAGAACTGCCTTCGAGAAACATATACAACATATGGGATTTAAAAAAGTGGTTGTGTAATATTTTTTTGAATAACGAAGCTTGGTTTTATGGAATAATGCTGCTACATAGTGGAAATAAACTAGAGAAAACTACCCATCTCACACTAGTAGAACTTTTAATTGTTTAGAAAGGGAAATTAATTTAAGCTATGCCATTAGGTTTATTGGAAGACTTATTATTAGGTTCTTATTATTACTTCTATCATGTACTTACAAGCAAATAATTTTCCATGAAAATTAGGATCAATGCTTTGACAATTGTGGGTAACATTTTCAAGTGTTTAGGGCGTCAAGATGCTAGTGAGACATCCCTGAATCTCACCACCTTAAAGTGCATTCAACATACACAACAATCAAATATCTTACTGAAAATTTTTGTATGCAACAAGCATAGTTGAAATTTCCCATGTTATCATAATATATATTAAAAGATCGCAAAATGATCACTTTGGTATCAAATTTATAATAGAAACTTTTTATGAGAAAGTTACTAGTCCCACATTATTTATTTGAGAATGGGATGTAAATAATCTAGTTATGTTTATTAACTCACTTTGTTGATGACCACCTAACTTTACCAAAAAAACCATTTAAGCTTTGCTTCGATTCCAATTCAACATTTGTGAGAATGCAATTATGAGTTTTATTTATTTTATGCCAAAATAACACTGACTTTGAATAGAGGAGAGGTATGGCTAGAATGAATAGAGGAGAGGTATGGCTAGAATCTTCTTGTAAATCACAAAAACTAAATTAATTCATTGTGATAATTTAGAATGTGTGTAGAAAGGTTTAGCATACATATTTTTATCGTGATACACTAGCAGTAACCATGATGAATGTTAAAACTTCTATCCTTATTGGCATGAAAGAAAAACACAATAAAATGATTGAGAGAATAGAAATTGAAATATAATTGAAGCAAAGTGATATAGAACTAAAAAAGGCTACTAGATAACTTTAAATAATATATTGTGTTATTAATATGCCCATTGATGCCTCTAAAATCTTACTCTACACAAGCCTTAAATTTCCCTGCATTGTGCCTGAAGCATAATAGTCCATGTGACTTGGTGCTATGACCCAACACCAAACCTGAAAGGTGATGAGGTTATTGGTTATCGAATCATTGGCTAGTCAGACCACCGGGCGATCGTCCAAACACAACTACAAAAATAAGTTGATATCTTGATCCTTACGATGGGACAACACTTGATGGAGAAATTTCTAGTTGCTAGTGGTATTAATTAATAGAGTAGCACCAAAAGGATACTAGTGGTAAGCTATTTAGCTATCTCGGTGGTAAATGGTCAGGAGGTAGAGCATTCATGCAGAGGGATGTGTTGTTCCAGTTAATACGTCAGTTTGGTTGGGTCGACTTCGCGTGACCTCATCTCCTGCCAACTCATTACACTTCGTCTCACCTGACTGACACCGTTCCACTTTTCTAGCATGGCCGAAATTGTTCCACTCGAGGACAACTCATCCCACTCAGTCCCCTAAGCCGACTTATTCCATTGTTCACCTGAGCTTGCAACTCATGTTCCCTCGTCTCACACATCCTCGTTTGATTTCCCATCTCGCTCGTATCGTCCATCTCGTTTAATCACCACGCCTTACCTATATCGTGTTCCACTCTCGCTACCATTTTTCGGTTCGTTCCATGCATGACTCCTCTTTGTCGCAAAATGCAACAAAGCCTCGATGAAACGCCAAAACGTCATTTCCAATGTCGCCAATTTTGTGATGTTGTTCTACCTCCACAACTCAACTCTCCTCGTCCTAGATGACTCAAGCATGCATCTGTGAGGGCCTTACATCATCACTCACATCATGCATATATACTACAACCCTTCTCTCTACTTTTATTCCATGGACATTTGTTCTAGCTAACATGGCTCTTAACATATAGGTGTGATTTCATTTGCATCTCCTCTATATTTCCTTCTACACTGTTGATATTCTTATCGATATTCTTACTCCCATTTTATGTGTTGTCACTGCTCTTTTATGAAATTACTTAACAAAACATTTTTTCTATAAAATTGTTTTCCCCCAACTAGTTCTATCAAACAAGTTCTCCTTGGTTGGGATTGTTCTTCAGTTCACATTTAGGTCAAAAATTTGTGTAATGTGAAACTAATGCAACCTTGGATTGGCATGTAAACAATAATAACCACTATGGGTACCAAGGCTAATGTCATAGCACACCACAATAAAAGGGAAAACAATCATGTATATTATAAAAAATAGTGAAAATGAAAAATTTCTTACAGTTGAAACATTTTATTAGTGTGCTTTTCAAAATCTATCTTAACTTGAGATCTACCAAGAGTCTAGAGCAATCAAATCTCTTGATAAGATACAAACCTTTGCTCAAGTTTTACACTCAAAAAAAGATTTACATCTTGACAGATTTAATATATATAGATACTTAGTAGGTATGGAGTTAAGATTAATCTATATTTATCTAAATTACATTTAAATATAAATACAAAATTTTATGAAGTTTATAAATTTACTTACAAAACACATTTAAGAGATATATTGATATTTTTGAAATGTGGTTCCATTATAACATGGTATAGACTTAAATTTTGATGTATTATAATTAAGTCATTTTTTAAATAAAGATTTTGTTTTTATTAAATTTTAAAATTAATTATAAATAACGTTTAAGAGATATATTGATATTTATGAAATGTGATTTCATTATTATATAGTCTAGATTTAAACTTTGATGTATTACAATTAAATTGCTTTTTAAATTTAAGTATGAGGGGTTTGCGCAGTGTATTATCATTCATCTATGACCATTTCCATGAGAGGTAGTCATAATTGACTAATTTATCATGATTTTTGAATAATCCACTTAGCACTCATTGCATCGGGTGATGCTCACAGGGGTGAAGAAGTGGGATAGAAACTACTGAAATGAATCACATAGCATCAATCATCACTTTCGAGACTTGCACCCGGCAACCAGGACTTCTGGGAAGGTCACCCATCCCAGAACTCCTATGGCTCAAGCGTGCTTAATTGTGGAGTTTTTCCCCCCAATCAAGCCGACTTAGATTGCTACCCCATTTGCAAAATCTTAGCAACTATTGTGCCTGACGAACCATTCAAGTAGAACTCCCTTTACTCTTTGTATTTAAGTATGAGGGGTTTCCGCATTGCATTATATTAGATATCATTTTTAGGATTCAACTGCGTTAAGTAAGTCATTCATCTATGACCATTTCCATGAGAGGTAGTTGTAATTGACTAATTTCACATGATTTTTGAATAATCCACTTAGTACTAATTCAAACTAGTGAAATGAATCATATAACGCTTTTTAAATGTTTTTTTATATAGATTCAAAACTTTCAAAAATTCAAATATTTTGAAAGCACTTAGATTGTAAAAAATTCACCAATTTCAATAAATCTATAGTAATAAATTAAATTGAAAAATAAACCATTAAACAAACTACTATTTTATAAATAAATTTTCTTCGCAGTGTCGTTTAATGAAACATTTGTGATCTAGTGATCTTGATTCAAACTAAAAGTAACCGAGTCACTCTGGTGTAAGATTTATTTTTGCATTACTATCTGACATAGATCAGTCTTCTTCACTGTTAGCTCGCATTTATTAAGATATCTGTCATCTTAAATATAAATTAAATTTGTGCCCATTGTAATTGATTGAAATTCGCTTTAAATCCATTTTCTTGGAGTACATGTCCTCTCAAAGATTTTTCACATTATAACTTATTTAACTTTGTCGTAATCATTGTTGTTTCAAAAGATGAGACCAAAGCTCCCCTGAAATGATATGTTCAAATATAAATATATAAACCTCCTTCTCAGTTGCAAGGAGTAACCGTCCTTGGGAAACAAAATCCGTGAAAGAATATCAATTCATCTAAAGAGTTGTCTTTAGAGCGACATTTTTAGGTTTTTTTGGTAGATTTTTTGGGTCTAATTTATTTAAAATCTGGCAAAAAATTATTGAAAATAGAAATTTGATGAATAACTTGCACAATCCAAGTGTCCTACAAGTTTTTTAGAGCGTTGAATCTATATTTACAATAAAAAAAATAGTTTAAATAACACAAATCAAAATTTTACCTCAATTTTCTTTACACTAAAAACTACTCCATGTAGTGTTTCACAACATTAAAAAGTCAAAATCAGTGTTGACTTTCCAATATAGAAATTTATCCATTCACTGCTAAAATCATATATAAAATAAAAGGGCGCAGTGATCTACCCATCAACCATTTGATGACGTCGAGCTAAACTATAAGTGATTTGATTTACTATTCACTCTCCAAATCAACTTGAGTACCACATCTCTCTACTGTGTCCCGACTCCCAACTCTCTCTAGAGAATTTAGAGTTGAAAGTACAGGGCCCAGTTTAATATTTTTACGTATTCTAATGTTTTTCAAACAGACGTTGTCGAGTTAACAATAGTACAAACGTATTCAACTTCTTCCCTTTAACAGGAGAAGCTTCCTTGGACTTAACAACCCCTCTCCCTTTCTTTCCATCGCCTTCTTCACCTGATGTCAGAGGATTTTCTTCCAAGTTGTGCAGACCAAATATTGAATTACTTTCTCTATGACTGCTCTATTTTCCTGCACAGGGTTTAATATGCATTATCAAATCAAACCGCAATAGAAACCCTAAACCCTATAACATAGCATTGCATTGCAGTTTTTGAATTTTTTTGGAGTTTTGACTAATTTGATTTTTCTTTTGTTAATCAAAATTTCAAAATATTTTGAAATCTGCAATTGAGCTAAAAATACCCAAAACCCCACTTCAATATAGTTATTGAAATTGTTTTTACTGGATCAAAAAAAGATTATATAAATTATTACACCTAGAAAAGCCCAATTATACAGGTATTATTAGTGTTACATGTTAAGAGTAGAACCTGAGGCACCAATACCTAGTTTCCTAGGAGCCATTCTGAATGGGGGCATGCCTTAAGAGTGCCAGTGTCAGGGAAGTAGACAACCTAAATGTAATATGCTTCAACAAAGAAATGACACCCTTTTGTAATGATGCTTGATAAATTGACAAACTAGAGTAACATACTTCTTAATATATGGAAATAATGCCATAACATAATATGAGCATAAACTTGATTATAATACCCATATCCATAAAATCCATAAAGGTACATGATTAAAATATCCATAAACTCCATAATCATAAAGGTGCATAGGATGTATTATGAATCTCCATTTAAAAACACATAAATGGACTTCAAGAGAACACTTTATTACTATTCAGCCCAAGGCAGTTTGACCATTCGTGAAGGTGGGCAATCACACGGTAAAGTGGAATCGTGAGCTTGGCACGATATTAACACAGAAAATTAAAATGATGCACAATTCTCTCTTTACTGAAGAAATAAAATAAACTAAACCAGCTAGGGTGATCAAAGAAACCACCGAAGTAGGGTTTGCTTACTAGGGTGAGATTCTCAAATCTCACCGAAGGAAGCTTGAGGATCTCACCTGAAATCCTCTCTTGAAAACTCGCCTGAGCCCTCAAAAATATCACAAAGAAAGATCCCAATTTGTTTTTCCATGAGTTGCTCTCATTCCTCCTCCTCTTTTTATAGACGAGCTACTTAGAAATACCATGGGTCAATACTAACAAGAAATACCATGGGTCAATACCACGGGAAAATACCAACAAGAAATACCATGGGTCAATACCATGGGAAAATACCGCGGTAAGTACCATGGATTGATTCTATCTACTTTGACTGGATCAAGAAAGGGAATATTACAAATCCTCCCGCCCAAAGATTGCTTGTCCTCAAGCAATCCACTTCTATCCACAACAGAAGCATTTGTACATTAATGCCAGGATCCCATACAATCCGATGTGCCCTCCATGTTGAATAGTCCTGAATGGATCCTTCGATACCTAGATCCCAAACAATCCTTTCCCCAATGGATTCTCCCAGATCCCAATGCCACCTAAATCCTGGGACCTGTGGGTATTGGTAACATTTCAGCCTTCCATCACTGCCCGCACCAAAGGGCCCAAGTTGCAATATGCCCTTGGCTGTGAGTATCCTCCAAAGAATCAACCTATCGATAGAATACCAACTCATAATATCTCACCAATCCATACTTGGGGAGGGATGAATATCTGCAAATCTACTATGTTGATGTTGTTTGATGCTCAATTCATGCTTCTCTACTTGGTTACCCAACATGATGCAGTTGGAGAACTCTTCCCTTCTCTTCCCAATGTATAAAGGTGGCTTGTTGGTAGTGTTGCAAGACTTATCTATGTACTCCTGTAGAGGGCTGCTCTGGAACTCCCAATCGTACTCCTCTTGCTGCTTTATGAGGGATTTGAGTCGTTCTTCAATAGTAGACAACTTGGTCTTTGATTCGGCACATACCCCTATGAGTTCCTCAATTTTTCTGTTCTCCTGTAAAGCAATGTCCCGAATTGTCCAAACTTTATGCTTCAACAACATAAGATCTGTCTTGAAATGCTTGATCCTTTCTCGAAAGTCTTCTACTGGCAATTCTAGTGCCGTGTTGTCTGTCTCTATATCTGTTTGCACCCGATGCCCAACGACCACATCTTCAACTTCAGCCTTTGACCAACTCTCTAGGAATGGTCCATTTTGCACATTATGTTTGTCATGTTGCTCCTCGTGATCATACTCATCATGCTGGTTCACTATGGTTGGATCCTCACTCAAATCTCCCAAGTCTTCTTCATTTGTGGAGACAATTTGTCCATCCCTTTCCACTGTTGAACATAGATGCATTGGTGGAATTTTATGTATACTTGATTGTTCATATTCTTCATGGATATTCCCATGAGGATCTACGAACTCCATTGTATAGGAATCAACCTCATCAATGGCATTAGGTATAATTTCCTCACGCACTTCCAAATGTTTGTCATCCTGCAAGCCTCCTTGAATAATGTCATGATCTTTCTCACCATCCTGAAGATCAATAGACCCATCTACAAAATATTCCCCATGATTTGAAGTAATATCCTCTTTTTTTGTCTTTGTTGCCTTCTTCTTATCACCTGGACATGAATGGTTAAGGGCCCAAAGTCCCTTGCAGATAAAGCATAGTCCTCTCCTCCTTAGTTTATTCTTGCTACAGATTTCGTTATTGCTTTGATTATCATTTTGGTCTATAGAGATATGGCTACTTAAAGGACCATATAACCTCACTAGTAAATCAAGAATTTTCTGGTTGTTTTTCAAAATTTCTTCAAGACGGTCCATCTTCTCCCATACCCAAACATGAATATATTAATTTTTCATAGGAAGATTTTTTCAATCATGCCTTCAAATATTTTCACAAATCTAACCCACGGACTTATAAATGATTTTCCCTTCACTCATGTCTCCCAATAAAAATAATTTACTAAAAATAAAAATCCAACTAGGGTTATAAATATCACCGAAGTGAGAAATGTTAACTAGGTGAAAAATAAACTTCACCGAAGTTCCGCATAAAACTCTCGTGCCGGTGATGGCCTGTACTTCCGATACCACCGTATATAAGCTGCAAGTATCCAAATGACACCCTTTTGTAATGATGCTTGATAAAATGACAAACTAGAGTAACATACTTCTTAATATATGGAAAGAATGCCATAAAATAATATGAGCATAAACTTGATTATAATACCCATATCCATAAAATCCATAAAGTTGTATGTTTACAATATCCATAAACTCCATAAGCATAAAGGTGCATACGATGTATTATGAATCTCCATTTAAATACACATAAATGGACTTCAAGAGAAAACTTTATTACTATTCAGCCCAAGGCAGTTTGACCATGCGTGAAGGGTGGGCAATCACACGGTAAAGTGGAATTGTGAGCTTGGAACGATATTAACACAGAAAATTAAAATGATGCACAATTCTATTTTTATTGAAGAAATAAAATAAACTAAACCAGCTAGGGTGATCAGAGAAACCACCGAAGTTGGGTTTGCTTACTAGAGTGAGATTGAATCCCACCAAAGAAATCCTGAGAATCTCACCTGAAATCCTCTCTTGAAAACTTGCCTGAGCCCTCAAAAATATCACAAAGAAAGATCCCAATTTCTTTTTCTATGAGTTGCTCTCATTCCGCCTCCTCTTTTTATAGACGGGCTACTTAGAAATACCATGGGTCAATACAAGAAATACCATGGGTCAATACCAACAACAAATACCATGAGTGTTACGCCAGGAAAATACCATCAAAAAATACCCTTTTCGTTAATTTTATCCACTTTGATTGGATCAAAGAGAAAGGGGATATTACGAATCCTCCCACCCAAAGATTTCTTTCCCTCAAGCAATCCACTTCTATCCACAACAGAAGCATCTGTACATTGGTACCAGGATCCCATACAATCCGATGTGCCCTCGATGTTGGATGGTCCTGAATGGATCCTTCAATACCTGGATCCCATAAAATCCTCTGACCAATCCTCCCCTCAATATATTTACCTGGATCCCAAACAATCCTTTGGTTGATCCTTCCCCCAATGGATTCTCCTGGATCCCAATGCCACCTAAATCCTGGGACTTGTGGGTTATGGTACCATTTCAACCTTCCATCACTGCCCACACCAAAGGGCTCAAGCTGCAATATGCCCTCAGCTGTGAGTATCCTCCAAAGAATCAGCCTATCGATATAATACCAACTCATAATCTATCGCCAATCCATACTTGGGGAGGGATGAATATCTACAAATTTACTATGTTGATGTTGTTTGATGCTCAATTCATGCTTCTCTACTTGGTTACCCAACATGATGCAGTTGGAGAACTCTTCCCTTCTCTTCCCAATGTATAAAGGTGTGTTGTTGGTAGTGTTGTAAGACTTATCTATGTACTCCTGTAGAGGGCTGCTCTGTAACTCCCAATCGTACTCCTCTTGATGCCTTATGAGGGATTTAAGTCGTTCTTCAACAGTAGACAACTTGGTCTTTGATTCGGCACATACCCCTATGAGTTCCTCAATTTTTCTGTTCTTCTGTAAGGTAATGTATCAAACTGTCCAGACTTTCTGCTTCAACAACATAAGATCTGTCTTGAAATTCTTGATCCTTTCTTGAAAGTCTTCTACTGGAAATTCTAGTGCCGTGCTGATTATCTCTGTATCTGTTTGCACCCGATGCCCAATGACCACATCTTCAACTTGAGCCTTTGACCAACTCTCTAGGAATGGTCCATTTTGCACATTATTTTTGTCATGTTTCTCCTCGTGATCATTCTCATCATGCTGGTTCACTATGGCTGGAGCCTCACTCAAATCTCCCAAGTCGCCTTTACCTGTGGAGACCATTTGTTCATCCCTTTCAACTGTCGAACATATATGCATTGGTGGAATTTTATCTATAATTTATTATTCATATTCTTCATGAATATTCCCCTGGGGATCTACGAACTCCATTGTATAGGAATCAACCTCATCAATGGCATTAGGTAGAATTTCCTCATGAACTTCCAAATGCTTGTCATCTTGCAAGCCTCCCTGAATAATGTCATGATGTTGCTCACCATCCTGAAGATCAATAGACCCATCTACAAAATATTCCCCATGATTTGATGTAATCTCCTCTTGTTCTGACTTTGTTGTCTTCTCCTTATCACCTGGACAGGAATGGTTAAGGGCCTAAGGTCCCTTGCAGATAAAGCATATTCCTCTCCTCCTTATTTCATTCTTGCTATTGATTTTGTTCTTGCTTTGATTATCATTTTGGTCTATGGAGATATGGCTACTTAAAGGACCATATAACCTCACTAGTAAATCAAGAATTTTCTGGTTGTTTTTCAAAATTTCTTCAAGACGGTCCATCTTCTCCCATACCCAAATAGGAATATATTAATTTTTCATAGGAAGATTTTGTCAATCATGCCTTCAAATATTTTCACAAATTTAAACCACAGACTTATAAATTATTTTCCCTTCACTTATGTCTCCCAATAAAATAATTTACTAAAAAATAAAAGTCCAACTAGGGTGATAATTATCACCGAAGTGAGAAATGCTAGCTAGGGTGAAAAATAAATTTCACCAAAGTTCTTTGCATAAAATTCTCAGGCTGGCAGGATGCACAACTCTGATACCACTGTAATATGCTTCAGTAAAGAAATGACACCCTTTTGTAATGATGCTTGATAAATTTACAAACTAGAGTAACATACTTCTTAATATATGGAAAGAATGCCATAACATAATATGAGCATAAACTTGATTATAATACCCATATCCATAAAATCCATAAAGGTGCATGTTTAAAATATCCATAAACTCCATAAGCATAAAGGTGCATACGATGTATTATGAATCTCCATTTAAAAACACATAAATGGACTTCAAGAGAACACTTTATTACTATTCAGCCCAAGGCAGTTTGACCATGCATGAAGGTGGGCAATCACACGGTAAAGTGGAATCGTGAGCTTCGCACGATATTAACACAGAAAATTAAAATGATGCACAATTCTCTCTTTACTGAAGAAATAAAATAAACTAAACCAGCTAGGGTGATCAGAGAAACCACTGAAGTTGGGTTTGCTTACTAGGGTGAGATTCTCAAATCTCACCGAAGGAAGCTTGAGGATCTCACCTGAAATCCTCTCTTGAAAACTCGCCTCAGCCCTCAAAAATATCACAAAGAAAGATCCCAATTTGTTTTTCCATGAGTTGCTCTCCTTCCTCCTCCTCTTTTTATAGACGGGCTACTTAGAAATACCATGGGTCAATACCATGGGTCAATACAAGAAATACCATGGGTCAATACCAACAACAAATACCATGGGTCAATACCATGGGAAAATACCATCAAGAAATACCATGGGTCAATTCTATCCACTTTGACTGGATCAAGAAAGGGGATATTACACTAAAGCTCTGTTTCTGCGCCTGTAAGCAATTTGATGATGAAGCCACTCCACCAGCAGTCAGTGTCATAAGCTTCCACTGTGTCCCCAACTGAGAAATGGATAGGAAACTGAATGTGGGGTGGGACGGGTCTCACTTAACTCACTTGAATGTGCAACCACACTTCCAATGGATTTTCATCATTCTTCATAATTTTATCATATCGTATCTTGCAACTTCGTCCATGTGCGGTAACAGCCAGGATAACTCCCTCAAACCAAGTGCCACCATATCCATCCTCACTGCTGCACACCTCAACCCTCATTCCTTCCCTCAAGGCCATATTTCTACTTCTTGCAATAGTGTCCAATTGTTTGTTGGATTGGAAAGTGATAAAATACTTTCAAACAGATTAATTCTTTATGTCTAACACCCCATGGCAAGAGCAATTCCCTTCAAAACTGGAGGGATTCAGCACACAAAATACAATACAATTATAACTCACTGTTTGGCTAAAAAAAAAGTACTAGAAACACCCTTCAAATTGTCTTGTTTGCTCGCCATATATAATTGTGAGTTCTAATAATAATAAAAAACACACAACCATGACTATAGGTTCTAATAAAAAAAACATACAACCATGACTACTCGTTCTAATAAAAGAAAACACACAAACATGAGTGCGAGTTCTAATACCAAAAAACACACAAAAGCACACTTGCTTTAAAATAAGAGACATATTATCACATTATTTTATATATATATATATATATATATAATAAAATAATATTATATTTTTTATTAATATTATAAATACTTTCCATATTTCATAAATAAAATAATAATTTTGTAAACAAATTATTTCAAAATGTAATTTATTTAATTAAATTTAATGATATAATGTTTATTTAAAATATATAAAGAAATTGAGTTTTTAATAAGAGAAAAATGAATATAGTAAAAATAAATAAATAAGAGGCAAAGCTCAAAAAAAAAGTTAAACTAATGTCTACAGTTAAATAACAACTAGTTCGTGCAAATGAGTAGCGAACGTGTTTTTTAAATATGTTATACCATTTTGGAATTATAAATTTAATAGTTTTCACTAGATGTTTGCACACTTAAAGTTTCGCTCATCATGTGTATAATTTAATTATGTCCATTTTTTTTTTGTAAGTTGGACTAAATTCTATTAATCTAACATAATGTACAAGGAGAGATGGGCCTCTGAAATCACTGTACTAGCCAATTCCAAAGGCATTATATGTCAAAAAAGCAAAATAGTAATTGCCCCAGATGGGGAAACCAGTCATAATACAACTGCCCTCAGAGGGGAAACCAACTTCAGACAAAAATAGTTAAGTGTTGTGAAAATATTCAGGAAAGATAGTTTAACAGAGAAAATTAACATAACTGTAAAAAAATACCTCTCCATGCTAGGTGTCATTTTGTTGAGGCAGTGATTCCTCCACAATGAGGCACCTATAGTCTTCGGAGGAGTCATCCGCATGCGTCGTTTGATGAGCCGCTCATTCAGGTGTTGTGGCGGTGCGAACAATGCTTGCATTGCCTTCGAAACCTTCTTCACCCGACCATTCTGAGCTGCTACTTCCACTGCTACCACTTCCACTGCTGCCATTTCCTTTGCTGCTAGAGGAGTTGGCACCTAGTTTGACAGGAAGGGCTTCTGACTTATGTGAGAGCTCAAGAGGTGCAGAGGCTATGGTGGATTTTATCAGTCTTTTCCTGGAGCTTTGGCCTGCTTCGAAGGAAGCCTCTTCCTTGAAGCTGATGGTGATGGTAGCAGTGAGGCGAGGTCGATCCAATGCACAGGTGTAGTAGAATTGAGCGAAATTCTCCTCAGGAAGAAGAGGCCGCATCTCCAAGTGAAAGGTCTGTGAAGGTTGAGAAGCTCTGCCCCGACCTCTACCCTAGCTTTTGGTGTGACGTTGAGCCGAATTCTCATAAGGAGAAACAGAGCAAGGCGACCGAGAGGCTTAATCTCTGCCTCTGTCACTGCGAGTGGAGGGATAATGGGCAAAATTCTCATTTTGTGGCAGCAAATGAGACTCAGAGCGGAGGGACAAAGGGGGACGAGACGCATGACCACGCCCACTGCCTCAGCGGTAACACATTTTGTGCTGCCTGGGCATGTTGGAGCCGTTGGAAGCGTTTGTGATGCAGGTGAGCAGAGGTGGCAGAATAGAGTGAGTTGAATGCTCGAGATTCTGAGACCAATGAGCAGAGTTGAAGCTACAATAAAGGATGTGAGTGAAATGGAGACCAAGAGAAAGCATAAGGTAGTAGTAAACGCTGCACTTCCTCCCTATGTGCGTTTGATAGCTTGGCTCTAAAACCACAGAGGGGCAAATGCAGTGAGAGGGAGGTGGTGGATTGATACATCGCGGAGGCATTATGAGGATGATGGAGCAGCATCGACGTCGGGGCATATTAATGGCGGAGTGTTACGAGCAGTTGGCTGCTATAAATGCCTCCTATGTGAGCCCATGCGTGACCATGTGGCATGGCCATGTGTCACGTGTTGGGCTCGTCGTCCACCGTCCCGAGTTATACGCCCGCATCTGGGAGCATTGCTTCCATGTGCACCAGTTTAGTGCATTCTTGTAGAAGAGAAGTATCATTGATATTATCTAGAGGACCTGAGAAAAGGGTATTTCCAGAATCTACTCCTTTATTTACAAGCAAATCAGTGATCTTATTGCCCGAGCGTTTGACATGCTTGAAGGAAACAACCCGATGATGCTAGAGCCATTATTCTATCTGCTCAAATCTCGCAGCAAGACGCCAACTTTTGCCACATTTGAGGCTGAGGCACCCATGAGTATATGAGTTGTGGCATTAATGAGAATTTGAGAGTCCCCTTCCACTTCCAAAGGGAAGTAGTTGTGCGCCTGAGCCAGACATAGACCCTGCTAAAGACCTTCCAGTTCAGCTAAGTTATTGGAGTCCCATCCTATAGATCCAAAGAAGACTTCAAGGGGGGTACCAACCGAATCTCAGAAAATGCCACCAAATCCCGCCACACCCAGATTGCCTTTGGATGCTCCATCAAAATTCAACTTGATCAGACCTTCAGAAGGGGGGAATCCAAGTTATGGGTGACTCTGGATGATTGGTGGCAGTGCGAGTACTCAAAGGAAGGATTGGAATGGAGAGGTGCCAATTCGCCCATATAAGACTCTCCGGGGCTTGGTTGGGTATATCAGATTCCTTCCAGTGTTGTAGAGGCAACGTTTCTTGAATATTGATGCACATATTATTCCAAATGGTGTCCAGAGGGGTGATTATAAGGTTCAGAAGGCCAGTTTCGGATTGTGCTGATGATGTCACCTTTTATATGACTAGTTCTTTTGCACCTAAAAGTGATTTTTTTCCAAAAGGCGTTGGTCAGTTTTCATGTATCCATTAGATGTGGGATGTTTTCTGCATGCTTTAAAAAGTTGGGGAACCTTGAAGGACCTATGAATCCTCTTTTCAAAAGATTGTCCCAAGTGAGGATTCATTTTTTACTCAGGAGCCAGAGGAAGGTGGAGACCTTGGGCCAGATGTTAGGTCTCCATATCTGGGTCCAGATCACATATTTGGGTTCCTGAGTGGCATACATCAAATTATACGCTTCCTTGGTGGTGAAAGTGCCTTGTGGAGTGTAGCCCCATCTGATTAAATCCTCCTTCTCTGAGCATCTGATTTTCTTATTATTGAGCTCTTTATCAATCTCCTCATAAGTTTCCTCTTGCCAATTCTCGTTCCATTGAGCTGCTAGTATCCATTGACAGTAGCCTAGGATGGATGTGGGTTTCCAGAAATGTTTGACCTTGTTGTCCAGTTGATCTTGGAGGTCCGCTTACCACTGAGGTCGTTGAAAAAGAGCTGCCAATTTGGGCATTTGTTGCTAGGAGTCCTCCCAAAAACAAGCAATACGCAAATTTCTGACTTCCCAGAAGTTGTGCTCTTTAATGAGGGATCTATGTTGTTTGGTAGCATTCCACTGTGCCGGGAGAAGCTGCCTTGGACTTAACAACCCGTCTCCCTTTCTTTCTGTCACCTTCTTCTCCTGATGTCAAAGGAGTTTCTTCCAGAACAAAATATCGAATTACTTGCTCTATGTATACTCTTTTTTCCTGCACAAGGTTTAATGTTCATTATCAAATCAAACTGCAATAAAAACCCTAAACCCTATATGATAGCATTGCATTGTAGTTTCTGAAATTTATTGAAGTTTTGATTAATTTGATTTTTCTCATGTTAATCAAATTTTCAAACATTTCGACGTGGGTTTCTTATTATTGAGCTCTTTATCAATCTCCTCATAAGTTTCCTCTTGCCAATTCTCGTTCCATTGAGCTGCTAGTATCCATTGACAGTAGCCTAGGATGGATGTGGGTTTCCAGAAATGTTTGACCTTGTTGTCCAGTTGATCTTGGAGGTCCGCTTACCACTGAGGTCGTTGAAAAAGAGCTGCCAATTTGGGCATTTGTTGCTAGGAGTCCTCCCAAAAACAAGCAATACGCAAATTTCTGACTTCCCAGAAGTTGTGCTCTTTAATGAGGGATCTATGTTGTTTGGTAGCATTCCACTGTGCCGGGAGAAGCTGCCTTGGACTTAACAACCCGTCTCCCTTTCTTTCTGTCACCTTCTTCTCCTGATGTCAAAGGAGTTTCTTCCAGAACAAAATATCGAATTACTTGCTCTATGTATACTCTTTTTTCCTGCACAAGGTTTAATGTTCATTATCAAATCAAACTGCAATAAAAACCCTAAACCCTATATGATAGCATTGCATTGTAGTTTCTGAAATTTATTGAAGTTTTGATTAATTTGATTTTTCTCATGTTAATCAAATTTTCAAAATATTTTGAAACCTGTTAAAAATATCCAAAACCCCACTTCAATATAGTTATTCAAATTGTTTTTACTAGATCAAAAAAAGATTCTATAAATTATTAAACCCAGAAAAGCCCAATTATATGGGTATCAGTGTTATATGTTAAGGTTAGAGTAAAACTTGAGGCACCAAGACCCAGTTTCCTAAGATCCATTCTTGAGTCGCGCGTAAGTCTGAATAGGGGTATGCCTTAAGAATGCGAGTGTCAGGGAAGTAGACTGCCCAAAGTTCATTTTCTGCGCCTGAAAGCAGTTTGACGATGAATCCACTCCACCAGCAGTCGGTGTCATAAGTTTCCACTGCGTCTCCAACTGAGAAATGGATATGAAACTGAATGTGGGGTGGGATGGGTCTCACTTCACTCACTTGACTATGCAGCCACACTTCTTCCTCCAATGGCTTCCATCATTACTCACAAATTTATCATATCGTATCTTGCAATGTCGTCCATGTGCAGTAACAGCCAGAATAACTCCCTCAAACCAAGCTCCGCCATATCCTTCCTCATTGATGCACACCTCAATCCTCATTCCTTCCCTCAACGCCATATTTCTACTTCTTAGAACAGTGTCCAATTGTTGGATTAAAAAGTAATAAAAATACTTTCAAATAGATGGATTCTATCTGTCAACACCCCACAACAAGAGCAATTCCCTTCAAAACTGAAGGGATTCAACACACAATAAAACTTACTGTTGGCTCAAAAAAGTAATAGAGACACCCTTCAATTGCCTTCTTTTCTAGCTATATATAAATAAAAATATGTCTGCCTAAAATATTCAGCCAACTATGAGTGTGAGTTCTAATAAAAAAAATACACAACCAGAGTGCTGGTTCTAATAAAAGAAACCACACAACCATAAGTGCCAGTGTTAATAAAATAAAACACACAAAAGCGCACTTTTGACCTATTATCATTCATATATATATATATATATATAACCAAAATTTAATAATATTATATTTTTTATTAATATTATAAATAAATTATCTTACTAAAATTTAATAATATTATATTTTTTTATTAATATTATAAATATTTTTCATATTTTATAGATAAAATAGTAATTTTGTAAAAAAATTATTAGAAGGTGTTATTTATTTTAATGATATAATGTTTATTTAAAATATATAAATAAATTCAGTGTAAGAAAAAAAAGACTAAATACTTAAAATTCAATTCAAAATCAATTAAAACAAAAATAAAGGAAAATTAAATAAATAAAAAGTAAAGTTCAAAAAAAAGTTAAACTACAGTCTACCATCAAATAACAACTAGTTCATGCAAATGAGCGGTGAACGTCTTTTGTTTTAATATGTTATACCATTTTGGAAATATAAATTTAATAATTTTCACTACACGTTTGGCCCATGTGTACAATTTCGTCCACTACTCTTTCCGGGTTTTTCTAATTTTGTGAAGAGTAGCACACGTTTCATTCAAAGTAACTATATTATATTGTGAAAATTTAAATATAGGTTATTAAAAATAATTTTTAATAAAAATAAAAATAGAAAAATTTGGAAAACAAAAGTATATTTTTTCATGTTTTTTTTTTAAATTTTTGTTAAGCTGTAGATTGAAATTTTTTTCTGGAAAACTATGGAAATTTGTTAGTTAAATGATTTTTTATTAATAGTATAATACGAAGTAATTGTCCATAAAGATGCAAAGGTACACCAAAAGAATAAAAAAGACAAAATGGATCAGTTTTCACAAGGTTGTTTTTACTAGTGTCATCAATACAACTCGGAGAACAACTTCAAAGAGCTAGAAAAAAAAAAGGAATCTACAAGAGGTTGTTGCCTTCTTACCTCGCACCAAGCTCATGGTGAACTATGACATATTTGATATCTTGAACATCGTCACTCAAACATGTGGAGGAAAATTGTGATTGTTGATTTTTTTAAACATATTTTTAAACATTCTGAAAACCTAAATTCTAGAAATTGAATAAAACTTTTAATTTAATAATATTATCTTACTAAAATTTAATAATATTATATTCTTTTGTTAATATTATAAATATTTTTCATATTACACAGATAAAATAATATTTTTGTGAAAAAATTCTTTGAAGGTGTAATTTATTTAATTAAATTTAATGATTTAAGGTTTATTTAAAATATATAAATAAATTAAGCTTTTAGAAAAAAAAAAAAAAAACTAAAAGCTTAAAATTAAATTAACCTCAATTAAAACAAAAACATAGTATAAATAAATAAATAAAAAGTAAAGATCAAAAAAGTTAAACTACGATCTACCATCAAATAACAACTAATTAGTGCAAATGAATGGTGAACGTGTTTTTTAAATATGTTATGCCATTTTGGAATTATAAATTTAATAGTTTTCACTAGACTTTGCACACTTAAATCTTGGCCTATCATGGGTACAATTTAAATTTGTCCATTTACTCTTTCTGGGTTTTTCTATAATTTTGTGAAGAGTAACACATGCTTCACTCAAAGTAACTATATAGTGAAAATTTGTTATTCAGTGGTTAGAAAGTTTCTAGAGCTTGTTCTTCTCCATTTAGAGTGACTCGGCCATTCAAAATTCCATGGGCTTGCAACGCAGTAGCTTCTTCCGCAGCGGCTTTGTCTTGCCCTGAAAAGGATATGTGCTATTGTGATATGAGCACTGCCATTGCTGGGGCCATCGTTAGCACTGGAGTGGGTCGGTGGACGAGTGACCATTTTGGGAGGAGGAAAACGTTGCTGCAAGCTGATCTTGTATTTCTGCTAGGGTCAATTCTCATGGCTGCTGCACCAATCCTGGCCGTTTTGATAATGGGTAAAATCTATGTGGGATTGGGTATAGGCATGGTATCAATGACTTCACCCCTTTATATTTCAGAGGCCTCACCCAACTATAGTGAGTACTAATGGTTTTACTTGTAAGCATTGATGGGTCTGCAACTTCTATTGGAGGGAGTGGTGTGTGCATGTCCACGGCAGCCACTCCAGACTCAAGAGGCACAAACACTATACGAATTTGCAGGGGCACACTCTTATTAGATTCAAGTGCAAGCTCTTCCACTGTTCCCTCCGAGGTGGGTTATTTATCCTTCATAGCCATGGAGGAATGCAATTTTTTTTTGTTTTCCTCTTTTTGTTCCTCTGGGAACTGAGACAAGTTTGTGGGTATCATTTCTGCTTGTTTTGTTCGCAGGATTCCTCACCTAATAATGAGAGAAGGATTGGAAAGGAAGGGGTAGAGGGAAATGAAGATTCCCCTGTTATGAAACAAGTGTGTGAGATCTGTTTAGAAGAAAAGTACCCTTCTAAATTTTTTTGATAATAGGGTTTGCTTGCACATGTTTTGTTTTGCTTGCATAACCCTGCACATTTTTGTTCTACTTGCATAACCCTGCATATTAGTAATAAACTGTAAGAAAATTTGGTGTCCATTGATTGCCCTGTGCCCAATTGCACCGAGCATATGATGCCTGAAGAGTGCATAGAGATCCTTCCAAAACAAACTTTTGAGCAGTGGAGTTTGGCATTGGTGGAAGCCAGTATTCCCCCTTCTCAAATGGTCTATTGCCCTTTTGGGAATTGTTCGGCACTCTTGTTGAAGGATGTTGTGCCTGATGACGTAGTTTACTCAAGTGAGGCAACTGCTGTTGTTAATAAAGAATTAGACTTCTCTCAATGCCGAGGGTTATTCTGTGTTCAGTGTGGTGTGCCATGGCATGCAGGTTTAGATTGTTCTGAATTTCATAAATGGTCGGATTCTGAGAGAGAGGAAGGCGGTCTGATGCTATTCAAGCTTGCCAAAGAGAATGGATGGCAACGGTGTGCAAGCTGCAAACATATTATTGAAAGAAATTTGGGATGTTGTCACATGACTTTGCAGGTCAGTAACCTGTTAAATGACTTCGTAGTCAATAATTATAATTAGGGATGTTGTTAATAATGTTTTGATAAATATAATTGTTTCTTTGTTAAGTGTTTCTGAGTTAAAGTAGTAGTGGCAATAGATTGTTGTCATTCCCCATAGTATTTCAATATAATATGTTTTGAGTCTTGAAAATCTCCTCTAATGTTATTTATGTAACAAGATTGCTTTTAGATTTCCTTGAGCAGGCAGGTGTTTATATATAATAATCGTTTCTCATTAAAAAAATATAGGGTGGTCTTCGCCTTCATGTAACTTATTTGCAGCAGTTGATAAAACTAACACTTTCCAATCTTAAAAGGGAGCTTACTAGTAGAACGAGAATCGACACATTATTGTGGGCGGTGTTTCAGGTGTGGTTACCACTTTTGTTATAAATGTGGATCAGTTTGGAGGACAGACAGAACTCATTGCAACTGTTCTAGTTAGAGAACTATAGTGAATACTAATGGTTTTACTTGTAGGCATTGATGGGTTGTCCTCGCCCTTATTCGGGTTTTAGACCACTCAGAATCTAAGGTATAGGAGCAGGGAACTTTATACTTCAGTATGCCATGACCAGGCCTATATGTGATATAATATTCTTCTATAATGGCCAATCCAGCCCCCCTGGAATACCAAACCATATTTCCAAGTGAAGGAATTGCATGATAACACACAGTGAATTTTGGAAAATGTTTGTTGAGGCTGCACATTTGAGTGTCAGTCTATCCGCAGGCCAAGAAAAGAGAGACGTGTCGAGACAGCGAATGAAACAGTTGAGGATTAATCCCGACGTGCCGATTAAATAATCAGTAGAAGTGAGGCTTATGATATATGGGCAATGTAGGGCTTACACATTACATACCTGACCGTTTTTTACATTCGCAGATTTTATCCTCTTCCACGAGGAAATGCTCGACATAGATTGTACTTGAGTGCTGGGTTCCCGCAATCCCTGCAAGATGCAGACATATACATTAATTTAAAAAAAATGGAGAGATTTTATTGAAATTGTTTAATTGTGTAAATTTAATTATTTTTAAATTATTCGTTGGGAAGGATTGAAGGTGAGCTTAACCAAGACTGTACAATTTTGGTTACAGTATTTTTATTGAAGGATTTGAAAACCTAAAATTTTGGTGATAGCGTCTTACATTTTGGTGAAACAGGAAAATTTTGAAAAGACTCAAGAGGCACAGACACTATACCAATTTGCAGGGGCCCACTCTTCTTCAGATTCAAGTGCAAGCTCTTCCACTGTTCCCTCCGTTCCCTCCGAGGAGGGTTATTCATCCTTCATAGCCATAGAGGAATGAATTTTTTTTTTTTTTTCCTCTTTTTGTTCCTCTGGGAACCGAGACAAGTTTGTGGGGATCATTTCTGCTTGATGAATATTCCCCTGTTATGAAACAAGTGTGTGAGATCTGTTTAGAATAAAAATACCCTTTTGAATTTTTTGAAAACAGGGTTTGCTCGCACATGTTTTGTTCTACTTGCATAACCCTGCACATGTTTTGTTCTACTTTCATAACCCTGCATATCAGTAATAAACTGCAAGAAAATTTGGTGTCAATTGATTTCCCTGAGCCCAATTGCACCGAGCATTTGATGCCTGAACAATCCATAGAGATCCTTCCAAAACAAACTTTTGAGCAGTGGAAGCCGGTATTCCCCCTTCTCAAAAGGTCTATTTCCCCTTTTGGGAATTGTTCGGCACTCTTGTTGAAGGATGTTGTGCCTGATGATGTGGTGTGCTCATGTGAGACAGCTGCTGTTGTTAATAAAGAATCATAATGCCATCAATGCCGAGGGTTATTCTGTATTCAATGTGGTGTGCCATGGCATGCAGGTTTAGATTGTTCTGAATTTCAAAAATGGCCGGATTCTGAGAGAGAGGAAGGTGATCTGATGCTTTTCAAGCGGCATTCAGTTTGTTAGATTTATTCAGAATTTGCAGATGATTTATAATTTATTATATATGGCTAACTGATGCAAAATTTATATTAATTAGCTAAATGAAGCTCTATAGGGTTTCAAATATGTCAGGCCTTGTCGATTTCAGGGCACCTCTAAAAAAATGTGCATAGATAAGCTCTGCTCCACATATAAATACAACCTTCACTATAATTGTAGTTGACCTCCCAGTGGCTTATGGAGTTCTTTTGGGTTGTGATTGTTCAAATAATTGATCACAACCATGGTTTGTATAACTTTGCATATTAACGCTAGACTAAAATGCATACTGCAATATTGACAAGCATATCCATACTCTTGCATTTATTACAAAGGCCACTCTTTGTTTTACTCATGATCTGTGAAATGAATTTTGAAGGGCTGTAAGGCCTTCAAATGAAATCATTGCTCCGGATCTATCATATACATATTTGTCACAAAAATAGCAACTAACATGGCTAGAAAGCAAGCTCTTAGTTAAGATGAAAGGCTATTTGGGCACCGGTACCATGCAAAATTAGAAATGGCTTATCGATGTTAAGGTTCATTAAATCAAAGAAACCATTAGATTCACTTGGAGCTGGTGCCAAAGAGGATATGTTGTCTCTTTCATTTAAGCTTTCGCATTCAAGCTTTGGCCTAATCATGTGGATTGCATGATGTGTTTCCTTTTGTTCACCAATGAAATATTTGACGCATTTTAAAAAGAATTCCGAGAAACAGTTTGACAAACTGTCTAATAGTAAAAGCATTGCTTAAAGCATATTGGGAATAATAATAATACTTGTATTTTTGTGCAGTTAATGACGTATGGTTACAAATGGGATAATACATTTCTGTGAAACATATTTTTAGGTACATCAAAAAGCTTGTCTGGTTTGTATTTGTAAACTGTCACACCTGCCGTGGAAATGGGCCCTTTAAATTCATAACGCATTGGCCGATCTTTGATAAAGAACATGTTGTAGTTACTATAAATATGCCAAAATTCTTCACTTTCTATCTTTCAGTTGATGATTCTTTTTATGATTCATTGTGTCTTAGAAGTTGCACAGGCCTTCCACATTTTGACATTTTTTATGATTTAGTGTGTTTTATAAGCTGCACAGGCCTTCCACATTTTGATGCATGAAACTGCAGAGAGTGGCTACGTCATATCTAACATTTGGTACAAGTAAGAACACATGAAACACTACTAGACCAAGTTTTAAATGGTGATTCAGCACATATGCTACTTTAGCCAATTTGGAACCTGTGAGTTCTTTATCTTGATTGTGGTCGTTTATCAAAAGGTGGGAAATCAACTTCCGATAATACTCCTATTTCGAACTGGCGATCAAATACAAAAACAAATTTGCTTCTCTGCAACTCTCTTCTCCTTTTATGAAACTCTGCTTAAATGCAGTCAACTAATTATCATGCTAGAATCATACAATTGTGCGCTTGATATATACCAAGCGCTGGAAGAAAATATGAAGAGGAAGAGCAAACAAACTACTTTCCCAAGCTCTTGAGAACATGATATTGTTTCTTCTAATATATTTCTGTGAAACACCGAGGGATCTTCTAACACCACAAATTGTTCAGCAAGAGTTCAAAGGACTGCAACACCCACCTCTATGTGGAAGATCTGTCAGAATCAACCATTGACATAGATATGTTACTTGATTCGAAGAGAAATTGAAGATGAAGTGATTAATCTGAATGACAAAATAAATATTTAATGAATGTCTAGTTTCTATCCTTGCCATCAGGAATCATGTAGGGGAACCATCTTTCTCATATGTGTCTAAATCTTGAAACATTTTCTAGTCAAGTTTAGGATGCGTTTTGAAAAGTAAGGCTCAATCCTCAAGTTGATCTTATACTTATTTCAATTTGGTATTTATTTGCCAAAACTTGCTAGTGAAGAGTGTTGCCCTTGAAGCAAATTAAGAAATTTTAAGAGCGGTCTGTTTTTTTCCGCTTTTAGGTTGCTTGGGTAACTTTCCAGGTTTTTAATGCTATATATATCTTCCGGAGGAGATTATTTGCATTTTCTCTTCATGGGCTGTTAAATGTGATTCAAGTCTGCTTTTTGTTTCTATATCCTTTTATTGCAGAAGACTGTTTAATAATGATGGGTTGTTGAATGCAATTTGTCTTTTTTAAGTGTACTTTTCGATGCTTTAATAAGTAATTAATTGTACAAAGTTTTTGTGCCTTCTTTTCATATACATTACAGAATGTATTTTGAATTCAACTAAAATATTTTAGGTTTTTCATTTATGATTACTTCTTTTGTGGTTGATGAGGTTCACAATCCGTCAATCTCACAAGGAAAGAAAAAATTCTGAGTTAAGAAATATAATCAATATCTCTAATATCTAAATGATTCTTGGTGTCATGAGTGCTTTTGTGGAACCGAAGATTATATTAAACGTCATCAAATATGGGTACAATGACATCATCTAAGCAACCTCACCAATCTCTTCCGTTTTAGTTTATTTAGGAGGTCAAACATTGGCATTATTGGCAGTTTTTTGAGCAGAGGGACTAGCATGGCAGAAAAAAGAGGAAGTAGTGATCTAGTTACTAGTACTAAGTATAAATGAATAAAGATTCCCAAAATGCAAGTTCATAAAAATGTAGATGCAACTACTCCCTTATTTGACAAATAAAAAAATGCAATAATATATTCTTTGGCAGACTCATAACGCTGATCCTTGAATGTTATGTTACAATATCATCTGTTGGTAAAAGATAGTTGTCATAAAGTATGTCAAAGCTTATGCATGCTTACAGTGATGACCAAATAACCTTCTAGAGAAATTTCCATCTGTTTTGCTCTAGCACTTCCAAATTGAGTGTTAACAACTTAAAGTATAGTGCTGCCTCTGCAACAGAGCTGATACATTTCACAAAACTCAGGAAGCATTAAGGATACTAATACCTTTCCAATGACCATAGTTTTTATAATTTGTACTCTAAATAAGGCTGAGATTAATATTTTGAAACTGAACTTGCACTTGACTCTATGGCCATAGTTTTTTATAATGTTTCCTCTAAATAGGCATGAGATTGAATTGTTGAACTGTTAATAATGCATTATTAGAACGAGACAAAGTCTTTATAGTACAAGGCAAATTTAATTTGTGATACTTACAGTTGAGAGGAAAGAAACATAAGCTTGATTTGTGAAGTACAGATATCTTATCATAGTGGTAGATAAGATAACTGTACTTCACATCATAGTGTTTTCTGTAAAACAAGTGAACAATATGTTAGTAGAAGTTCATAGATTATTTAAATGACAAATTAAATCAAGAAAGTTTATTTTAAAGGGAATTCAAGTTAATTATTAAAGTAGAAGAGTCAAGGAAGTTTTTTCTAACTAGAGGCCTATGATGCAACTTAGTATCCGTATGAATTATTTGCCAGTACTCTTCAATGGAATAACGGGAACTAATGTTTAGTTTCATAACAAGAAAGGCTACAACTCCTTTCAAATGTAAGTGGATCCTTTAGACCAAGGGTACTTACTGCCTTGATGGGAGTTAGTGGTGCTGGAAAAACTACCCTAATGGATATCTTGGCTGGAAGAAAAATAGGGGGCTATATAAAAGGAAATATAAGCATCTCTCGATTCCCTAAGAAGCAAGAAACATTTGCTCGCATCTCAAGGTACTGTGGACAAAATGAGGCACAATTTTTTCCTTCCTTTACTAAAATTGACCAAAATCACTACACATATCTTGCTTAGCAACTATTGGATCTCTTTAAGAATCTTATGACGTTTCCTTTGCAACATTGCTAGTTTAAAATATTTTTTAATACAAATAAAAAAAAATGAATCATGTGTACAATTTAATTTTGTCTATTACTCTCTTTGGGTTTTTCTAATTTTTGGAAGAGTAACACATGCTTCACTCAAAGTAACTATATAGTGAAAATTTGTTATTTAAAATATTTTTTAATAAAAATAAAAAAAATGGAAAACAAATTTTTATTTTTATTTTATTTTTCAGGTCTTTTAATTTTGTTAAGCTTTAGTCTAACAAGGGGGTAAATTTGTCTTGAAAACTATGGAAATTCTGATAGTATTTTGAAAAAAAAATGTAGAAATTTTTGTAAATCTAAGTTATAGCACTCAAGCTTCAAGATTTTTGGTGATAGTGTTAATTCATTTCCACCCTAAAAAACATGATTTAAACATTCCACCTGCCATATTTTTTGTAAAAAAAATGGCGGATTTTTTGTAAAGGTGCAAAGGTACACTGAAGGAATAAAATATTTGGGAAAATATGGAAAGTTGCGAAGACAAAATGGATCAATACAACTTAGAGGACAACTTCAAAGAGCTAGAACAAAATTTAATCATTGTTGTCTTCATGTCGCGAACCAAGACCATGGTCAATGTGACTATTGCATATTGGCGGGCTTCAACATCTGTCCTCAATCTTGTGGAGTGAAATTGTGATTTTTGTGATAATCTTGGTTTCATACTGACATCTGGATGGGATACACAAGAAACATGCTATTGTAGAGTGGGGCTAATGGGTGCACATGAAAAAGGCTACTGGAGGGTGCCACCAGTCATATTTATGTTGTGTAATGGGACTAAAAATAATACTTATTGAAAAATTATATCGATGTGATTAATGTGCATTTATAGGAAAGGTAGGTAGATAGAAATAGGGCAAGTGGGTCCACATAAAAAATGCTTATGAGAGATGGGATCCACTGCGATTAATGCAACACAAGGAATCTATTCAAATAAATTTTAAATAAGGATGCCAATGGGAGAAATACAGACACACACACACTCTCTCTCTCTAATTCTTGGAGACTTATACTCCTATATGGAGAACGTTACACTAACAGAATGCTTAAATCCTTAATATTGATGATTATGTAGGAATTTCTTGAACTAGAAGTAGGAAGTCAGGTTTCAATGACTTAATTTTCAAAATTTCAACACAACCCCTTGTTTTGTAAAATCTTTGAATGGATTTCTAGCAGTAGGGCTTCCAAATTCCTAAGGAAAAAGGAGTGACCTATGTTATAGCTCTTTGATATAGTAGCAAGGTTCAATAGTAGTACTTGAACCAGTATCCCAAGGGTCCAACTATGGAAGTTTGATTGTACCCATATCCATAGCGTCCAAATTAATGAAGCATGAGAGAGTAATCTTTGAAAGTGTTATTCTCAATTCCACTATAAAATATATGTGGTTGAGAGGGTAATCTAAAGCTAGTTTCAAGACACCTACAAGATTTATAGTATAACCAAGGGTATGTGGAAGTGAAATTTTGTGTACAAGTGTTGTTTGATGAGGTCCTACTTGAAGGGGTATTAATAAAGGTTACAAGGGTTTATAACTAGCTTAAACCTATAATAGTTCTTACATGTGTACTTCCTCAACCATATGTTTCGTACTAAATGAGATATCACCATGTCATTTATAGAAGTTAGAACATGTCCCTAGCCTAAAACAATTTCTCTAAAAATGTGTCGAGGAAAGTGCTTTCATAACACTTGTAATTTTCCAAAAAAAACTATTCCTCAGACATATTACAAATATGTAATATGTTAGAAATACAAATATTACTCAAACATATCATATAAAGAAATAAAATTGCAAACGTAATCGACAATATGAAACAAAATATTATATCCTTATTGATATGGAAGTAATGCTCACTTACATATTCAAAGGGAAACCCTCTAATAGAGAAGAATGGTACCACCCATAAGATTAATCCTATGTGTGTTTGAGGTACATATCGTTTTTTAGGTTGGTGAGCCAAGCTAGTGTTCCTATGTTTATATGTTTTGAGGTTAGAGAGCCTAGTTTTCTAAATATGAGATCATATGCAAATTAATAAAATACACCATTTCTATAGGCCAAGTTAAAAAATATAGTATGCATGAATAAGAATCCATGAATGTGAAATGGGTGCTAAGGTATAAGTGATAAAGGGCTTAAGCCTAGATGGTTAATCTATGATTAAAATATTTTTACGTCAAAAAGTTCACGTGTTTTATCTTTATTCCATAAAATGACTTTAGAGAGTGATATTTATCAAAGGAGGGACATGCACATTAAATCAAGGTGTGTTAGTGTCATTCCATTATTCATTGCAACATTATTTCTAAGGAGGAAGGTGATTGTACCTCCTATAGGTGAGGGAGTTACCCTGTCATATGATTGGCTCCTATAAAATCATAGGTGGGTTTAAGAATAAGGGGATAGGTTTTCCTAGTGTGAGGTTAGAAAGGTACTAGGGAAAAATCCCGAGGGAAATTCGAATTTATATAATTCATAGGGATGTGAGACATCCCTAGCAAGTTGAGTTGAAAAACCATGGAAGGGTAATTGCATAACCCAATGGACTATGGGTGCAGAGAAATGGGTGTAGTACCTTGGCTTGTGTAGGTTGATGGGGATGTGATACTGTTGGTGGGATGCCATTGGATATTGGTACCATGACCATGTTCATGTTTAGAATTACTTAGGTGCCATAACGGTTTTAGGTAAGCCTTTTTTCTTCTAGAGGATTCGCCCCAACTTGAGGGAAACTTGTTGTTAAGATATTATGTGTAGCATGTTTTATGGCTACGTGGAATGTTTGAGGTCTTAGCTATTCAATATTTCTTTAAAAATATAATTTTTTATTTCTATGTTTATGTGTTATGTGCTTTTCATTGTGATTATGTATGTAGTTTTCACTTGGTATGCATGAAAAGTAATATAAGTAGTATCAATTATATATTTGAACATGAGGGAATTACATAGTAGGATGCATTCGACTTGATAGACATATGTTACAAGAAAGAAATTCAAGGGAAATTTTAAGAAAATTTGGGATACATAGGTAGTGATGTGCTCTAGTGGGTGATTGGTTACAAAGTGGCATGACAACCCAGATCACAACATTAAGCTTGCATGGGCCAAAGATGGAATGCAAAAGTCGAATTTTGTAAAGTATCCCTACAAACTATTTGAAACAATATTATCACTAGATATGATTCGACGAACTTTATAATTTTGGGTTATGTAGTGGTTGAATAAATTATCAAAGGGTATATATCTTCACAGACTAGAATGATATCAGGATATGGCCATATTGCATTGGTTGGGCATACTATGAAATGTTATGTGAAGTAGGTGAAGATCTCAAGCCATCATGGAATTTAGATTACAAAATCCATTAAGGACAGAAAAATATAGGTATAAAAGTTAAGTTGGTGGTTTCAAGATTAGATTCAGTGAAAATATGGGTCAACTATAACAATGAAATTTCAAATTTTGTGTAGACATAAATTATGGGAAAATAAACTTTACTAATGGAAAAAAAAAATTTAAATTTTGAAAACTTTAATTTTTTATACTATGACATCAACAATGAAGTGGTAGCTAAGTTGGCATGTGAAGGAGGATAGGTGGCACGACTAAATGCCATTAGAATTCAAGGAGTTTTTCAACCCCTTCACATCTTTGGATTTGGTATCATTAAAATCCACTGATCTATTTGGATGCCAACTATTATATCCATAAAAATGCAATTTTGTGTTAACTTTCACACATATTTGACTCTAATATAGATATGGGTCATCAAAAGTGGATCATGGCCATTGGATCCATTAAGTGTGTAACTTTGTATTAACTCATGTGATTGTTGGAATGTGATATGGATATGTATTTCTCAATCGAGTGGAGATGGCTATTATATCGATAAAAGTGTAACTTGATATTAACTCACATGCATGTGGGAATTAAGTATATATTACATTAGACGAGGTTGATATTGAATAATTCTCAATGTTTTAATATTTTAACACACTTTAAGCTAGCGCTCTAGCCTCAACAAGTCTATTCGGAACATAATATTAAACCCACACTCTCGTTGTATGATATCAATGTTACCTCCAATCACTAATGTAGTTTTTCCCTCAAGTCTTTGACCAATGCAATTTTTTCTTGTCTACCCTTAGCTAGTATTCATGTCCTTCAAAAAATTGTAAGATCTATGCTCATTTTCCCCACACAACAAGCATTTTTTGTCCAAAATTTCCTCCTCTACCTCTAGGAGTTCACTAACCTCTAAGGTCTTCATAATTTGTTCTAATTTGTTGGGTTTCCACACTGCTACATTATTCTCTTTTAATAATATTGCTTTGTCCTCTTTTGGAAAAATTCTTGCCTCTACCTCTTTCTCCTTTATCATGAGAGCTTTGTTTTTTTCTAGAGAGCTTATGTTTGTTATCAAAGGCACATACCAATATTCCTTTTCAATTTATTGAATTCTTAGCATACTTATTTAATATTGGATAACATACCAAGGGTCATTAATATATCTAGAAACATTTGCATCTTCCACATCACTTTCTCATAGAAAACTTATACAATTATTTATTCTCTTTTTTCATAACCATCTCTTTTTGTATTAGGTTTTGCAACTTCCTAAAAAATTCAATCCACTAGACATAATTACCAAGTTATCCTTGCAATCATCCTACCCCAAGCCTTATTTTGTATTTTTCTCTTCACTTCCTTCAAATCACACATTATCACACCACATGGGATAATGTGGTTCCTTGAACCTTCAAATACCTCAATTTACCTTTGCAAAACCTCTACATCTTACTCCTCATAACTCACATCGTACACATATAATATAACTCTCTTATGTATTTTTCCTCCATAAATAATCATCCTAGCTAACATGGGTCTGAGACATCTAGGTGATTTCATTTGCATCTCCTCTACATTTTCCTATATACTAGTTTATATTTTTACTCCTCTTCTATGTGACATGTCGTTACTCTTTTATGTAATTATCCAACAAATTGACTTTGTTAGAATTTCTTTTCTCCCACAAATAGTTATACCCAATAAGCTCTCAAGTTAGCAGGAATTATTCTTCAATTCACATTTAGGTCATAAATCCATGCTAATGCTAAACTAACACAACCTTGGATAGGCATGCAGAAAACAATAATCTCTAGGGCTACCAAGGCTAAAGTTATAACACACAATAATAAATGGAAGCATAAAAAGTAAAAAAAATAGGAATACAACGGAACAACCTAAATTTACATGACCAACTATACATATCAAACTACAAATTTTATAAGCTTGCATACAATGCCTCAATGCGCTTCAAAAAATGCTACAAAAGAAATACAAGGCAACCTATTCTTCTTTGAAATCTAAAATAAAAATTCCCATTTTTCTAAGTCTTACTAAGGATTACTAAAGTTCAAGAGTACCTCAAAATGATAATTAAATAACTTAGGATTTATGTTTTTATTTCTACCAAAGAGTTCCCTTGATCCACTCCTTTTCCTATGTGTTTATTCTTTCCTTTGTTCTATTATTCTCCTTCCATCATTACTATTCTTGTCAACTTCTCTATTTCCTTAATATTCACGTATTCATTTTTTTTTCTATGTGGTTTGTGGACCCCTGAGATTGGTGACTGCTACATCCATGTAATATTTGTACTAGGTAGGTCGACATGAAGGGATCACTTCCTATCAGCTCAACCACAAAGCCCGACCATAAGAGTTTCATGTCTTCATATTTATGAGAAAGATAATGAATAATCTTGTCTCCAAAAAATGTTTATTAAATTAAAATATCCTCCCTCCGTCAATTTCAACAACCCACTTAACAATAAAATTGTACTTATTATAACTTCCAAAATCCAATGAATTTAAAATATTACTCAAATCACTTAACCACCAATAATTCAACTTAAAATTAATTACTTGAGGATTGATTGTAGGATCCATCAAAATTAATCTCATCACAAAAAACACAAGGATGAATTAGAATCGTTTGATGAGTGACAAATATCCAATTACTAAGGTAGATTTTAGAAGCACAAACAAATAATATCACCTAGTAGCCCAAACACTTAGAACTAAATAAGACTATTAAATTATCACATTTTGTTGGGGCATACAGATCATCACTCAACATATATATTGGTCAAGTATTGAGTACTAACTGTTACTTAGTTTGATGATGGATTGGTTAGAATAATGACATGATATATCCGGTTTACAAGATATTCAATATATATAATTTAATTTAATGTAATATTAAAAAATATAATATTTTGAAGTAAGAGTTATAATATTTTGAAGTGGAATATTATATATTTTTGTTTCATAATTATATGAAAAAAAAATAATAAAGATAAATATAAATATTTTTATAAATATGTTAGATTAGATAATAATAATGGGAAAAAACAAATGATTAAATATTTATGTATTTGGGCCGAATTTCTAATAATGAAGGAGATGTTGTCACATAAAATTACATTTAAAAATAATAAAATAATACTGACATTAAAAAAGTAAAAAATAATACTAACAAAAAAAAATCAATGTGAGGGAAATTCATAAATGACATGTATAAATAATACTATTGATACAACATGATACTAATATGAGGGAAATTGATAAATGACATGTATAATAATGCTATTGATACAACATGATGTATAGTTTAAGTTAAACTAATATTAAAAAATTAAAAAATGCTACTAAAAAAACCAATGTGAGCAAAATTGATAAATGACATGTATAAATAATACTATTGATACAACATGATGTATAGTTCAATGTATGTTCAATTAACCTATAATATTTAAAAGGAAAATAAAGTAATTTAAATGAAAAAAATTCTTAAATTTTTACTTTTATGGAAATGCCTAATTTATTATATTCTTAATATGGAATTCATGTATAATATTTGGAAAATATTATTAACCACAAAAAGACTTAATGTGGGTTATATACATACCTAGATTTATCTTAAATCCCAATCTACTAAGCACAAAGAGGATCAAATCTCTTTTCACTCTTAAAAATATTTGCACCTCAAGAAATTTGATCCCTCTTGGGGTTTAGTAAATTTGAATGTAAGATGGATTATTATTTAATATTAATGTAATTTGAGGAAATGTTTTAATATAAATTTATTTTATTCTTAATTTTATTTTATTTTATTTTTTATTCTTGAGTAATTTGACCAAATTAAAATATTTACGTAACATGAGCAAACAACATCTCTTTCATATTGGGCTAGAGAGTGGCATATCCACCCAATAAAGAGAGAAAACATTTTAAAAAATATAAATAACAAAATTAATTAAGATATATTATATAAGTATATGTTTTCTATTTTTGAATATGAGGGGACATGTATCAACATTTTAATGTGGATAATGTGAATTATAAAGAAAATATTTCAACTTCAATCATGTATATTATATAGAAAAGTGAAAATGAAAAATTCCTTACAATTATTAAAACATTTTATTAGTGTGTTGTTCAAAACCTATCTTAACTTGAGATCTACCAAGAGTATAGAGCAATCAAATTTCTTGATAAGATGCAAATTTTTAATTTTTAAACTCAAAAAAAGATTTACATCTTGAGAGATTTGATATATCTAGATGTTTTTTTTTGTAAGCTTGGTAGTACCTCATTTTTTCATTAATTTAACAACAAGTTACAACTAGTTTTAAAGATAGTTAGGTGGCGTCAACTTTCCTTGTGGGAAACCAAGTCTGTTGGCCACCTAACAACATGGTATGCCATCCAAAAAAAATAAGTTTTAAGTCTTTCTATCCATGCTATATATGATTGTATGTCTTTGCATATCCTACTATCTACTTGCCTAGTGGCATAACTATCTATACATTGAAAATTAAAGGCTATCTACATACTTGTAAACAACATCAAAAAACTTGACAAAGAGACCTTAGAATAAATAATCTTCTTCATCAGCTGAAGCAGATTCCACCGGTGCCAGGTATTTTGCAGTAGAACCTGGGAGTTATGTTAGAGAAATGATGCAAGGTAGGTCGTTCTGAATGAGTCAGATGAACCCATTCTTCTTCTACATCTGGAACTAGAGTTTCTAGAAATATTGTTTGTAGTTCGGGAAACCCTGCACTGCGGTGGCCATGCTCATAGAGATATGTTCAAGGGCCTTGCCAAAAAATACCTTTCATGGACCATTAAAAAAATAAGGTTTGTTTAAAATGTGTTACACAACCTCGAGTATGCCTAGGATCAGGCACCAAGATCCACCAATCCTCTACATCAATTTCCATTGAGCTTGCCTGGTGATCTGGCGATCAAGACCGCTTCCCATTCCTCAATCAATTTTCTTATTTCCTCAGCTGTGCTTTCCTGATAGGCTTCCGCAACATCATTGATAATGATCACAAAAGACTTTACGCCTCTTGGTTTAACACTAGGTGAATTGGATTGACCCACTACTTGCTTGCCTTTATTATTCCTACCATAACCCCTCGGGGCAGGGCTTCGATTTCAAGTCGCTGCACGAGCCATGGAAGCAGTCTTGCGGCTTGAGGGTATGTTATAATATTGAGTACTCGCATGTGGTAGACCAATCCCACAACAACTCGCATTTTGGGTCATGTTACCAACCAGCTCACCTGTCCAGGGACCAACAAACAACCATAAATCCAGAACATGGGGGTAAACAACCTTCCTTTCTTTGCAAAAATTTTTAATGGTGTTCCCCGATCCATGTAGGGGGTCCATCACCATACACCAAGATCAATAATTATCGTGCACCAGAATTTCAATGTAGACCCTATAGGGCTATCTTCCATGACCTTTATTTTTTAGAAGAAGAATCGACACATACAGACTCACAGGGGAAGGGCCAAAATCTTTGCCCCCACTGGGCATGGTCCAAAGAGTCTCGATAGCAGCATAGTCCCCCCACACTACCATACGCAACACCAACCCATCCCGACTTGACTCATAATTCCAAAATCCATAATATCGAAACCACACAAGACTACCCCAGAGCCAGGCCGGGTCTAACCTAGACAAATTCAGAGCTATGGGGTTGATTACCACGAGGAAGACCTAGATTAATCCCTTTCAGGACAACCAAATTCCAAACAACATATAAATAGGAACTTGACCAGGAATTTGGAAAATTACCATAATTTATCCAATAGAAAGAAGCATGCATTTGTAAGACAGGACGCAGACCCTCTAACCACCACGACCTCAGACCAATCCAACATAATTATTTTACCTAGGATACTAGCTTCATGGAGAAAAGGGAGAGGTATCGGACTACATACCATGTATCCAACGCAAAGGAATGTTGAAGGCACACCGTTGTCAGCCTCCCTCCGCAACAACTTACATTGAATGCCAACTCTCGTTGAGCCAGGACCAGAGGTTCACCAATGAAACATTTCATAAAAACCACCAGATGCCCAAGCCTTGAATGGCTACCACTACCACCACTCACGATGTTATTAACTTCCCTCATGCAGTGGCTCTAGCGACCTTCCCTGGATTGAGGGGGCCATGTCAACTAAAAAGTTTCATTTTGGTGTGAGCATCCCCAGTTTTCCAGGAAGTGAGCAAATCGATTTCCTTCCTGCCTCACATGCATTATGATGACATAGTAAAAGTTATGAATTAGATCCCCCAGCTCCTGCACCAACTTGGCACTTTTCCAACAGTGGTTGAGCTTGTCCCAATTACTCCCCTCACTTAGTTTCTTGAGAGTGTTGATTACGAGTTTGGATTCCCATCCAACTACTAGCCTTCTGTATCCCAGCTTGATTGCTAGGATCAGGCCCTGACAGGCACCAACAAATTCCGCTTCGTTACTTGCATGAACGTAGCAGTCTGCATAGGTGAGTCTGGTATTTTCTCTATAATCCCAAAAGAGTCCCTTGAATCACGCCGGACCCAAGTTTCCTTTCGAGGCTCCATCAAAGATTAACTTTGTGAATCCCTCCAGTGGAGTGATGAAGATTTGAGCTAAATCCATTCTGCTTGGAATCGATTTCTAGGAGTTTGGGGAAATCATCGTTGGCACAAGTTTTAGGCGGTGAATAATTCTGGCCTCTTAGGGAGAAACTTTCCAATCGTCAGGTAGCCAATTCTCTCCAAGGATGGTTTCACGAATGTTTTGAACTATCCCTTCCCACACTAGATATTGAGCCTATCATATGTTCTTGAAGATCTTGCAATCTCTCTCTTCCCAAATGGACCAGAGAGTAAAGCTTGGAGCTAAGGCCCAGGCCCAGTTGAGGACTGGTCTAGGGAAGAGGCCCTGTCGCCAAAGAAGAATGTATTCTTTAATGCTTTAGGGATCCATTTTTCCGAACAGATCTTTCACTTGATTCCATTTTTTAGTGGCAAATGGGCATGAATTTAGAAGGTGTTATAGGTCCTTGGTGTGACCACCACAGAAGATACAATATGAGGGTTCGTAGAAACCTCGTTTTTGGAGTTGATCCCGGGTTAGGATTCTGCCCCTGCAAACTAGCCAGAGAAAGAAGGCCACTTTCAATGACCACCTCCCCCCCAGATATTCTACCAAATTTTTTGTTGATTCTCTTGCCCCCACCATGCCTTTAATCTGTATGCCTCCTAGATGGTGAATGTGCCCCTTCTAGTGTATCCCCCCCTCAGAATTTTTGGGCCTTCCTATATGGTGATCCTTCTGGACTCTATTTCTTTGCCCAACTGAATCCATTGATCCGATTTCGGATGCCCTGGCTAGTCCTCACGGTATTTCCATATCCTCCATCATTCGGTTGTTGAGTCTTCTTTTCAATACTGATTCACTACATGATAGTTTATGTCTGAAGCATAGAGGAGAATATCACTTAGATCTTGTCTAGCAAAAAAATTTCCTTTATGCTGCCAAGAATCCTGCCAGAAGCGAGTTGTTTTCCCCTTTCTAATTTCTAAGAAGAAGTGCTGGTGGATAAGGTCACTATTTTGAGCTGCCACACTCCATATTGAAAATACTTTGGGCGGGTCACGATACCCGAGGATATCTTTGGTGCGGGTAGGCATGCCATATTTACGGGTCCAAATTTGTTTCCACAAATCAGCTCTTCCTCATATCCACCTCCACCAGATTTTAGTGCCCATTACTTCATTAAGGGTGAGAGGGTCCTGATGAACCAACCCTCCTTTAATCTTGGGCTGAATTAAGTTGGGCCACAAAACTAAAGCCCATTTCTTTAGCTATTGAGCCCCTCCCCATAGGAATTTTTGGCAGAAACCATACCCAAGAGTTGGTAAATCGGTATATATTGGAGGACAACCTTGAGGAGGAAAGTGCAACCAGCTAGGTTGAGCTTTTAGAATGTCCAGTTACTGAGTTTCATTTGGATTTTATGGAGGAGGGAGTTCCAATAGGAAGTTTTTAAAGAGTTCAGAGATAGGGGCATTCCCAGGTATTTGGTGGGAAGAGAGTTGATTCCAAAACCAATCACATGGGCTAAGAAGGCTTGGATGTTCCTTGTCATGTTGACAAATAAAATGCAGGATTTATCATTGTTTATTAAGGTCCCAGAGGCTTCCATGAAGTCTTGCAGAATTTCTTTTATACGACGTGCTTGCCATAAGGAGACATGGCATAAGAGCATAATGTCAACAAAAAACTATTGGTGAGTGATAGGGTGGTCATTTCCCCATAGTGCTAATCCTTATACTTTTAGAGATTGGGCTTCCTATTTCAGGTACCTTCTCAGGCCTTCAGCTACCAAGATGAATATGAACGACGATAGAGGGTCTCCTTGTCTCAAGCCTTGGGAGGTGTTGAAAGTTCTAGATGGAGATTCATCTAGGAGGATGGAATAAAGAGGGGAAGACACCATATCTAGGATCCAACTGATCCATCTCTAATCAAAACCACAGGAGTTGAGAATGCTAGTGAGGAAGGTCCAGTTAATACGGTCATAAGCTTTTGATAGGTGTAGTTTGATCATCATACCAAAGACTTTGAGATGTTTTAGATAATGAACGGCCTCCTAGGAAGTGATGAAGCCATCCAGGATCTGGCAGCCCTCTATAAAGCCACTTTGCTCCAGGGAAATGAGGTTAGGGAGCAGAGGTTTGAGGCGTTTAACAATGACCGTGGCTATAATCTTGTAAATAACATTACACAAGGAAATCATTCTAAACCCTTGGGGATCATCCGATTTGGTCGTTTTAGGGATTAAAGCAATAAAAATAGAATTTTTTCTTAGACATACCTTTTGGTTGCGAAGAGATTCCTCCACCACTTCAAACGCGTCTTTTCCAGTGAAGTTCCAAGCTGCTTGGAAGAACTCCATTGTGAATCCTTCATGGCCAGGGGCTTTATTCTTCACCATTCCTTTAACCACCTCCTCCACTTCCTCTAAGGAAACCACCCGCATAGGGCCTAGGTTCTAATCCTTGGAGATGATGTGGGGAATGTTTTGAGTGATTCTTTGAATTACCTCGGCCCTATCATGAACTGGCTTCGAGAGCAAAGAGTGGAAATGGTTCATGACCAGATCCTCCATTTCCTCATGCAGGACTATTCTGTTTCCGAATTCATTTTTTAAAGAGAAAATCCTATTGTGTTGGAGATGCTGGATCATTGCTTTGTGAAAGAAACAATATATCTCGATGTTTAGTAAATGTATGGAGTTAAGATTAATCTATACTGACTTACATTGTATTTAAATATAAATATAAAATTTTATCAAGTTTATAAATTTAATTATAAATCACATTTAAGGGATATATTGATCATGTTGAAATGGGATTCCATTATAACATGGTATAGACTTGCATGTGATTCCATTATGACATGGTTTAGATTTAAATTTTCATGTATTATAATTAAGTTATTTTTTAAATGTTTTTTTTTTATATATAAATTAACACTTTAAAAAATCCCTAGTATTACACTTCTATTTTGAAGAGTTCATTAGACTTGTGATTTTAATAAGTCCTTATTGCATTTTAGGCCAATAAAATTGAAAAATAAATAGAATATTTAAAAAAAAAACACACACTTAAAAATAACCAGTTTTAAATTAATTTTCTTCAGTGTCGTTTAATGAAATATGTGTGATTTGTGATTTCGTCGTCTTGATTCAGAGTAACTCTCACACTAGTGTAAGATTTATCTTTTCATTCTTATGTGTATGTGAGATCGACCCTCAGGTTTATGTATAATTGTGACTAGTTGTACGCACTGTAATTGTTTTCTTGAGTACATGTCCTGTCGGACATTGTGAGAGCATTATAAATTATTTAACTTTGCCGCCATCATTGTTGTTGTTTCAAAAGATGAGACCAAAGCATTTTGAGTTTCCACTTAAATATGTTTAAATATAAATAAAATTAGTATTTGCATGGTGCGGCGGTGCAAAGGGAACACCGAAGGCATGGCGGGACGATTGGAATGCAGCACAGACACAGAAAGGAGCCGACGCGCGGGAAGGAGCTGAGAGCAGTGGAGTGGGAGCAACCGCCAAGTGTCAAATTTTGAGAGGATAAAAGGGCGATAGATGGAGCACAGGGATTGGCTGGGATGAACAGTGTTTCCCAGTCAATCTCATAAAAGAGACACCTTCAATATAAATATAAATATACAAACCTGCCTCTCCCCCGTAAGGATTTAAATATAAATATATAAACCTCCCTCTCAGCTGTAAGGAGTAATCGTCCTTAAAAGGGGAACGAAATCCGTGCAAGAATATCAATTCATCGAGAGTTTATGTAGTGTTTCACAACAATTAAAATTCAAAATCAGTGGTGACTTTCCAATATAGAAAGTTATCCATTCACTGTTGAAATCCTATATAAAAATAAAAGGGCACAGTGATTGGATTTACTATTCATTCTACAAATCAACCCCTATATATATTACGAAGATTTAATAATATTATATTTTTTTATTAATATTTAATAGATAAAATAAAAATAAAAATTGTAACTAAATTTAATGATATAATGTTTAATTAAAATACATAAATAAATTTAGTTTTCTTCAGAAGGGAAAAAGGACTTAAAACATAAAATTAAATTCAAACTCAAATAAAACAAAAATATAGGAAAAATAAATAAATAAGAGGTAAATTTCAAAAGAGTTAAATAACAAGAAGTTCGTGCAAATGAGCCATGAACGTGTTTTCTTGATATGTTATACAATTTTGGAATTATATATTAATAGTTTTCACTAGACGTTTGCAAACCAAAATCTTCGCTCATCATGCGTATAATTTTTGTCCACTACTCCCTCTGGCTTTTTCTAATTTTGTGGAGTAACAGAGGCTACACTAGAAGTAACTATACAATGAAAATTTATGTATAGATTATTTAAAAAAATTTGATTCTACAGCACGTTGCTACCTTCTTGCTCCGCACTAAGATCATGGTTGGCGCAACTATGCCATATCGATACGCTTCAACATTTGCACTCAATCTTGTGGAGAAAAATTGTGAATTTTGTGATAATCTCGGTTTCATGCCAACATCTAGAGGGTATACACAAGAAAAATGCTATTGTGGGGCGGAGCTAATGGGTGCATATGAAAAAGGCTATTGGAGCTGGGTGCGACTAGTCATATATATGTTGTGTAGTGGGACTAAAAAAAATACTTACTGAAAATTTATACCAATGTGATTAATGTGGATTTATAATCTTATTCAGGTAGGCAAATAACAATAGGGTAAGTGGGTCTACATAAAAAATTCTTACGAGGGAGGGGATCCACTGCGATTAATGCAACACAAGGAATATATTCAAATAGATTCTAAATAAGGATGCCAATGGGAGAAATACACACACACACTCTCTCTCTCTAATTCCCGGAGAGTTATACTCCTATATGGAGAATGTTATAATAACACAATGCTTAAATTATTAATATTTATGATTATGTAGGAATTTCTTCAACTAGAAGTAGGAAGTTAGGTTTCTAATGACTTAATTTTCAAAATTACAACATAAACCCTTATTTTACAAACTCTGTGAATGGATTTCTAGGAGTAGGGATTCAAGGGTCCTAAGGAAAAATGAGTGACCTATGATGTAGCTCTTTGATATACTAGCAAGGTCCAACAGTAGTACTTGACCCAGTATCCCAAGGGTCCAACTAAGGAGGTTTGATTGCACCCTTATCCATACTATCCAAATTATTGAAGCATGAGAAATTAATATTTCAAAGTGTTATTCCCAGTGCCACTATAAAAGTTACGTGATTAAGGTAATCTAAGTTAGTTTCAAGACACCTACAAGACTTCTAGTATACCCAAGGGTATGTGGAAGTGAATTTTATGTACAAGTGTTGTTTGATGAGGTTCTACTTTAAGATGTATTAATAAAGGTTACAAGGGTTTATAACTATCTTGAACCTCTAATAGTACCTACATGTATACTTCCTCAACCATATGTTTCATACTAAATGAGATACCACTATGTCATTTATAGAAGTCAAAACATGTGTCTAAAAACACTGCTCTAAAAATGTGTCGAGGAAAATACTTTCATACCACTTTTAATGCGCCAAACAAAACCATTACTCAGGCATATTACAAATATGTAATATGTTAGTCAAAATAAATACAAATATTACTCATACATATCATATAAAGAAATAAAATTGCAAACGCAATTGACAATATGACACAAAATATTATATCTTTATTGATATGGAAGTAATGTTCACTTGCATCTTCAAAGGGGAAACATCTAATATAGAAGAATTGTAACACCCATAAGATGATTCCTATGTGTGTTTGATGTACATGTAATTTTGTATGTTGATGAGCTAAGATAGTGTTCCTATGTTTACACGTTTTGAGGCTAGGGAACCTAGTTTTGTAAATATGAGATCACATGCAAATTAATAAAATACACCATTGCTAGCTAGAGACCAAGTCAAACAAGAGTGTATGCGGGGCTAATAATGCATGAATGTGAAAGGGGGGCTAAGGGATAAGTGATGAAGGGCTTAAGTGACATGTTTTATATTTACTGCATAAAGTGACATTTATCAAAGGAGGGATATGCACATAAAATCAAGGTGTGTTAGAGTCATTCCATTATCCATTGCATCATTCTTTACAAGGAGGAAGGTGAATAGACTTCCTAGAGGTGAAGAAGGAGTTACCCTATGACATGATAGGCTCCTATTAAAATCATAGGTGGATTCAGGAAAAAGGGGATAGGTCCCTGGTGTGAGGTTAGAAAGGTACTAGCGGAAAAATCCCGAGGGAAATTGGAACTCATATATGCCATAGGGCTTTGAGACATCCCTGGAAAGTTGAGCTGAAAACCCATGGAAGGGTAATTACATAACCCAATGGACTACACGTGCAAAGAAAGGGGTGTAGTACCTTAGATTGTGTAGGTTGATGGGGGATGTGATACTATTGGTGGTAGGCTATTGGAGATTGGTACTATGGCCCTGTTCATGTTTAACATTAGTTAAGTGCCATGGTGGCTTTAGGTGAGCCTTTTTTCTTCTAGAGGAATGACCCCAACTTGAGGGAAACTTTCCAGTAAGAAATGACGTGTAGCATGGTTTATGGCTAGGTGGATTGTTTGAGGTCTTAGTTACTCAATTTTTCTTAAAAAATATGACTGTTTATTTATATGTTTGTGTGTTATGAGTTGTTTGTTGTGATCATGTAAGTAGTTTTCACATGTCATGCTTGAAAAGTAATATAAGTAGTATCACTTATATATTTTATGTGCTTGCACATGAGAGAATTGCATAGTAGGATGCATTCGACTTGATATACATATGTTACAAGAAAGAAATTCAAGGGAAATTTTTAGAAAATTTGGGTTACAAAGGTAGTGATGTGCTCTAGTGGGTGATTGGTTACAAAGTGGTATCAGAGTTCGGATCACAACATTAGGCTTGCATGGGCCAACGATAGAATGAAAAAGTTAAATTTTGTAATGTATCCCTACAAACTATTTGGCACAATATTATAACTAGATATGATTCCATGAACTTTATAATTTTGGGTTATGTAGTGGTTGAATAAATTAGCAAAGGGGATATAGATTCATGGACTATAACGATATCATGATATGTCCATATTGCATTGGGTGGGCATGCTATGAAAATGCTATGTGAAATGGGTGAAACTCTCAAACCATCATGGAATTCAAAGCGAAAAATCCATTAAGGATGGCCAAATATAGGTATAAAAGTTAAGTTGATGGTGTTAGGATTAGATTCAGTGAAATGACGGATCAACTAAAGAAATGAATTTTCCAATTTTGCATAGACATAAATTATGGGAAAGTAAAGTTTATTCATGAAAAAATTAAAAATATATATATTAAAATTTGAAAAATATTAATTTTTTTCTATTATGACATCAACAATGAAGTGGTAGCTAAGTTTGCATGTAAAGGAGGATAGAACAGGTGGCACGACTAAATGGAATCAAAATTCAAGGGGTTTTTCAACCCCTTCACATATTTATATTCAATATCAATAAAAGCCACTAATCTATTTGGATGCCAACTATTAGATCCATCATAATGAAACTTCGTGTTAACTTGCACACATATTTGAATCTAATAATAAATATGGGTCATTAGATTAAGTAGATCATGGCCATTAGATCCATTAGATGTGTAGCTTTGTATTAACTCACATGAATGTTGAAATGTGATATGGATATGGGTTGTTGGATCAATTGGAGTGTGGATATTATATCCATGAAAGTGTAACTTGATATTAACTCACGCACATGTGGGATTTAAATATATATTTGGGTCATCAAATCGAGTGGATCATGGCCATTAGATCCATTCGAATTGTGTCTTGGTATTAACTCATGCACATGTTGTAATACAATATATATCTTTGTCATCATAACTGCATGCAAATAAATGGTCAGTGACTCGATGCTCGATGACCCTTAACACCTTTCATTCGTGTGTGCTCTTGATCACTGCATTGGAACATATGCAACAAACTAAGGTAAGAGCCATATATATGTGAATCTCAAGTTTCATAAAATTATGTTTTCAAAGGGAGAAGTCAATAGCGTCTGGGGCTCGAATGACATTAGCACTTTTGGATTTAATCCATTTGTCATACCGAGTGCCATATGTTTAATATTGTCAAACTTAGTGTTTGGGAATATGTGTAGTTAAAAGGGTTTATTGAAATTGCAATATAGAGTTACAAAAGCACCAACGGTGTAGTCTAAACCCTTATCCATAGTAGGATCCCACACCAAAGTATAAATAACAAGTATTGTTTGATCCATAGTGTGAATTGGTGATCAAGTTTGGGATAAAAAGGACAACGGCTCCATCACTAGGTTTACAAATGTATTCTCCTCTTTGATATAGGCTTTTTATTGAATTCTTGTTTTCCTAAATTTTAAATCTTTGGTGGGGAGTTATGTCCTATTAATTTTTTTGTCCAATTTTGTGCAATTTTCCATATTCTACTACAACATCTATAAATTATTTTCTCATAATATCATATGTCTAAATTTCTATTATAGATCCATAGCTATGTTTTATTAGTCAACATATTTGTACTCACTACTTCTATGTCCCAATATGATATTTACTTATACATTTTCACCTCCTACAATTAAATGATGACTAACTTTCCCCTTGTATTATTTTAGTCATAACTACCTTATGTTGACTCTATTTCTCAATTATAATATGTCATTGGAAATATCTCTCCAAGATATTTCCTTTAAGATACAAACATGTTTTTTACCATTGGTACATAATTTTCATCATGGGTTTTGTCTACCTAAAATATGTCATTTGGGGCCTAAAAAATGCCCTACAATTTGATGACATCAAAAATCAACAAAATTTTTGAAATTTTATGGACTTTTCTACCATCATATTACTCAAAATCATTTAAAATTACCTATAAATATACTTTATGGGTTAATCATGGATTTTGGATCCATTAGAATGCATTTCCACCAAAACCATCTCACATGTTACAATATGACATGGATATGGACCATAAAATCAAGTTATTTGTGGTTTTTGGGTCCATTAGAAGCGCAACTTACCACAAACCATCATGCATTTTGTAATTCAATATGAATCGTGGGCCATTGATCTACCTTGGGATCAATTATTGGATCTGCAAGTGTGCAAGTTGCATAATGTGGGAAGAAGTGGGGAATGGACGGCATAGTATGTAGTAGCCAATAAAAAAATGGCACATGGACAGGTGGAAAATGAAGTCGGACCCTTCCATATTGATGAATTATAGTAAGGTGCCATGTGTACCATGGGGGGGAAAGTAGGGACCAAAAGGTAGGGAAAATAGTTCCAAGTGCACTAAGTGTTTAAAAGGGAAGACATGAAGACTCAATTCACATCCATGATAGCTAAGGGACACACACACACACACGCATACTTACCTATAAAAGGGAGCTCATGACCACTATCATTTTATTTATATAACAATTATAGGTGAAAACATGAAGTTGGGAAACATTTTTTGCCCTTTTTTGACGTTGAAAATTGTAATTTTCTATGTTTTTTCAACTTTAACTACACTAAACTCATATTTTCAATGCAAATTATGCTTTGACATAAAAACAAGATTTGTAGAGAATTGTCTTACCTCCATACTCATTATTTGTTTTTTAAATATTGGCATATAGAGGGGTAAATTTGTTGTTTACTAACTGCATATACTTGAAATTTCCAGGCAAACATAAATAGTCACTTTTTGAACCCTAACGTTTTTTAGGGAAGGTTATTTATTTTTTGGAAATAAACCATATCATCATAATCTACATAGATTGCAGTAATGCAATGAATACTTTTTGGTAATTTTCAGATTAAATCACTATTTTTTATTATTTTTTGAAATGGACGAAGACAAAAAAAACGGTGATGTTTGAGTACATTTTATGAGCCCTAGATATTCTTTTTAATGTGATCATCAATAAGAAAAATGAGAATACCCTTTTGAAGAAGACAGGGAGAGGAATTGCAATATGATTTTTCTGATTTTTTTGGTGTTTCCATTTTAAAGTTATTGAATTTTCATTCACTGCATTTTTCAAAACAATGAAATTCCATAGTGAAACAATTTAGTATAAAATTAATAACAAATTGAAATTTTTAATGAAACTCCACAAATCTTACATCATTAGAAACTAGATTCAAAGATGAATCTAATGGTACCAAGTCTGATAGATAACATTTTGTTTTTGTAGGTGTTCCGCCCCTCCAAAGTTGCAGGTTCCTGAAAAATGCAAAATTTTCTAGGTTTTTCATTGACCAGAAACTCTTGGCCAAGATAATTTCTCAAGCGAGACATTTATGAAACTCTCGACCGAGAAATTTTAAACTCTCGACTGAGAGTTTAAACCACCACAGGTTAAATTTAACCGTGCGGCTAAACTCTCATCCGAAAGTTGTACAAACTCTCGGCCGAGAGTTTGCACCCATAGCATAAACTGTAAAGTACATAGTGAATCATCTCATCACTGCCTGGGAGTAAATATCAAATTCATGTCAAGGTATCACATATAGAATATTGATCAATGATGCTACAAAGGTATCTAAACACTGAAGTCACAACTGAATCTCCAAGTAACAAATCACAAGTGGTGGAAAATGTGGTACTACACGCAACTTGGGTGCCAACATATAGAATTTTGTTGTATTATCATGGAAAATTTTTTACGGTTCTTGAAAATGCCATCCATACCACTCTCATACCCTCATCACATATGTATTAACCTCTTTGTCGAGATCATCAAGTAGACCAATTTCTTGAATGAGCATTATATCTGGAAGGTAGGATATAATAATTCTAAATCACAGTTAGTATGTGCATATCAACAAACTCCTCATGTTACAACATCATCCGAGTGCAGGAACTTCATCGAAAAAAGGATGTATGGAAAAATATTTAGAGTTTAAAACAAAAAAATCAAGTACAAAACTATTGAAGTAAATAATTCAATTTGTTGTAAATTCCAATGAGAGTATGTATATATGAAATAAAACTTATTAAATATTAAGACATAACCAATCGAGCTGGCCATAACTTGTACATATCAAAGGAAGATAAAATTGATTATATGTATTTCAACAAGTATATAGAAAACCCAATAATTTTGAAACACATCTCGGTCAATTCTAAGTAGAACAAAACAATTGTAACCTTATCACGACTAAATTTTAGCTTAAATATTGAAAGGTTGTGGGAGAGACCCAAGATTATAGGAGCTAAATATTGAACTTTAAGACCAGTTATCAGTTGAATCAACTGAGTTTGTAGACCCCACATTAAATCCAGAACAACATTGTTGTGTACACATTCAAATTTATACAACAACATAGAAAATAATTAAGCATCATCTAGGGATATGAAAACCAACATTATATAAGAATTATTGCATAATTATGATAAAAAAAATTATTATACCTATTTCTCCTTTATCGCATTCCCAAGTTTTGAATCATATTACTGCTAACGTTTCCCCCTCACGCTGTTCACGAAGAAACTTGTGTAACCCCTTGTTGGGTTTGGCTTTTCTATCAACAATCAAAGTAGAAACACTCAAAGCTTCTAATTTATTTTCAATTTTTCTAAAATCTTTCAGCTTGAAAAACTGCACAAAATGGAAATTTCAAGGATCTAGACATTATAAGTTTACATGATGGAAAAAAACTGCTTAATTGAAATCCTGTTTATCACAAAACATTACTCAAGACATATAATTATTTTAACTTCCATGGGAACATTCAGAAGAAAAAGCGTGTGTTTCTTTGCTAAATATAGGCATAAATAGTGTATATATGTTACTTTGTTGATCATGGATATAAAGAGTTTATGTATATTGTTTTGCTGACACTCAACATAATTAATTTATGTGTATTTCTTTATTGAATCTGGCCATCTAATTTTTATTTTGTACACATTTTTCCTTAGCTCACAACTATTCATGTTAGCAGTGTGACATTTAACCAATGTTTTTGGTTTAATGTAATGACCATGGAGAAATTCCATGTAATAAAGTTAAAATAATAACCACAGTTGGTGGGACACGTATTCCAATTTGAATGTTGGGGAAAAATATCCTAGTGGATGTTCATTACGGTTATTATGGCTAAAGGAATTTGGCAAAGGAAAATGTAAAGGCTTTGGAAATGCATGAGGCATTAATTGACATTTTATTTATGAAAATAATGGAAAATAGGAAAAAAGGGAGGTGAAAGGTCACAGGTTGCATGTGAGGAGGAAATTGAAGGAAAATAATGGAAAATGAAGAAAATAAAGGCTTCGTTAATAAAAAGGCTTCCAAGGATTAGTTGGTAAGCTTTTGTTAGTGCTTTTTTGGAGCTCTCTCAATATTCTCTCTCTCTCTCTCATACTCATGGATACTTAGAATCTTCTTGGAGAACTCTTGGAGAGTGTGGATACTTGGTGATTTGGATCAAGAAGGCAAAGGAACAATAGGAAAGCGCAATCGGTCATCGAGGTCAACAACCACATCGGGTTTTGATTGCAGGTACTGAGTTGCATGTATGTTTTCCTCACTAGTTTTAGCATGCATGGTGTATGCATGTGGATTTTCCTAGCCATGCCATTTCCTGGATAGCGATGGTGTTGTGGGTTTATTTCCATTGATTGTTTTCTCGTTGGCTCTCATGATTCCTTTAGCTGTTGGGTTGAGTTATTAGTTCCTGGGGTCTTGGTTGGAAAAATTCTCTTGAGCCTGACAGACAATTGTTGGGTTGAGTTACTAGTCCTGGAGCCTTGGTTTGAAAAATGATTTAGAGCCCTAGGTGGGTTGAGTTACTAGTCTTGGAGACTTGGTTGGACAAATGCTCTGGAGCCCGGAAATAACTGGGGTTGAGATACTAGTCCTGGAGAATTGGTTGGAACAAACACTCTAAAGCCTTGTAGAAGCTTAGCTAGAGACCAATTTGTAGTGGTTGTGATGTCTGACCGTGAGGTGGAATCATTGGTTGAGGGTTGAGGTGGTTTGGCCTTTGGAATACCTGGATTGGTTTTAATTGATGTGTTTGATGAGATCCCACATTCATGCTTGGAATATGGCACGAGGGTGATTGGCTGAAGAGAGATTTAGCTCATCCAATCTATGGTCGGGTGGAACGTGGAAGTTCCATCTCCAGTTGGTTTCTACATTCATTAATGAGCAATTCATTCCCTTGGTTTTTGGTATGAAAATGTACTGATTTATATGTGGATTCTAATGTTGTTGCATCCATTGTATTTCTGTTGTTATTATGCTAGTTTTAAGAATGTATTTTATAAGTGATTATGTATGGCTCTCTCCATGTTTTTACTTATAAATGAATGCAAAATGTATTTATGGTAAAATAGATTGTATGGTAGCTAATTATGTAAGGGAGAAATGCCTCTTAGCGATTCTCAGATAAGTATGATAGCCCTATGCTTAAATCTATTATTTACACTTATAGATTCAATGTTTGTGACATGTTTGAAAAAATTCCTGTCATGGCTAAGAGGGGTCCAGATGAGTTCTTGTTGATGTGATTGCTTCCATATAATTGTACTATTGTTATTTATCATCCCTTAAGTTTTCATGAAGTTTTGGGTAGTGGCCTGGGCTCTGGGCCTAAAAATGTGGCTCAAATCCTAAAGTCGTGGGTACAAAACTAAGCATTTGGGGCCCTAGCCATTTGCATGCATTGTTATTCCTACTTATATAGCCTCCTAGCCCCTGGAATGTTGTGCTATTCCTGTGGATATGTCTCAAAGGGGGTCAAAATGTTAGTGTGACCGAGGGGTAAGAGGCTTGGATGGTTAGGTTACCTCATGGGGGTGTTGTTGATGTTGTATAAGGTATTTATGTGGTGTTTATACTGGTTCAACTTCCTTAAGGTCACCTAGGAGGTTAAATCTCATTATAGTAGCCTCGCGTCGCATGTTTACCTCAGCTGATTGGTTTCTTGGGTAGATTTGGGAAGAGGGTGTTACATAGTGGTATCAGAGCGTGATTGCATTCTCCTTGGGAAGTGTTTGGTTTCCGGTCTCTTTGTGTGATATACGATACCACAGAGTGGTATCAGAGCATGGTTCAACCCTTGGACTCAATGGGCAGTTTGTTGACCATGCATTTATGTTGGTTGCATATGTGCTTAGTATGCTTGTGGCCTATGTGTGCTTGTTGCATATGTGTTGTGTTGGCCATGGTGGAAGTGGTGTCGCCATGGAAGTGTTCATGGTTTGTTGTCAAAAAAATTTCATGAGTGTATGACTAGTTATGTGTTGCTCATGCTTGTGTATTGTTCATGTGTTCTTGCTTACATATTATTACATATTTTAGATGAATTTATTTCTTATGCTAGGGTTACATATTGGTCATGCTTCGGTGTTATCCGTGTATGTTTTCTTGTGTGATGTCATATGTTGGACAGGCATTGGTCGTTCATGATTGGTTATACATGTCAAGTGGGTGCATATGGTCAAGGTGGCATTGGTTTGAATGAGGTTGTTGTGCATGAGGTCATTGTATGAAATTAGGTCATCATGATGATATTGGTGCCATTAGGGGAATTTTGAGGTCTAAAATGATATTCCTAAGGAAATTATAAAATAATAGTAGAAATAATAAAATAATATTATATTACATCATCAAATTTTAGAGGGAAAAATAAAATAAAATTTTCAACTCGTATTTTCAACTTATCTCCCTATGGGTTTACTCAAATTTCGAGTGAAAACACTCATTGGATTCAGATTTTGATCCCTAATCCAAGAAGTACCCATGTTCCATACTTTTGATGGACCTTGCAACACGAAAAATGATAAATACATGAAAAATGTTATTGCAATCATGTTTTTTCATGTATTTCTCATTTTTGGTGTAGTAGGGTCCATCGAAAGTATGAAACATGGGTACTCCTTGGATGAGGATTTAAATTTTGCATCCAAAGAGTACTCCTGCTCGAAATTTGAGTAAAACATTAGGGAGATAAGTTGAAAATACGAGTTGAAAAAGTAGTTTTATTATTTTATTATTTTTTAATCTTTTTACTTTTTTACTCCAAAAATGGTGAATCATCCCCCATGGTTGATATCATCATCTTGAATCATATTGGTTCTTATAAAGTTTATTTTTGTTGTACATTTTTCTCACGAGGCCCATTTTAGACCTCAAAATTCCCTTGATGGTTATGATGCTAATGTATTGGCTAAGATAGAGTAGGGAATGCAAGCCATCAAAATGAAGTTACGACATTGGACCTCGAGGCAAGAGCACGTCGCCATAAAAATTTGGATGTTGGGCATGTAGGTATGTAGGTTAAGGATTGTTAAATGCATTATGGTTATGCATATTCCTTTCATTCTATTAATTTTATGGTTACATACATTATATATGCTAGTTGATTAGTGCGGTTATATGTACACGTGTCAGATAATCATGAATAACAGCAACATGTGGTGATATGCATTGATATGGTTCTTTTTATGTTAGATGACTTATATGTTGTTGATGAGGGGTTATAACATTAATATCTTGATATTATATGGATCATGCTAAATTGGATTGGCCTAGGAAGATGGTTAGAGTTATGGCATTCAGGTGTGAGTCAACTTATTTGTGATATTATGCCATACCAATCTAGGTTTACTGTGAATATGTGGTTGTTATGCATGAATGAAATTTGTTTATGAGTCTATGATGTGAACATGTTAGCTTTTTACTATTATGGATATCACAACCTTTTTTAGGTTGAGCTGATGTGTTTTGAGGTTATATTGTGCAAATATAGATTGATTGTGCAGACAATATAGCCTCCCGTGAGATGCATTAGGGTATGAGTTTGTGTATGTCATATACTTCATGCTTGACTATTTTGAGTGATTGATTATGTCATCTAGTTGATCTATTTAGCATGGTATGTTTGCAAGTTGTTGGAATGTTTGATTAATTGCATGATATGATTATATGTGTTTGTAAGATTTCATGAAGGAATGATCTTGTTTTAACATGGTTGTGCCAACACATATTTGTTGAGATAGTTGGTATATACTTGAGTGTAAGTAGGTGATAGTTGTAGCATTATGTATTATGACTGATGAATGTGAGTTGATTCTTGATTATGACATCATTTCTAGTATTGTTAAATGTTGATTTCAAATTGATAGAGATGTTGTCTTAATGTTGATCCATATGGATGACATGTGTGTCTTTAGTTACAAGGCAATGTGATTAGCACGATGATGTAAGATAACTAGCTTGTTGTTATATGTATTTATGCACTGGAAATTATGTGTTTATGGCAATAGGATGTAGGGGATTGCATGGCAAAGAGACTATTATAAAATATTGAAGAAGGCTCAGGTTGATATTTCCCTGGGAACCGTGGAGATTGAGTCATGGTGTTTGTTGCTAAGTCTTATGCTTTTTATCTCTTTTGATTTGGTGCGCTTGATTTGCGGTTTTGATTGCGTCTTATGCATGATGATGCTACTTTGTTTGTGGTGTCGTATTGTTATTATTTTTCATGGTTTCTTCTTGTTTGTTTCTTATTCTTTCCTTTTGATTGAGTGTCTTGGGAATTGGTTCTGGAAAGAGGAAATTTAATGGAACTTAGGGAGAACTTAATGAAACTTAGCATGTAATGAAAGACTTGGATGAAGCCCAGTGCATGTGCCAGGGAAACTGAAGGTAAGAATATTACAACTGGTTGGACTGGTTGGGTCCATTGTGGTAAATGGATGGTGGAACTACAATCATGAGAAAGGTAACACGAAATCTAATCTGAATGGATATGAGGCATTAAATGTCTTGGCTAGGTTGGGAATTGTTTTTCTCAACATTGTGCATGTTTTGCATTAATATAGGGACTTCTCTCAACCTAGATCTTATCATATCTAGCCATTGTGTTTTATTTTGATGTTTATTTATGTATACATCTACGTATGTATGTATGTCGTATCTGACAGGGTCATCATGGATCATGATTGTTTAATTCTAATGTTTAAATGTATATATGTGTATGTATGTCATTGTCCGACAGGATAATGATTTTTTTATGTTAATGATTATATATATGTCTATGCATGTATGTATCTATGTCACTGTATGAAAGGGTTTTCAAGGATCATTATTTTGGAGGAATGATTGCCTATGCAGGTGAATGTCATGAAGAGGTTCTAAGTCTAATTAGGAATCAATTAGGAAGGGTAGCCCTGATAGATCTACAAGGTCAGTATCATGTGGATATGAATTTATATTATATGATTTCTCTATTCCTATGTTTGTGTTATGGACATGTAATGTCGAGGGGTACGTCAGAGAAGTGAAAGTAGTGTGATATGTGACATGCTAAGATAAACATGAATAGTGGAAAGACATTGGAAGCAAGGTTGCTTGTTGGGTTACTGTGTGGTTTATGGATGTGCAACATTATTTTTGTGTATATGTTGTGCATGTTTTATATTCAATGATTGTACCTATGGTGATGTAATATATGTAGTATTGTGTACATATGATAGTGTATGTCTATTGTATATATGGTGTTGTGTGCGTGTTGTGCATATGGTGCTATGTACATATGGTGTTGTGTGCATGATTTTACATATGGTGATGTGTGCATGTGGTGCTTTGTAGATGTTGTACATATGGTGTTGTGTGCAGGTGGTTTCGTGTACATGTCGTGCATGTGGCATTATGTACATTTGGTGTCATGTACATGTCATGCATGTGGTGTTGTGTACATGTGGTATTGTTTACACATTTTACAAGTTGTACGGTGTACATTTGGTGTTGTGTACACATTGTGTTTATGGTGTTGTGTACACGTGCTGTTGTGCACATGTCGTGCAGGTAGTGTTTGTACAATTGGTGCCGTGTACATGTGATTTTGTGCACATGTTTTGCAGGCAATGTGTGTACAGGGGGTATTGTGTACATATTGTGAATATGGTACTGGTATACATGTGGTATTGTGTGCAAGTCATGCAGATTTTGTTTCAGGCATGTGGTACTATGTATGTGCATGATGTATTCATGGTATCATGACATCCGTATTCGTTGTGTTGTACTATGCATATGCATATGTATGTGTTGTGTTGTACACCAGATGTAGGTGTATGTGTTGTGTTGTATTATAGACTAGGTGTAGGTGTATGTATTGTGTGCCGATGTAAGCATATGTATTGTGTTGTAGTGTACACTAGGTGTATTTGTATGTGTCGTATGCCTATGTCGGTGCATGTATTGCAGTATGGTGTTGTATTTCGTATGTGGGTGTACGTGTAGTGATGTACACTATGTATATGTGTACGTAGTTGAAGAGAAGGAACTAGTGTTTGTCAGGTGTGGCAACCGATCTAGTGTGTGTACAAAAGAACAAAGGCAGAAGTAAGGACCAAGGAAGGATAAGTATCAATATTTGATTTTAGTTTTATTATGTATGTGATCTATGATTCTGACTTATGATGGTTAAATGTGATTTATGATTATGGATTATGATGATCGCATGTGATTCATGATTTTGACCTATGATGGTTGTGCTTTGAGCTAACTATATGTGATATGTTTATACATGATGATTTGATAAAACAACCAATTTGACTTGTTGTGACCTGAAGTAAACATGATTGCAAGTGTACTTTATTAATGATCTACCAATGAGGTATGATTTTAAGTTATTTCAATTTATTTAGAATCTAGTGGAAATTATGTGCTTGGCACAGAAAACATACAATATGTGGTGTTATCACCGAAAAATCGGACAGGAAAAGGACATCATGAAATGTCAAGCAGAAGGATTTATAGGGTGGAAAAACATTACAGAATCTGAAAATTTTAAATTTTCTATGGTCAAAAGGAAAATTTATTAAGTCGCGCACAAAAAGACACTTGCACAAAGTGCTCTGCGCACCCTTTTCTTTGATAGCAGCACAAATCTCCATGGCTATCCCCCAAAAAGTTGTGTGGTCCAGAGTATGGCGAAAGGTCACAATCCGGGACCACTTTGCACACTTCAGGAAGAAGATTCTCCACTTCAGGCCACTAAGGAAAACCACCTAGAGCCACCTTGAGACCTCAAATGAGAACACAATGGAATCAACCACCACTCTTGGGTCACTTTCCACAACTATACCAAGAGAGGGAAGAATATTTGAATTTTCCTATAAAAGACAACCATGAGAAGAACAATTCAGAACTTATTGTTATGTTGGCCAAATTTCCCATGAGCAAACCAGCAGTGTGTTGTCCATGTAGCAAAGGAGTGAAGGGACTCATTTCTTGGCCATCCAACATCTCAATCCCAAAGGAGAAGTGCATTAGTTTTCCATTATCCGATCACTCATTCGAGGAGAAGAGAGAGTCTTGCAAATAGCTTAAGGGAAGATCCCTCCTTGCTTTGAGTATTAGAGCTCCACAATTCTAAGGACTCAATGCGAGTGCTTTAGCACTCTACATATTTTTTTACCACTAGCAACTAATAAAAGGGGATTCATTCTCCGTTGGTATTATTATTTTGTTTAAACTCAATATTGATCTTGTGTTATATTTGTATTTTTTTTTTCTTGTTTCCTTCTCTTTTGTAGTATGATATGTTTTATAACTAGTTTTTCTACATGTTATGATGCTTCACTAACCATCTAACAACTCATTTTTGCCCTATGAAATTGCTTGTAGGATAGCAATCACCCCTACCAAGCACCGATGCATTTCGTACACCCATGTGCCAAATACACCAACACAGGATTGGAGACTCCACTTCGTTTTCTTCTTAAGCTAAATGGTTGTTGTTTTGCAGAACCTCTCTTCTACTCAGGATTGTAGCATGACCATTTCTCCTCTTCCTCAGATTCTCTCATTCACCCTCTATGAAGAGATTCATTTCAGAGAAGGAGGAATTCCCATGCACAACAAAATCACGCGTGTTTATCTCAGACGGACATGCAGGTACGTGCGCCTATGTAAACATAACTCGTGCGGAAACCAGTGAACCATTTTTTCACTGATTTTACTCATTTTTTCTAATTTTAAAGTGACTTGCAACCCATAATAAATATTTCAGCACTATGTTATGGTGTTTCTTGACTGTTAGGACATGTTTTTGGTTGAACTTTAGCTTAGCTATTACATAGTTCTAATTTTAGTTTATTATCACAAATTCATATAGTTTAACTAGAAGGCAAGTAAGTGGTTTTTAAATCCACACATGCTATATGAATGAACTAATTACTGATAGTAGACACCATACACATATGATTAATTAGTAGGCAGTAAGTGGCCCATATCTACACATATTTAGCTAGTTTTCATTTTTTTTAAAATTTTGCATTAAGTTTAGTTTAAATTTTTCATTAGGATTCGGGACAAGGATCAAAGTATCAAAGAAGGAAAGTAATCTCTGCCACCCTTGCGCCTCTTGGTGATCCTCGGTACGTATATATACAATTTCTTTTGATATTTTTCCATCTCCCTATAGTGCAACATTTAGTCTAATTAGGAAAAATTGTAAGCGGCCCATTATCCGCGCATTGTTTACTTCCTGAAAGGAACAATCAAAGATAGTGTAATTAGGATGGAGTGTAAAGGATCATTGCATATCCACATCCTATAACATTGTGATTGTACACTTCATTACACACACGAAGCTTCAGTGAGTTAAGACCCTGTTCCTCTTCTTACCGTCGCTTCACGAAGGCACACCTTAAGCAAAGTAAGACTCCTTAAAACTAACGATCAATTTTAACTCATTAAAATATCCCCACAGGGGCCACAAAAGAATTAATATTTTAGGTTAGGACCATTGGGGGTAGGAATCCAATAAGCCACCATGGTCATTTTACATTCTTGAAACATAGAATTTGACTGTTTTGGGAGATTAAAATCCGTCTATCCGCCCATGGAACAGAATTCCTGAGCACTACGGAGACTAGATTCAGAGGGTGTTAAGCTTAAGCCCAGTGTGTGTGGTACTATTTGGGGCTACCTAACCCATCTAGTGTTGGGTACTAGTAGTTGAAGTCCAAGAAGCTCAAGACTCAAACGCTCACGTGGGATGACGATACTTTAGTGGCAAAATCTAGGGCATCCTTCCTTATAGGTGACATGGTAGGCAGCACTAGATCCTCTTTACATTATCTTGATCTATTATTCAGTTGCTAGAAGGTGTCGCTAATTATTTCAGGATGTTAGCACCAGTACCCATCATAATATATCTTCGCAAGTCCTAGTTACATTTGACAGTGTGAGGATGATTAGGTATTTTAGGATTTTTTAGTATCATAAGCGAAACAACCAAAACCATATTTTTTGGTTGAATGATCACATAGGATTAATCTAAAGGAGATATTTACCTTTTATTATTCTCTTTGCTTTATGTATGTGATCGCATTTTTCTTTGATAAATAATCTCTCTCCTCTCAGAAAAAACTAAAAAATATTTCCAAAATTAAACCGAGTCAACACCATAACGGACTTGATGGGACCTCATCAATCTAGAAGTTTTTTGGACCTCCCCTCATTAGAGGGAGGAGTGCTAGGTCTTTCGTCATTCAAGCATCAAAGACGACACATGACCACCCTTATTGGTTCATCCTTTATCAGGGCATATTTAGTTGGAAACCCCCAAGGGTCACCCAACGCCACACCTGTGGAAACCCCCTCAGGGTCACCACATACCACTCCTCCCAAAACCCCTAGAGGGAAGAGGAGCACTACCCATTTGGCGAGCCAAAAAAACACACAGTCGGGTACGTCACAGGGTATTATTCCTTAAACACCCCCCATACACAACTAGACTCCTGTGTTTCCACAGTTCACAATGGCACTTAACACTTAGTTACCTTTCGTAGCATCACTAAATCTCCCAGATCTATCAAATCTAACAAATGATCCCATTGCGCACAACCCCAATTGGCCCCCCCATGCCCATGAAGATCCCTTCAGACATTCCAAAATTTGAAGGGAAGCAAGCGGAAGACTGTAGAAATCATGTACTGAATTTCCACCTATGGTGTTCATCAAATAGTATTATTGGTGATATTAATCGACTAAGAATTTTTCAGCGCACCTTAACCGGACCAACTGCGAAATGGTATGTGGAGAAGCCTTCTGCATCACATGGAACCTTTAGTGCCCTCGCCACTATGTTCCTCACATATTTTTAATTACCCATCCACCACGATTCAGGAATGGAGTTGCTGACTCATTTTAAACAAACTCCAACCATCCATAACTTAGACCATCTCCATGAATGGCGACGACGTCAAATTTTGTGCAAAGCCAAACTCAATGATAGATTTTTATTGGACCTATTTTTGAAAACAATCATAGCAGAGATTTAAAAGGATGTGGCAACCTAAGTACCTACTTCCGAGGAGGATTCCATTAGTAAAGCCCAACAACTTGAGCTGATATACACTCATTTATGATACATTTATAGCATCTTGCCTAATGCCCCGCACCTGCAAACTTACAAAGAAATGTCAGGCACGTCAAATACTATAGATATATTGATTGGGTCACTGACCCAAAATCACCTAGGCAGTAGTACCCCATACCCCAGCTACACGTATGATCCTAACTAGAACATCACGCAAACGGGCTACCATTAGAGTCATCCTGCACCTCTATAGAATATGACCAATAGGGCATCGTCATACCATCATCAATAGGGAGGATCGTACCCACCCTTGTAGGGGATCTAGTACACAGCTAGGAACGCTGATGGAAGATATCCCCCCAGCAACCATATACACACCAAGGACAGGGACCCCAATATTCCCCCTCCCTAGCACAAAACCCACCGCTGCAAAATAATGCACCGGTGAACTTCGTGCAAACTTCTCAGGCACAACTGTGCTAGTCTTACGACCAGGAGAATCGTAATCATCCTCCAAACATGGCAAGAAAAAAGCCAAAAAGTAAACAAAAGGGAGATTTTGGACAAGGGGGCAGTAACCAACAATTCCCTCTGCGATCTCAGGCTGGAGGAAACCCCACCCGAAATCAAAATTAGGAACCAAATAAGTCCCAAGGGTAGAAAAAGAGGGATAATATACGGACAAACCATTCTTGTGCTATTTGTGTTTAGTATGGCCATTACAATCATCACTATCCTGAACTCCCCGAGCTAAAGAAGCTTTAGGGTAACCGTGGATAAGGGGGGACCTACACAAAAATAATTGTAATGCAGGATCCCTCCCCCCACTAAGGGGCAGTAATTACCCAACAACAACAACCCCCCCAATTGATTCTAGAAATAACATACACAAAATCTATATGACTGGAGAGGAATTTTTTTTTCAGACAAGGAATCGAAGCTATGATACCCCTCTAGACACTTGTTCATTAGGGGCCAGCACAAGTGCACCTACTGCACTGTTGAATATATCAAAAATTCCTATTGAACCCCTGCCAAAGATGACTAAGGGTCCAACAAGGCGAGTAGGAAACCACTCCAAAGCAGCCCATAAATATAGCATTGTGGACTATTTAGCACAATATCTTGTGACCATGTCAGCTTTAGAGGTCCTGCGGTCTTGCCCAAAGTAACATAAATCCTTACTTTCCTCATTAGGCGCCATCAACCCTACCAATTCGCGCCTAATGGATTTTGACTTAGATAAATCCACCCCTAGGCTCCCTTCATTGGTCACCTTCCAAATATCGATGTCAGTATAGAACATCACTATACACTGGTGTATCATTGAATATGGTTCATCTATGTGCATCATGTCGAAAAGCGTCTGACAGAAGTTGGGATCTCCCAAACTAAAGCCATTCAACATCACACTCAGAGCATACAATGGGCACCCTTCTACCCCCGTCAGTCTCTATTAGAATGCCCTGTTCAGTTTGGATGGCAAGATGGTTGTCACAGATATTGAGGTTTTAGACGCTCAACTTGACTACAATGTACTCCTTGGGCAGAGTTACATGTATGCCATGTCTGCCATAGCATCCTCCATCTTTCGGATTATGATGTTTCCTCACAAGGATTGCATCATCATCATTTACAAATTGACATACCATGACAAATGACCCATGATGGCGGCAGATGTCGTTCTACCCTACGTAGACACATCTACATAATCGCTCACGCGGTACCAATAATATGACCCTGGCTAGTTCAAAGCACCATCTATCCTTGGATCATTCCTAGGAGACCCCCATGTCATACCGGAATCATCCTCTGATATCATAGGGGCCCTGGTGTCCATGATGTCATCATAAAACACTGAAACCATCCAGGATACAAAGACTAGTAGGCACTAAACCAAGGCCACGGGCACAACTTTTCTACCCTATGCCATATCCCATACTCCATTTCTATACCCTCCACCTGGTTTCGTGTCACAATAGGTCTTAACAATGATAACACTGCAAAAAATGTCTTTTGTGATACCTGTCTAGTACCTGGTACCACCGAACCATGTTGGGAGCCCTTGGCATTACATCTACAGGAATAACCCCCATCCCTCCTTAGGAGGCAACACTGGTTAAAGAGATTCCCCTAACAACACTAGTTAGCGCGACCAGAAAAACCCACAAAAAAGGGAAAAAGATAGAAAACCCCAACATGCCAAGGGCACTACAACCTTGTGCATTGTGAGATACTGTAGGCCATCCTACCAGTATTTGCCTGGATTTGGATGAGTTAAAATCTCTTCTAAGCTCTGAAAAAAATTTCGCGGCCACAAGTTCCCGTAAAAAAGAAGCAGCCATAAAAAATCAAGGTAAAGCCTTGCGTACCAACCACGCATGCGATATATGCAAAAATTATGGGCATTATACTCATCATTGCCCAGAAATGTCGTGATATAGGGATGCCTTACATGCCCTAGAACAATCATACCAGAAGGATCCCCTCATGTATAAAAATGGGGAAGAACCCCGGGTCATATTATACCTACAAGAGGCAGGGCAGTCACCCAAGAGACTTCCATTTGTCCCACCTCCTACAATCCAACATTTTACACTTTTTGATGAACACGATCATTTCATCGCAGATTGTGCAACCTTGGAGTTGTTACAGAGAGGGTGTCTTGTCAACCCAATATACTATGTCAACCAACGAGCAGTCCAGTATTCATGTAGATATGTCCTAGCGATCACTAATTATGCCATTGCCATTATATCCCTTGATTTCAGTCAACGTTAACCAGTTTTCACATGGCCATAATGCGCCTCTCCCTAGGAGACGACTCAGATACAAAATCCATGGAAATTTCAACAACATAAGAGGATGTGACAAGCAGATCCATTTTCATTTTTTCGGCGGAAAAGAAACCAGTTTGGGAGCACATAGTCACCCCCAATCACCCTCCATGGAGGAGATCAACCTGTGCGTTATGTAGCACACATAACCATTTGCTCTCCAAATGCCGAGACCTAGAATATCTACAAAGATGGTATCAAATCACCTCACCAACCCAGAGGGAAGGGAGTACCCAAGAAATTCATTCTTGTTTGGTATGTCAAGGCAACCATCATGCTCAACACTACATTTACATCCCTCGAGTGCGTCCACTAATTGACATCACACGTTCATTAGAAACACAGTGCTAGGATATAATCAGTCCAAAGCTATGAGAACATAATGTAAGGAAGACTACCCCTAGGCATCCCACCCCCTATCAATACCAATGCATTGGGTGAGTTAAAATGACACATCTTCCTAGTAGGGCCCATGCCCAGCTAAGGATAACATGCAGGCTATGCGATAGAATCGACCACCAAGTCAATCAGTGTAAGGAACTGAAGCACCTCATGAACAACTTTCACATGGTCTCCCCCATCCCACAGGGATACCTCTCTAATCAAGAGAAGATCACACACTTCTATTGCAGGATCTGCTCACAATTCCACCATACAATGAATTGTGATTACCTCCCAAGGCTAAGAGCGGAAAGAGCTTCGTTAAGTCTAAACTCCCCAAGAGAGCTAGACATCCCAAAATAAAAAACCTAGAGATGGAAACAATGGAATCATTCTCCTATGCCTGATCCTTTTCAAGCATCCACTTTAGGGTCAAAGAGTAGTGTTGTTTCTCACACCATCTACTCAGTAAGCACCATGGTACCAAGCACCATTTGCACTGGCCATAACCATGAAATAGAGGCATGCCCTTTAATGGAAAAATTTAGGCACCTTTGTACCAAGCACAATTTCCAAATCCCAGAAAGTGCAAGTGCACTTGGTACGCCTCATGAGGAACCTAGACTTGCTCTCATGTAAGCTTCGGCCATGATGGAAATTCCTCCCCCACCTAACATCAACAGCACAAAACACCACATACGATTCATCTCATCATGTATAGGAACCATGACTCGTGTTTTCTACTCATCAGTCATAGGTGTCAAGACCGCTTCAACTATGAGAGTAGTTGTACCAATATCGGTGCAAACCCAATCTATTTGTGCCCTGTCGACCACGTCTGTTTCCACCACATCGACTATGGAATCTTATTCATGTCTGTCGACCAGCTCCGTTAGGACCAAAACACCTCCTCACGGCCTTAAGCACACTCAATCCACCCTAGGATCCTTATTCCACTCAGATGAGGATATTCTGGAGGCCATTATGGAACCAGATTATCCGTGGGATGTGATGCATCAGTGCTCATTTTTTCTTCTGGAAAAGATGTTCGGCCCTAACAACCCCGGAAACCATGAGATATACATAATCGAATCAAAATATTTCCTTCCATATGGGAAATTTGATTGGTTCAAAAATCCCATTCTTGTGCTCGATGCATTCGAAGAAGGGAACATGTCTAACATTTCTCCAACCATCAAGGTGAATATCTCTCGAAATCCTAAGAAATTCGAAGAAATATCTCTGGGGGCAGCATGTTCCCTAGAAGAATTAACCTCTTACACCCATTTTTTTCAAGATTATAGAGACATATTCGCATGGGACTAATCATAAATGGCAGGGCTTAGTCCCACTATAGTAGAGCACCATATTGACACCTCGCTCGATGTACCACCAGTATGCCAGAAGCAATGTCAACTGCACCCATCCAAGGTAGATGCAATTAAATAGGAAATTGATAAGCTTCACAAAGTGGGGTTTATCTACCTCATCGCTTACACATCATGGGTTTCCAACCCTGTTCCCGTTATGAAAAAATAGGGCACCGTTTGCATCTGTACGAACTTCAAAGATTTGAACAAAGCCTGTCCAAAGGAAAATTACCCTACCCCATTCATCGACCAAGTTATCGATGCTTGCGTAGGACATGAGGCCCTCTCCTTCATTGGTGGCTTCTCTAGGTATAACCAAATCCAAATTCGGAATACCGACCAGTAGAAGGTTGCGTTCACTACCCCATGGGGCATGTTTGCATATCAAGTTATGCCATTCGGTCTTAAAACTACTGGAGCCACTTTCCAGCGAGTCATGACTTGGCCCACCTTATCCTTGCCTACTTGGATGACCTCACCTTTCTATCCAAGAAGTGATATGATCATCTCAAGGATTTGTGGCTTGTATTCCAAGAATGTCGGCAGTACAACCTACACTTGAACCCCCTCAAGTGCATCTTCTGCATCATTGCAGGATGAATTCTATTTTTTCTTGTGTCCTAACAAGGGATAAGAGTGAACCCCCTCAAGGTCCAAGCTATTAAAGAGGTACCACCACCTAGAACCCTCAAGAAACTGCAAATATTGTAGGGAAAAGCTAATATTCTAAGACGCTTCGTCCCAGATTACACCTCTTTCTCCTAGGGATTCCTACGCCACCTCCATTAAGACATCCCATTCAAATGGGAAAATCAAGACCAAAAATAATTTAAGGAACTGAAAGCCACATGATCTTCAACACCATTGATCATTCCACCAAGCTATTGGGGTTCCTATGTTTTGGAAAATTTGGCAATACCAAAAGATAAGACAACATCAAACCACTTTGGGGCCCTAGGATCTAGCCCTCCTGGACCCGGAGAGGGATCTCTCCAATAAAACAAAGAATGATGTATCTTTGAAAGCTCAAAATGAGATGTTAGGCTAGGTATGAAGCACAAAGAGGGGTTTTAAATGATTTGGTTGGCTGGTTGCTGGGTTGGTCATGAGATCATAGACTGAGAAAGTAATGGGAGAAAAGGAACAAAACAACAGGATGTTTCAGCAAAGAGGATAGGTCAAGAGAGTGCCATCCATTGGGCTATGGAGTCATGAAAGGGAATTACTTGCAACAAATAGCCAAGGCTTTCAGAGGGCAAGTCATCTAATACTAAAGGATATTTTAGATTAGATGGTGGGATGGAACATTAAGGAAAGAAAGTGAAAGAAGGAAAGCAACCCAATTTCTTTCTATAGATCAGGTCAGAGGTCATTTAACTCCAGACCTGCTTGGACATACTCATAGGCAACTCCCAGAGGAGGGACAAAGGGGCAGCTTATAGATCGGACCAGAGGTCATCTAACTCCAGGTCAACTTTAGCATGCTCCAAGGAAAAACTGAGATAATTTTAACAAAGAGATCTTAGAAAGGCCAGCTGGTCACACAAGGATCCTAGTGGACAGGTCTAACTCTAATCCCCATTGTTCCCAAATCTTCCAGCTTAAGCCCAACAAGAACAACTAAAAATAGATTTCATCAATTCATACATCAGCTAGTAGCATAAGGAACTACTACACTGGTTAAATTAACTGAAACCAATCCTTATATAACACATTTAGAAGAAAAACATTAAAGGCAAGGAGAGCAGAGACATAGGGTACCTATCAAGGGTAAATCCTATGCCATATTTCTTATGCGAGCCAGCAGAAAATGAAACAGTATGAAAATGTAATAAACAGAGTTAGGAAAACATCACCAATAGTAATAGACCAGGATCCTGTGAAATGTTATTTTATTAATTGATGCAAAACCATTCACATACACTAAGCTCAATGGCTATTACAATTCAAAATTCTCCTCTCAGCCTACTACAATACAAACTACTCTGCTATTTTCTCCTAGAATTGTTCTAACAATCAAAACAGAATCCCTCTAACTACAACGGCAGCAGTCGAACAACAACCTTTACAATATGTTCTCGAGGATTCTTATAAGTGAAGAGAATAACAGGAGTAGATGATATTCATTAAATGATCCTCATTACAACCGGGGGAGGTAGGTCGAATGCCCATTCCATAGAATGGCTCTTCATTAACTGTGTGTACTCTGAAGCATGGTCCATAAGTCTTGTCATTAACTTCAAGTATGTTCTTTTGAACAAATCCGACTGTTGGTGCTCTGTGGTAGCTTTCTGAAACAAGAGACGCGGCGAAAAGGTCTGCAGGTCTCTCCATACCCCATAACTATGGTCCTGATAGTAACAGAAACTTTCGTTAGTGTACTCAGCTTCTTAAGGGCTCGAGGAGGCATGGAGAACGCTGAAAAGCAGTCTTTCTGGAGAAAAGTACTCTGCTGACATTAAACACGGATATAGATTTGTTTCGTGTGTTCTGGTCTTCAAATTTCACTTTATTCCTTTGAACTCGGGGTTAGGCACTAAATATTTAATTAAAAGGCCCAAATCCCTTAAAACCGCTTCTGCTGTTTCATCTTCCCGCTACTGTAACGACCTTTCTGTACTTTCAGCCACAGAGGTCGTGACTGTAGAGACAGAGTGAATTCATACTCTATGAACCCTACATAATAAACCTGTTATAAAATCCAGGGAGGCGGTGGAAGAATAATTTTAAGGCATGGAGGAATGGTGGTGTAATAGAGGAAACACCATGGAGGAATGGTGGAGAAATGTCGTGAATCTTTAATGTAAAAACATTAAAGTTTTAATGTGGGCGTAATGATATAATATTTACACAGAACAAAAGGTTCGGGCTTTGGAATGAAAATCAAAGGGAAAGCACGTGAAACATATGAGACAGGGCTTGATTTGGGACCCGACGCGGGTGGAGGGCGATTCAATCTGGACCGTTGGACCAAGATATGGATCGACGGCGGAGATGGTAATCGGGAGATCATAATCGCAGCGGGCGAAAAGTAGCAGCGATTGAAAATTGCGATTGCGATCGGAGCGGGGGATGCTATGGGATTGGGGCCATTGATTCCGAATGGATGGACGGCTAGGATTCAATCGGGGGATCACAATCGCAAAAGGCGGAAAGTGGCATCGATTGGAATTTGCGATTGCGAACGGAGCGGGAGAGCGATGGCCGTCGGATCAAAAGAAATGAACAGTCGGGATCGGATTGGAGGCTCGCGATCGCAAGGCACAGAAGGGGAGTGTGATGTGACTGGCGCAATGCGATGAAGCGCCAGTCGTCGGATCTGGCGGGAGATCGACGATTGTGAGTGGATCGGAGAATAGTAATCGAGGCGGAACAAAGCGTGACACGGTGAAACTTGCAATCGCGATTGAGGCGGGGATGTGATTGGCGCTCGAACGTCGGATCGAAAAAGGCGGATCAACAGTGTAAATCGCGTCGCGGGTCTTCATAACATAACCCAATCGCATCGGAGTTTTTCAATGTTACAAAGGGATCTGACCGCCTGACAACTCCGATTGCGATTGGAGCCCAAGACTTGAGCGCTTGGTCTTGGCGCTAGGGGCACATGGGGAAGTGGTTTGCGGGGCTAGTGGAAAAGGGGCTAGGCCCTATTATAAGGTGGAAAGTGGGTTTTAGGGCCCTTTTTAATGAAATTTAAGATTGGGAAAGGGTAACGGTAAAGGAAAAAAGGGGAATTTTGCCAAACCAAGGGGTGTATGTAGGATTTAAATGGGACTTGGGTATGCTTTAGAAGGTTAATGGGGGAAATTAGAAGGGGAAGAAAAAGATGAAAACAAACGCTTAGAAGGGATGATACAAGGGGAAACAGGAGGCCTTTTGGGCATTTCTTCACAAATAGAGAGGCTTTATAATAGGAACAGCAGAGGGGATTTTATCAAAGGACAAAAGGCACAAGGAGGCTTCAAGGATGATGTGTTTTCAGAGGAAATGCATTCCTTGAAGGCTCAAAAACATTTTAGCCCCCTGTTTTCTTGTCAAAAAATTTATGGGGCCCTAATAGTGGCTCCACATGGGGATGGCTTCTTCTTGAAGGAGTCAAGAATCCAGAAAATGATCTTTGGTGTAGGCAAGATGCCTGCTGCTTGGCACATCCCTTTCTTTCTTTAGATCAGCTACCATAAATCATGAAGACATTACATTAGCAGTAACATTCTCCCAAACAACTACCTACCCACACTATAGTCCTAACATTTTCTCTTCTAGGGTGCATTTGGACTAGCAGACCCTTTACATCATTTATTTTTTACAAACAAGAAAATAAAACTATTCTATTTCTACCCTTATTGCCCCATGAGAACAGATTAGACTGTTGGTCTCATAGTTTCTCTACCTAAACTAGCATCTACTAGGATTAGACTATCTAGCAGATTTCTTCTCTACATTCTAAGACAGAAATTGAAAACAGTCAAGCCAGGATTAGACTTTCTGGCTTGCTGGACTTTGCAGAAACTAAAAACAATTAACTACATGCTCACAGACTGAGATTTATTTAGCTTTTCCTACCTACCCTACTCTAAATGGAAATCTCTGATGTTCTAGGTGATAAAATAATGCTAATGCAGACAGTCAAGCAATAGCAAAAAGGGGAAGAAGAACTGACTGCTCATCAGAGACAACCGTAGGATGCTCTGCATGCGGATCTTCAGAAGTGAGGCCACCAATCGGGGTGACCACCTCTGATGTAACCGGCTCTTGCAAAGGATCAATGCTGGAGACACTGAGCCAGTCAGGGCCTCCATGTATTCTGCCACAGGATCAATCAGAACATGATATAGACTTTCTTCTTTAAGGCCCGCCATGGCTGGTAGGCTGTCTGTATCCCGGGCAGCTTCAATCACTGCATCTGTAGTGAGGCCTTCGTGATCACACTCCTCCTCTTCCTAGTTTGGAGTATTTGGCAGATGAGCATCAACCAGGAATACCTCTTCTTCCTCTGGACCCAGACAAAGATGTCTATGCAAAAAAAGATCTCACTCATCTTCACTGCAGCCTGAGCTAGAGGGCTCATTATATTCGACAGTGCTGTCCTCTAGTAACGTAGGCTGGTTCTGCTGAAACATACTGAACTCTGTGAAATAATTAACATGTTCTTAAGTGGGGGTTTCTTTGATTACCTCAATCCCTTTGGGAGAAGGCCCCGGATATTTATTTCGCTCAAGAATTTCTTCATCTCTTTCCTCCTTGTCCTCTGTGCTGAAGAGTCGCTGGCTCCCATCCTTTTGGTAGGTATAACTGATGTTCAGATATAAAACAGAGAGAATATTCAATGAATCTTCATCTGCTATCATGCTTTCAACACTTTCTTCATCAGTATCATAGATGGCCTGCATTGGCTCATCCCTTTCTCGAAGTTGATGGTCATGATCTTCCTCCCATGAATCTACTGATGATGACCCTGCAATCTCAGTTTCCCTTTGGAAAATGTCATCAACAGACAGGTCAGCATCAGAGAGATCATAATTATAAGCATTGTCACCCATCAAGTCTTCAGGACTCTCAACAAGTTTTTCTTCAAAATAGTCTGCAAGTTTATTTTCTGATTCGAACACTTGTTCATCATACATGCTTGGCATGTGCTTACGTCTTGTAGTGATCTGATTTGTCTTTCTTGAGGACAAGGAGTAGGTCTTTTCCAATCATCATTTCTGGTTTCAGCCTCATATTCTTCCTCTTCTGTGTCCAGCAGGGTATTAGCAGTCTCTATCAATATTTCCAGCTTGTTTTCCAAAGAGATCTACCTTATTTGCTCTGCTCGGTCTTTCTTTGCTGCTTTTAATCTTTCCTCCCTACACTTTATGTTGTGTTCGACAGTAATTGCTATATTCTGCATTTCTTCCAGGCTCGAAGGCTCTCTTTCCCTTATATGAAATTCCACCTCGGGGTCAAAAGAACTCGGATAATCCACTAGGGCCTATCCTAGAGGTAGTTTTATGTCAGAAGGTATTGCATGATATACCTTATTGAACCTAGCTGAAAATTCTTGTACTATCTCACCTGGCTTCCTTTTCAAATTTTGATACTCTTTTAGGATGAGGAGAGCACTCTTTGGGGCTGCCCACTTATCAAGGAAAACTTGAGAAATTTGATGAAAGCTGCAAATGCTTTCCTCTGGAAGGCCTTGAACAAACTCTTAACATTTCCTTGTAATGACAAGGCAAAAATTTTGATGCACACATCATCTTCTTCTATTTCATACAATTCAAGTAGATCCTCAAGGTTTTGAACATGTTCTTCAGCAGTGGTTCCCTTATTTTCTCCATCAAAAAGGGGCAGCTGGTTTATAAGTTCTGAAATAAGGGGTTGGAAAATAAGAGGTAAAACCAGAGGCTTATATCTTTCTATGAACTTTGTAGGTGTAGGTGGTATAAAAAAGGGCTCATGGCTGCTTGAAGTTTCTTCAGGAGTGGGAGACACAAAATGAGACTCTTGTTCGACCTGGTTCTTCACAGGAGTATGGGTCTGCTCATGGTCTAAAGACTGAGGCTTGAGATTTTTTCCATATTTAGTGTGGGTCTCATCTTTGTACATTTGATCAGGCTTAAAGTAGGAAAGAACATAGTGGTAGACAAAAACAATGAATTCTTTAAACCAAATCCAACCCATGTGTTCTACCCTTCTATGTGGCCTGGCCATATTTCAGGTTCTTCCTCCAGTGGAGTCTTTGAGAGTAATGGAGTGTGGAGTCTCCAGGTGGATGAATTTGACTATTTGGAGCAGGATGCTATCCACCATCAGCAATGAGATGCCAATCTAAAGGAAAAGTGGTCTTGTCCCCAGTGGAGTCGCCATTATGTTGGGGTTCCTATGTTTTGGCAGATTTGGAAATACCAAAAGATAAGACAACATCAAACCACTTTCGGGCCCTAGGATCTAGCCCTCCTAGACCCGGAGAGGGATCTCTCCAATAAAACAAAGAATTATGTACCTTTGAAAGCTCAAAATGAGATGTTAGGCTAGGTATGAAGCACAAAGGGGGGTTTAAAATGATTTGGTTGGCTGGTTGCTGGGTTGGTCATGAGATCATAGACTGAGAAAGTAATGGGAGAAAAGGAACAAAACAGCAGGATGTTTCAACAAAGAGGATAGGTCAAGAGAGTGCCATCCATTGGGATATGGAGTCATGAAAGGGAATTACTTGCAACAACTAGCCAAGGCTTTCAGAGGGAAAGTCATCTAATACTAAAGGATCTTTTAGATTAGCTGGTGGGATGGAACATTAAGGAAAGAAAGTGAAAGAAGGAAAGCAACCCAATTTCTGTCTATAGATCGGGTCAGAGGTCATTTAAATCCAGACCTGCTTGGACATACTCATAGGCAACTCCCAGAGGAGGGACAAAGGGGCAGCTTATAGATCGGACCAGAGGTCATCTAACTCCGGGTCAGCTTTAGCATGCTCCAAGGGAAAACTGAGATAATTTTAACAGAGAGATCTTAGAAAGGCGAGCTGGTCACACAAGGATCCTAGTGGACAGGGCTAACTCTAATCCCCAGTGTTCCCAAATCTTCCAGCTTAAACCCAACAAGAACAACTAAAAACAAATTTCATCAATTCATACATCAACTAGTAGCATAAGGAACTACTACACTGGTTAAATTAACTGAAACCAATCCTTAGATAACACATTTAACAGAAAAACATTAAAGGCAAGGAGAGCAGAGACATAGGGTACCTATCAAGGGTAAATCCTATGCCATATTTCTTATGCGAGCCAGCAGAAAATGAAACAGTATGAAAATGTAGTAAACAGAGTTAGGAAAACATCACCAATAGTAATAGACCAGGATCCTGTGAAATGTGCTTTGATTAATTGATGCAAAACCAATCACATACACTGAGCTCAATGGCTGTTACAATTCAAACTTCTCCTCCCAGCCTACTACAATACAAACTTCTCTGCTACTTTCTCCCAGAACTGTTCTAACAATCAAAACAGAATCCCTCTAACTACAACGGCAGCAGCCGAACAACAACCTTTACAGTATGTTCTCTAGGATTCTTATAAGAGAAGAGAATAACAGGAGTAGATGATATTCATTAAATGATCCTCATTACGACCGGGGGAGGTAGGTCGAATGCCCATTCCGTAGAATGGCTCTTCATTAACTGTGTATACTCTGAAGCATGGTCCATAAGTCTTGTCATTAACTTCAAGTATGTTCTTCTGAAGAAATCCGACTATTGGTGCTCTGTGGTAGCTTTCTGAAACAAGAGATGTGGCGGAAAAGGTCTGCAGGTCTCTCCATACCCCATAACTGTGGTCCTGAAAGTAACAGAAACTTCCGTTAGTGTACTTAGCTTCTTAAGGGCTCGAGGAGGCATGGAGAACGCTGAAAAGCAATCTTTCTGGAGAAAAGTACTCTGCTGACATTAAACACGGATATAGCTTTGTTTCGTGTGTTCTGGTCTTCGAATTACACTTTCTTCCTTTCAAATCGGGGTTAGGCGCTAAATATTTAATTAAAAGGCCCAAATCCCTTAAAACCGCTTCTGCTGTTTCATCTTCCTGCTACTGTAACTGCCTTTCTGCACTTTCAACCACAGAGGCCGCGACTGTAGAGACAAAGTGAATTCATACTCTATGAACCCTGCACAATGAAATAAACCCTTTATAAAATCTAGGGAGGCAGTGGAAGAATAATTTTAAGGCATGGAGGAATGGTGGTGTAATAGAGGAAACACTATGTAAAAACATTAAAGTTTTAATGTGGGCGTAATGATATAATATTTACACAGAACAAAAGGTTCGGGCTTTGGAATGAAAAAAAAAGGGAAAGCACGTGAAACATATGAGATGGGGCTTGATTTGGGACCCGACGCGGGTGGAGGGCGATTCAATCTGGATCGTTGGACCAAGATATGGATCGATGGCGGAGATGGTAATCGGGAGATCATAATCGCAGCGGGCGGAAAGTAGTAGCGATTGACAATTGCGATTGCGATCGAAGCGGGGGATGCGATGGGATCGGGGCCATTGATTCCGAATGGATGGACGGCTAGGATTCAATCAGGGGATCCCAATCGCAAAAGGCAGAAAGTGGCATCGATTGGAATTTGTGATTGCGATCGGAGCGGAAGTGCGATGGTCGTCGAATCAAAAGAAATGAACAGTTGGGATCGGATCGGAGGCTCACGATCGCAAGGAGCAGAAGGGGGTGTGATGCGACTGGCGCAATGTGATGGAGCGCCAGCCGTCGGATCTGGTGGGAGATCGACGGTTGTAAGTGGATCGGCGAATAGTAATCGGGGCGGAAAAAAGCGTGACACGGTGAAACTTGCAATCGCGATTGAGGCGGGGATGCGATTGGCGCTCGAATGTCGGATCGAAAAAGGCGGATCAACAGTGTAAATCACGTCGCGGGTCTTCATAACATAACCCAATCGCATCAGAGTTTTTCAATGTGACAAAGGGATCTGACCGCCCGACAACTCCGATTGCGATTGGAGCCCAAGACTTGAGCGCTTGGTCTTGGCGCTAGGGGCACATTGGGAAGTGGTTTGCGGGGCTGGCAGAAAAGGGGCTAGGCCCTATTATAAGGTGGAAAGTGGGTTTTAGGGCCCTTTTTAATGAAATTTAAGATTGGGAAAGGGTAACAGTAAAGGAAAAAAGGGGAATTTGGCCAAACCAAGGGGTGTATGTAGGATTTAAAGGGGACTTGGGTATGCTTTAGAAGGTTAATGGGGGAAATTAGAAGGGGAAGACAAAGATGAAAACAAACGCTTAGAAGGGATGATACAAGGGGAAAAAGGAGGCCTTTTGGGCACTTCTTCACAAATAGAGAGGCTTTATAATAGGAACAGCAAAGGGGATTTTATCAAAGGACAAAAGGCACAAGGAGGCTTCAAGGATGATGTTTTTTCAGAGGAAATGCATTCCTTGAAGGCTCAAAAACATTTTAGCCCCCTGTTTTCTTGTCAAAAAATTTATGGGGGGCTAACAGTGGCTCCACATGGGGATGGCTTCTTCTTGAAGGAGTCAAGAATCCAGAAAATGATCTTTGGTGTAGGCCAGATGCCTGCTGCTTAGCACATCCCTTTCTTTCTTTAGATCAGCTGCCATAAATCATGAAGACATTACATTAGCAGTAACATTCTCTTAAACAACTACCTACCCACACTATAGTCCTAACATTTTCTCTTCTAGGGTGCATTTGGACTAGCAGACCCTTTGCATCATTTATTTTTTACAAACAAGAAAACAAACCTATTCTATTTCTACCCTTATTTCCCCATGAGACAAGATTAGATTGTTGGTATCATAGTTTCTCTACCTAAACTACCATCTGCTAGGATTAGAGTATCTAGCATATTTCTTCTCTACATTCTAAGACAGAAATTGAAAACAGTCAAGCCAGGATTAGACTTTCTGGCTTGCTGGACTTTGCAGAAACTAAAAACAATTAACTACATGCTCACAGACTGAGCTTTATTTAGCTTTTCCTACCTACCCTACTCTAACTACAAATCTCTGATTTTCTAGGTGATACAATAATGCCAATGCAGCCAGTCAAGCAATAGAAAAAATGGGAAGAAGAACTGACTGCTCATCAGAGACAGTCGTAGGATGCTCTGCATGCGGATCTTCAAAAGTGAGGCCACCAATCGGGGTGACCACCTCTGATGTAACCAGCTCTTGCAAAGGATCAATGCTGGAGACACTGAGCCAATCAGGGCCTCCATGTATTATGCCACAGGATCAATCAGAACATGATATAGACTTTCTTCTTTAAGGCCCGCCATGGCTGGTAGGTTGTCTGTATCGCGGGCAGCTTCAATCACTGCATCTGTAGTGAGGCCTTCGTGATCACACTCCTCCTCTTCCTAGTTTGGAGTATTTGGCAGATGAGCATCAACCAGGAATACCTCTTCTTCCTCTGGACCCAGACAAATATGTCTGTGGGAAAAAAGATCTCGCTCATCTTCACTGCAGCCTGAGCTAGAGGGCTCATTATATTCGACAGTGTTGTCCTCTAGTAACATAGGCTAGTTCTGCTGAAACAGACTGAACTTTGTGAAATAATTAACATATTCTTGAGCGGGGGTTGCTTTGATTACCTCAATCCCTTTGGGAGAAGGCCCCAGATATTCATTCCGCTCAAGACTTTCTTCATCTCTTTCCTCCTTGTCCTATGCGCTGAAGAGTTGCTGGCTCCCATCCTTTTGGTAGGTATAACTGATGTTCGGATATAAAACAGAGAGAATATTCAATGAATCTTCATCTGCTATCATGCTTTCAACACTTTCTTCATCAGTATCATAGATGGCCTGCATTGGCTCATCCCTTTCTCGAAGTTGATGGTCATGATCTTCCTCCCATGAATCTACTGATGATGACCCTGCAAGCTCAGTTTCCCTTTGGAAAATGTCATCAATAGACAGGTCAGCATCAGAGAGATCATAATTATAAGCATTGTCACCCATCAAGTCTTCAGGACTCTCAGCAAGTTTTTCTTCAAAATAGTCTGCAAGTTTATTTTATGATTCGAACTCTTGTTCATCATACATGCTTGGCATGTGCTTACGTCTTGTAGTGATCTGATTTGTCTTTCTTGAGGACAAGGAGCAGGTCTTTTCCAATCATCATTTCTGGTTTCAACCTCATATTCTTCCTCTTCTGTGTCTAGCAGGGTATTAGCAGTCTCTATCAATATTTCCAGCTTGTTTTCCAAAGAGATCTGCCTTATTTGCTCTGCTCAGTATTTCTTTGCTGCTTTTAATCTTTCCTCCCTGCACTTTATGTTGTGTTCTATAGTAATTGCTATATTATGTATTTCTTCCAGGCTCGAAGGCTCTCTTTCCCTTATATGAAATTCCACCTCGGGGCCAAAAGAACTCGGATAATCCACTAGGGTCCATCCTAGAGGTGGTTTTATGTCAGAAGGTATTGCATGATATACCTTATTGAACCTAGCTAAAAATTCTTGTATTAGTCTCACCTGGTTGCCTTTTCAAATTTTGATACTCTTTTAGGATGAGGAGAGCACTCTTTGGGGCTGCCCATTTATCAAGGAAAACTTGAGAAAATTGATGAAAGCTGCAAATGCTTTCCTCTGGAAGGCCTTTGAACCAACTCTTAACATTTCCTTGTAATGACATGGCAAACATTTTGATGCACACATCATCTTCTTCTATTTCATACAATTGAAGTAGATCCTCAAGGTTTTGAACATGTTCTTCAGCAGTGGTCTCTTTATTTTCTCCATCAACAAGGGGCAGCTGGTTTATAAGTTCTGAAAGAAGGGGTTGGAAAATAAGAGGTAAAACCAGAGGCTTATATATTTCTATGACCTTTGTAGGTGTAGGTGGTATAACAATGGGCTCATGGCTGCATGAAACTTCTTCAGGAGTGGGAGACACAAAATGAGACTCTTGTTCGACCTGGTTCTTCACAGGAGTATGGGTCTGCTCATGGTCTAAAGACTGAGGCTTGAGATTTTTCCCATATTCAGTGTGGGTCTCATCTTTGTAAATTTGATCAAGCTTAAAGTAGGAAAGAACATAGTGGTAGACAAAAAAAATGAATTCTTTAAACCAAATCCAACCCATGTGTTCTACCCTTCTATGTCGCCTGGCCATATTTCAGGTTCTTCCTCCAGTGGAGTCTTTGAGAGTAATGGAGTGTGGAGTCGTCAAGTGGATGAATTTGACTATTTGGAGTAGGATGCTATCCACCATCAGCAATGAGATGCCAATCTAAAGGAAAAGTGGTCTCGTCCCCAGTGGAGTCGCCATTATGTTGGGGTTCCTATGTTTTGGCAGATTTGGCAATACCAAAAGATAAGACAACATCAAACCACTTTCGGGCCCTAGGATCTAGCCCTCCTAGACCCGAAGAGGGATCTCTCCAATAAAAAAAAGAATGGTGTACCTTTGAAAGCTCAAAATGAGATGTTAGGCTAGGTATGAAGCACAAAGGGGGGTTTAAAATGATTTGGTTGGATGGTTGCTGGGTTGGTCATGAGATCATAGACTGAGAAAGTAATGGGAGAAAAGGAACAAAACAGCAGGATATTTCAACAAAGAGGATAGGTCAAGAGAGTGAAATCCATTGGGATATGGAGTCATGAAAGGGAATTACTTGCAACAACTAGCCAAGGCTTTCAGAGGGCAAGTCATCTAATACTAAAGGATCTTTTAGATTAGTTGGTGGGATGGAACATTAAGGAAAGAAAGTGAAAGAAGGAAAGCAACCCAATTCTGTCTATAGATTAGGTCAGAGGTCATTTAAATCCAGACCTGCTTGGACATACTCATAGGCAACTCCCAGAGGAGGGGCAAAGGGGCAGCTTATAGATCGGACCAGAGGTCATCTAACTCCAGGTCAGCTTTAGCATGCTCCAAGGGAAAACTGAGATAAGTTTAACAGAGAGATCTTAGAAAGGCGAGCTGGTCACACAAGGATCCTAGTGGATAGGGCTAACTCTAATCCCCAGTGTTCCCAAATCTTCCAGCTTAAACCCAACAAGAACAACTAAAAACAAATTTCATCAATTCATACATCAACTAGTAGCATAAGGAACTACTACACTGGTTAAATTAACTTAAACCAATCCTTAGATAACACATTTAACAGAAAAAAATTAAAGGCAAGGAGAGCAGAGACATAGGGTACCTATCAAGGGTAAATCCTATGCCATATTTCTGATGCGAGCCAGCAGAAAATGAAACAGTATGAAAATGTAATAAACAGAGTTAGGAAAACATCACCAACAGTAATAGACCAGGATCCTGTGAAATGTTATTTGATTAATTGATGCAAAACCAATCACATACACTGAGCTCAATGGCTGTTACAATTCAAACTTTTCCTCCCAGCCTACTACAATACAAACTTCTCTGCTACTTTCTTCCAGAACTGTTCTAACAATCAAAACGGAATCCCTCTAACTACAACGGCAGCAGCCGAACAACAACCTTTACAGTATGTTCTCTAGGATTCTTATAAGAGAAGAGAATAACAGGGGTAGATGATATTCATTAAATGATCCTCATTACGACCGGGGGAGGTAGGTCTAATGCCCATTCCGTAGAATGGCTCTTCATTAACTGTGTATACTTTGAAGCATGGTCCATAAGTCTTGTCATTAACTTCAAGTATGTTCTTCTGAAGAAATCCGACTGTTGGTGCTCTGTGGTAGCTTTATGAAACAAGAGACATGGCGGAAAAGGTGTGTAGGTCTCTCCATACCCCATAACTGTGGTCCTGACAGTAACAAAAACTTCCGTTAGTGTACTCAGCTTCTTAAGGGCTCGAGGAGGCATGGAGAACGCTGAAAAGCAGTCTTTCTGGAGAAAAGTACTCTGCTGACATTAAACACGGATATAGCTTTGTTTCGTGTGTTCTGGTCTTCAAATTTCACTTTCTTCATTTGAACTCGTGGTTAGGCACTAAATATTTAATTAAAAGGCCCAAATCCCTTAAAACCGCTTCTGCTGTTTCATCTTCCCGCTACTGTAACGGCCTTTCTGCACTTTCAGCCACAGAGGCCGCGACTGTAGAGACAGAGTGAATTCATACTCTATGAACCCTGCACAATGAAATAAACTCATTATAAAATCCAGGGAGGCGGTGGAAGAATAATTTTAAGGCATGGAGGAATGGTGGTGTAACAGAGGAAACACTGTGGAGGAATGGTGGAGAAATGCCATGAATCTTAATGTAAAAACATTAAAGTTTTAATGTGGGCGTAATGATATAATATTTACACAGAACAAAAGGTTTGGGCTTTGGAATGGAAAACAAAGGGAAAGCACGTGAAACATATGAGACGGGGCTTGATTTGGGACCCGACGCTGGTGGAGGGCGATTCAATCTGGACCGTTGGACCAAGATATGGATCGACGGCGGAGATGGTAATCGGGAGATCATAATCGCAGCGGGCAGAAAGTAGCAGCGATTGAAAATTGCGATTTCGATTGGAGCGGGGGATGTGAAGGGATCGGGGCCATTGATTCTGAATGGATGGACGGATAGGATTCAATCGGGGGATCCCAATCGCAAAAGGTGGAAAGTGGCACCGATTGGAATTTGCGATTGCGATCGGAGCGGGAGTGCGATGGCCGTCGGATCAAAAGAAATGAACAGTCAGGATCGGATCCGAGGCTCGCGATCGCAAGGCGCAGAAGGGGGGGTGTGATGCGACTGGCGCAATACGATGGAACGTGAGCCGTCGGATCTGGCGGGAGATCGATGGTTGTGAGTGGATCGGTGAATAGTAATCGAGGCGGAACAAAGCGTGACACGGTGAAACTTGCAATCGCGATTGAGGCGGGGATGCGATTGGCGCTCGAACGTCGGATCGAAAAAGGCAGATCAACAGTGTAATTCGCGTCACGGGTCTTCATAACATAACCCAATCGCATCGGAGTTTTTCAATGTTACAAAGGGATCTGACCACCCGACAACTTTGACTGCGATTGGAGCCCAAGACTTGAGCACTTGGTCTTGGCGCTAGGGGCACATGGGGAAGTGGTTTGCGGGGCTGGCGGAAAAGGGGCTAGGCCCTATTATAAGGTGGAAAGTGGGTTTTAGGGCCCTTTTTAATGAAATTTAAGATTGGGAAAGGGTAACGGTAAAGGAAAAAAGGGAAATTTGGCCAAACCAAGGGGTGTATGTAGGATTTAAATGGGACTTGGGTATGCTTTAGAAGGTTAATGGGTGAAATTAGAAGGGGAAGACAAAGATGAAAACAAACGCTTAGAAGGGATGATACAAGGGGAAAAAGGAGGCCTTTTGGGAATTTCTTCACAAATAGAGAGGCTTTCTAATAGGAACAGTAGAGGGGATTTTATCAAAGGACAAAAGGCACAAGGAGGCTTCAAGGATGATGTGTTTTCAGAGGAAATGCATTCCTTGAAGGCTCAAAAACATTTTAGCCCCCTGTTTTCTTGTCAAAAAATTTATGGGGGGCCAACAGTGGCTCCACATGGGGATGGCTTCTTCTTGAAGGAGTCAAGAATCCAGAAAATGATCTTTGGTGTAGGCCAGATGCCTTCTGCTTGGCACATCCCTTTCTTTCTTTAGATCAGCTGCCATAAATCATGAAGACATTACATTAGCAGTAAAATTCTCCCAAACAACTACCTACCCACACTATAGTCCTAACATTTTCTCTTCTAGTGTGCATTTGGACTAGCAGACCCTTTACATCATTTATTTTTTACAAACAAGAAAATAAACCTATTCTATTTCTACCCTTATTACCCCATGAGACCAGATTAGACTGTTGGTCTCATAGTTTCTCTACCTAAACTACCATCTACTAGGATTAGACTATCTAGCATATTTCTTCTCTACATTCTAAGAAAGAAATTGAAAACAGTCAAGCCAGGATTAGACTTTCTGGCTTGCTGGACTTTGCAGAAACTAAAAAAAATTAACTACATGCTCACAGACTGAGCTTTATTTATCTTTTCCTACCTACCCTACTCTAACTGGAAATCTCTGATTTTCTAGGTGATACAATAATGCCAATGCAGCCAGTCAAGCAATAGCAAAAAGGGGAAGAAGAACTGACTGCTCATCAGAGACAACCATAGGATGATCTGCATGCAGATCTTCAAAAGTGAGGCCACCAATCGGGGTGACCACCTCTGATGTAACCGGCTCTTGCAAAGGATCAATGCTGGAGACACTGAGCCAATCAGGGCCTCCATGTATTCTACCACAGGATCAATCAGAACATGATATATACTTTCTTCTTTAAGGCCCACCATGGCTGGTAGGTTTTTTGTATCCCAGGCAGCTTCAATCACTGCATCTGCAGTGAGGCCTTCGTGATCACACTCCTCCTCTTCCTAGTTTGGAGTATTTGGCAGATGAGCATCAACCAGGAATACCTCTTCTTCCTCTGGACCCAGACAAAGATGTCTGTGGGAAAAAAGATCTCGCTCATCTTCACTGCAGCCTGAGCTAGAGGGCTCATTATATTCAACAATGTTGTCCTCTAGTAATGTAGGCTGGTTCTGCTGAAACAGACTGAACTCTGTGAAATAATTAACATATTCTTGAGAGGGGGTTGCTTTGATTACCTCAATGCCTTTGGGAGAAGGCCCCGGATATTCATTCCACTCAAGACTTTCTTCATCTCTTTCCTCCTTGTCCTCTACGCTGAAGAGTTGCTGGCTCCCATCCTTTTGGTAGGTATAACTGATGTTCGGATATAAAACAGAGAGAATATTCAATGAATCTTCATCTGCTATCATGCTTTCAACACTTTCTTCATTAGTATCATAGATGGCCTGCATTGGCTCATCCCTTTCTCGAATTTGATGGTCATGATCTTCCTCCCATGAATCTACTGATGATGACCCCGCAAGCTCAGTTTCCCTTTGGAAAATTTCATAAATAGACAGGTCAGCATCAAAGAGATCATAATTATAAGCATTGTCACCCATCAAGTCTTCAGGATTCTCAACAAGTTTTTCTTCAAAATAGTCTGCAAGTTTATTTTATGATTCGAACTCTTGTTCATCATACATGCTTGGCATGTGCTTACGTCTTGTAGTGATCTGATTTGTATTTCTTGAGGACAAGGAGCAGGTCTTTTCCAATCATCATTTATGGTTTCAGCCTCATATTCTTCCTCTTCTGTGTCCAGCAGGGTATTAGCAGTCTCTCTCAATATTTCCAGCTTGTTTTCCAAAGAGATCTGCCTTATTTGCTCTGTTCGGTATTTCTTTGCTGCTTTTAATCTTTCCTCCCTGCACTTTATGTTGTGTTCGACAGAAATTGATATATTCTTCATTTCTTCTAGGCTCGAAGGCTCTCTTTCCCTTATATGAAATTCCACCTCGGGGTCAAAAGAACTCGGATAATCCACTAGGGCCCATCCTAGAGGTGGTTTTATGTCAGAAGGTATTGCATGATATACCTTATTGAACCTAGCTGAAAATTCTTGTATTGTCTCACCTAGCTGCCTTTTCAAATTTTGATACTCTTTTAGGATGAGGAGAGCACTCTTTGGGGCTTCCCACTTATCAAGGAAAACTTGAGAAAATTGATGAAAGCTGCAAATGCTTTCCTCTGGAAGGCCTTTGAACCAACTATTCACATTTCCTTGTAATGACAAGGCAAACATTTTGATGCACACATCATCTTCTTCTATTTCATACAATTGAAGTAGATCCTCAAGGTTTTGAACATGTTCTTCAGCAGTGGTCACTTTATTTTCTCCATCAAAAAGGGGCAGCTGGTTTATAAGTTCTGAAAGAAGGGGTTGGAAAATAAGAGGTAAAACCAGAGGCTTATATATTTCTATGACCTTTGTAGGTGTAGGTGGTATAACAATGGGCTCATGGCTTCTTGAAGCTTCTTCAGGAGTGGGAGACACAAAATGAGACTCTTGTTCGACCTAGTTCTTCATAGGAGTATGGGTCTTCTCATGGTCTAAAGACTGAGGCTTGAGATTTTTCCCATATTCAGTGTGAGTCTCATCTTTGTACATTTGATCGGGCTTAAAGTAGGAAAGAACATAGTGGTAGACAAAAACAATGAATTCTTTAAACCAAATCCAACCCATGTGTTCTACCCTTCTATGTGGCCTGGCCATATTTCAGGTTCTTCCTCCAGTGGAGTCTTTGAGAGTAATGGAGTGTGGAGTCGCCAGGTGGATGAATTTGACTATTTGGAGTAGGATGTTGTCCACCATCAGTAATGAGATGCCAATCTAAAGGAAAAGTGGCCTCGTCCCTAGTGGAGTCACCATTATGTTGGGGTTCCTATGTTTTGGCAGATTTGGCAATACCAAAAGATAAGACAACATCAAACCACTTTGGGGCCCTGGGATCTAGCCCTCCTAGACCCGGAGAGGGATCTCTCCAATAAAACAAAGAATGATGTACCTTTGAAAGCTCAAAATTAGATGTTAGGCTAGGTATGAAGCACAAAGGGGGGTTTAAAATGATTTGGTTGGCTGGTTGCTGGGTTGGTCATGAGATCATAGACTGAGAAAGTAATGGGAGAAAAGGAACAAAACAGCAGGATGTTTCAACAAAGAGGATAGGTCAAGAGAATGCCATCCATTGGGATATGGAGTCATGAAAGGGAATTACTTGCAACAACTAGCCAAGGCTTTCAGAGTGCAAGTCATCTAATACTAAAGGATCTTTTAGATTAGCTGGTGGGATGGAACATTAAGGAAAGAAAGTGAAAGAAGGAAAGCAACCCAATTTCTGTCTATAGATCAGGTCAGAGGTCATTTAAATCCAGACCTGCTTGGACATACTCATAGGAAACTCCTAGAGGAGGGACAAAGGGGCAGCTTATAGATCGGACCAAAGGTCATCTAACTCTAGGTCAGCTTTAGCATGCTCCAAGGGAAAACTGAGATAAGTTTAACAGAAAGATCTTAGAAAGGCCAGCTGGTCACACAAGGATCCTAGTGGACAGGGCTAACTCTAATCCCCAGTGTTCCCAAATCTTCCAACTTAAACCCAACAAGAACAACTAAAAACAAATTTCATCAATTCATACATCAACTAGTAGCATAAGGAACTACTACACTGGTTAAATTAACTTAAACCAATCCTTAGATAACACATTTAATAGAAAAACATTAAAGGCAAGGAGAGCAGAGACATAGGGTACCTATCAAGGTTAAATCCTATGCCATATTTCTTATGCAAGCCAGCAGAAGATGAAACAGTATGAAAATGTAATAAACAGAGTTAGGAAAACATCACCAATAGTAATAGACCAGGATCTTGTGAAATGTGCTTTGATTAATTGATGCAAAACCAATCACATACACTGAGCTCAATGGCTGTTACAATTCAAACTTCTCCTCCCAGCCTACTACAATACAAAATTCTCTGCTACTTTCTCCCAAAACTGTTCTAACAATCAAAACAGAATTCCTCTAACTACAACAGCAGCAGCCGAACAACAACCTTTACAGTATGTTCTCAGGGATTCTTATAAGAGAAGAGAATAACAGGAGTAGATGATATTCATTAAATGATCCTCATTATGACCGGGGGAGGTAGGTCGAATGCCCATTCCGTAGAATGGCTCTTCATTAACTGTGTATACTCTGAAGCATGGTCCATAAGTCTTGTCATTAACTTCAAGTATGTTCTTCCGAAGAAATCCGACTCTTGGTGCTCTATGGTAGCTTTCTGAAACAAGAGACGTGGCGGAAAAGGTCTACAGGTCTCTCCATACCCCATAACTGTGGTCCTGACAGTAACAGAAACTTCTGTTAGTGTACTCAGCTTCTTAAGGGCTCGAGGCATGGAGAACGCTGAAAAGCAGTCTTTCTGGAGAAAAGTACTCTGTTGACATTAAACACGGATATAGCTTTGTTTCGTGTGTTCTGGTCTTCGAATTGCAGTTTATTCCTTTGAACTCGGGCTTAGGCGCTAAATATTTAATTAACAGGCCCAAATCTCTTAAAACCGCTTCTTCTGTTTCATCTTCCCGCTGCTGTAACGACCTTTCTGCACTTTTAGCCACAGAGGCTGCGACTATAGAGACAGAGTGAATTCATACTCTATGAACCCTGCACAATTAAATAAACCCGTTATAAAATCCAGGGAGGCAGTGGAAGAATACTTTTGAGACATGGAGGAATGGTGGTGTAACAGAGGCAACGTTGTGGAGGAACAATGGAGAAATTCCGTGAATCTTTAATGTAAAAACATTAAAGTTTTAATGTGGGCGTAATGATATCATATTTACACAAAACAAAGGTTCGGGCTTTGGAACGAAAAAAAAAGGGAAAGCACGTGAAACATATGAGACGGGGCTTCATTTGGGACTCGGCGCAGGCGGAGGGCGATTCAATCTGGACCGTTGGACCAAGATATGGATCGATGGCGGAGATGGTAATCAGGAGATCATAATCGCAGCGGGTGGAAAGTAGCAGCGATTGACAATTGCAATTGCGATCGGAGCAGGGGATGCGATGGGATCGGGGCCATTGATTCTGAATGGATGGACGGCTATGATTCAATCGGGGGATCGCAATCGCAAAGGGTGGAAAGTGGCATCGATTGGAATTTGCGATTGCGTTCGGAGCGGGAGTGCGATGGCCGTCGGATCAAAAGAAATGAATAGTTGGGATCGGATCGGAGGCTCACGATCGCAAGGCACAGAAGGGGAGTGTGATGCAACTGGCGCGATCTGGAGTGTGATGCAACTGGCGCGATGGAGCACCAGCTGTCGGATCTGGTAGGAGATCGACGGTTGTGAGTGGATCGTTGAATCGAAATCGGGGCGGAACAAAGCGTGACACAATGAAAGTTGCGATCGCGATTGAGGCGGGGATGCGATTGGTGCTCGACCGTCGGATCGGAAAAGGCAAATCAACGGTGTAAATTGTGTCGTGGGTCTTCATAACATAACCCAATCGCATTGGAGTTTTTCAATGTTACAAAGGGATCTGACCGCCCGAGAACTCCGATTGCGAATTACGCCCAAGACTTGAGCGCTTAGTCTTGGCACTAGGGGCACATGGGGAAGTGGTTTTCGGGGCTGGCGGAAAAGGGGCTAGGCCCTATTATAAGGTGGAAAGTGGGTTTTAGGGCCCTTTTTAATGAAATTTAAGATTGGGAAAGGGTAACGGTAAAGGAAACAAGGGGAATTTGGCCAAACCAAGGGGTGTATGTAGGATTTATAGGGGACTTGGGTATGCTTTAGAAGGTTAATGGGGGAAATTAGAAGGGGAAGACAAAGATGAAAACAAATGCTTAGAAGGGATGATACAAGGGGAAAAAGGAGGCCTTTTGGGCATTTCTTCACAAATAGAGAGGCTTTATAATAGGAATAGCAGAGGGGATTTTATCAAAGGACAAAAGGCACAAGGAGGCTTCAAGGATGATGTTTTCTTAGAGGAAATGCATTCCTTGAAGGCTCAAAAACATTTTAGCCCCCTGTTTGCTTGCCAAAAAATTTATGGGGGGCTAAAACAAGCTACAAAAAATATTACACCTTGTATCTATTAGTCTCTAAGTCCGCTTTGGCCAAGATGTTAATCTAAGAGGGCCCCAATAATAAAGAAAACATAATTTATTACGTTAGTAAAAACTTATCAAGCCCCACATTAAGGTATGATCCCGAAGAGAAAATTTTCCTAGCATTAATACACGCAGTCCAAAATTTTTTCCATTATATTATCTTAAGGACAACAACAGTCATCGCAGATATCAAGTCCATGAGTTACCTACTCACCCGCTGTTTGATGAACCATAAATACGCTCGCTGGAAAGTTACACTACAAGAGTTTGACTTATAGTTTAGCTCCCCCAAAAGCAAGAAGGCTTTAATTTTAGTTGAGTTCATCGGTGACCTCCCAAGTCAGACAAAAGGATCACCAGTCAATGACTCACTACTAGAAAAACATCTCTTCCTAGTGACGATTGATGACCCTTGGTACAGAGATATTCTCTTATTCCTATTAACCAAAAAGTTCAAACCAAAGCTCAATCGTGACAACCGCAGGTGCATATGCCACCAGGTCCCCTGATACCTCCTCATGGGAGATGTCCTTTATCTACATGGCACTAACACAATTTTACGCCGATGCCGCACTCACGACCAAGCTGAGTAAGCCCTTAATCACTGTCATAGTGGAGCTTGCGATTATCATATCTCTGGAATGGCTACCACGCAAAACGTTCCGTGGGTAAGATATTTTTGGCTCACCTTATTCCACGACTGCATCTCAAAAGTCAAAAGGTGTGAGCGATGTCAAAGGTTTTCTCACAAGGCAAGAGTGCCACCCACTTCCCTGCACCTGGTCATAGTAGATGGTCCCTTCTACAAATGGGGAATCAATTTCATGACTTGTAACCCCACGTCATCTAGGAAGAACGAATACATTATTGTAGTCATCGACTATTTCACCAAATGGGTAGAGGCCATGCCTACATACGACAACATGACATAAACCACTGCACGATTTGTGTTAAACTATGCCATCGCTTGGTTTGGTGTACCAAAATATTTAGTCTCTAACCACAGAATTTTTTTTGAAAATGATATTTTCCAGGAACTATCTCACCACCTCGGATTCACACATGAATTCACATCACCATACTACCCCCAATCCAATGGACAGGTAGAAGCTGTGAACAAAGTCCTAAAAGCGATGTTATAACTTATGGTGAATAACCATAAGACAAACTGGCACCACATGGTTTTCTCTGCCCTTAAGGCATACCGCATGGTAGTAAAAACCTCAACAGGGTTCACACCCTTCCACTTGGTGTATGGGGTCAAAGCCATAATTCCCATGGAGCGTGATATCATGAACTTACATGCTGCCATCGAACTCCTTGATGATACCCAACCTCTAGAGCAACGCTTGGTGCAACTAGAACTCATCGACGAAAATCAACGACAGTCGCTACAACACAATGAGGCCTGTAAAAAGTGGATAGAAGCATCGTTTGATTGCAAAATCACCCCTCTTTCATTTACCAAGGGAGAGTTAGTCCTCAGCTATGATGTTGCAAAAGAAGCCCTAGGGTTTGGGAAGTTCGAAACCCTATGGAAAGGTCCCTATGTAATCAAACATGTCCTCCTCAAGGGGGCATACATATTGTCAGAGCCCAACGGAACATGCCTAAGAAACCCCATCAATGGGCTCTGCGTCAAGAAATTCTACCCATAAGGGTCAGGAGGCATCAACCCTAGATATAACATGATTATAAAAAACTATTTTTTGTATCTCAAACATCACACAATTGTTCTAAAAAATCACTCTGGTGTCACAGATAGATCGTCCCCCCAACCATTATTTCAGATTTGCTGATGGAGCATCGCGATGGTCTCAAAATCTAGCAACGACTTCCTGGGTCATCTACCATCCTGACCGATTTCCATCCTTCACCAACGGAGTATGCATCGAATCAGTTACAAATAATCGGGAAAAATATGACGTCGTCATCAGGCTCATGAGTGATGCCTTCAACCAAGGCATCTGCCACATGCATATCTACCTTGACTCCTGGCTAGTGCTTTCACAGTTAAACCAAGAATTTGAAGTATGAGCTTCACAAATTTTTAGAAAATATTTGTATGCAAAAATATTAAGCCATCAATTTGATATTTTTACATTCACACATGTACCAAGAAATGAAAACCAGACAACAAATCGCATAGCTAATCACATCCTAGACTGGAATGTGTCTCATATAAACCATTATACATAAAACCAAAAAAATAAAAAATATAAATCTCCATAAATTATACACAACATCCATAAAATAATATAGCCATAGACACATCATTAAGAGCCAAAAAAATACATACCTCACATATATACCAAAAAATATGTGTGAGTACAAATAAAAAGTCATTTCTCTGACCTGCAGGTCAGCCAAAAAAAAAAAAAAAATATATATATATATATATATATATATATATATATATATATATATATATATATATATATATCATCAAAAATAAGGGAAGCATCCTCATAATGGGTGGTTTCCCTGAATACAAAGTGTCTCTAGGGCTAAGCCCCTCCAAGTGGGCCATCTGGACCCACAGCTGCACCCGGTCCCAAAACTGGGGCAACAGCTAGAACATAAAGCGCCACATAATGCAGTGTCAGACAGTAACCCCTATCCCATGCCATCAGTGCCTCGAGCCAAGCATTGTCCAGATCATTGAAAAAACCCCGAGTTGACATGCCCTAGGTCAACCTCTCCACTCGACCCCAAGCATCAGCTAGGTTGGTATATTGAGCCTCGACTATAGCTAGTTGCTCTACCATCTTTGCCACTAGCACCTCTGCCACATCAGCATGAGAAATAACAACAACATACTCAGCAATAACTGAGATGATACCCTTACCTAAGGGGCCAACACCATCACCAGGTCCTCCACCCTGAGGTTGTCTAGGAGCGCTACCCTGCCCCCCACCCTAGGGCTGAGCACCTCCACGTGGAACCCTCCTAAGGGGATGGTGTCCTGCCAACTAAGCAGTAGGTCATCCAACTGCCCCCACATCTGCAAGAGAAAGAAATATAGTTTCAGTGTCACCACAATACACATATAAATATACACATCATAAAAACTCAACAAATGCAGAAAAAAATAAAAATAAAACCTGCAGGACCCCACACGTAACCAACAGGAAGACCCATATCCAAATCTCCTTGAAATTCCATCCCAGAGTATGGGAAGTCAAGGAACATCTGGGGGTTCACCTCGAACCATTCCTTTTTGGTCGCATTCCAGTAGCGACCCACCTCCCCTCCCCCACCTCGAGGTATCACTAGCGCCCATCGCCTCATCTGGGGTCCCTGCAAGGCCCAAGAGGAACAGGCACGATGGGTCACAACAGTACCACCCTCTCAAACATAATGCCGCAAAGAATGCTAGCATAGGTGAATAATTTAGATCCTCCTCAGACCATGACATGCCCATTCATAAAAATGGTCAGCCTAGAGCTGGCGCAAAATACTAATCTGTGGTCCAAACGCCCTGTGTGGCGATGACGACCCGGTCAACCTCACAATCATAGCCAAGGCACGTTGCTCAGCTAGATCAACCACGGATGAGATCAGGATGCACCCCTCCGATGGTGGCACCCCGCCACAATGATGCTCTGACCAATGCCGGAGGGCCACCCTCCTCACACTGTCCCATGCGGGAGTGGGTGGGGAAGTGCCTCACCCTGAGGCAGAAAGTTGGCCACGAAGTAGATATCTGTCTCTGGATGGATAGGAATATCCTTCCCTCGCAAGACCATTACCTTGTGCCTCTGGTTCCAGCTATGGACCAGGAAATGCAATAGGAGATCTTGAGATCTTAGGAGATCATTCTCGAGAAAATTGAGAAGACCCCATTGTGCCAATTTCCCCCATGCACTGGCATATTGTTCCACATCTATACGAAGATCTGGCCAGTCTCACTCTCTCCACAACATCCTGTCACCAAACACAAGCACATTAGTGACATCAAAATAAAAAAATTCAAAAAAAAATATAGCTTGACTTTTCCGAGTGCCTGTTTTCCATACAGATGTGTTGACCGCACAAAACCTCAAACAGGCATGAAATCTCTACTAAAATCCTCAATTTCCCGCAGAGTCTCCGCGCATGCACCTTGACTGCTCGCACGATCAAGGTAAAAAACAAGTAGGGTCCCGTACAAACCTAATCTGTACAGACCCCCGCCTAGAAACACTGAAAAAACTGAAATTTTGGATGTTCAGGGGCTTACTTAACACTAACGGCGTGGATCCCTAGTACACAAGCTGTGTATAAATTTGCTGAATAATGAATATTTATCCACCGAGATTATCCTGATCACATACTAATTCGAATTCATATGCAACACATAATCTCTTCTACAATCAATCATCAATTTGCGGAAATAGAAACAGTCGCATGCGCACATAAACACAATATGTAATGGGGAAAGCTTATAGCTAAAAACCCCTTAGCTATTTTTTATATTATATGGAGAGAACATGTAACAATCTCAGTACAATAATCCTCACAAGTACTCAGTACTGTCTCCTAAAGTTACACACAAACTAGCTCAGTTTTGAACAAGTCACAGGTTCAAAACTCATCCACTAATTTCCTGCCTCTATTGCGCAATCAAGGTTGGTCTAATGAGAGATCCAAGTTCGAATCTCACTGGCTCCAACTGCGCAATCATCATTGGAAATCTCCTCCAATGCTTGTGCAAATCTCATGCACAACTGCTGTCGCAACTAATAGCAAACTCACCCTTTCATCTACCTCTTCCACTAGTCTTCACTGAACTGTCAATGCACTGTAGTGAACTGATGTGTTCTTGAGTTGAATAATGAGTTAATAATTATTGAATTAAATAATATTTAATTCACTCCACTCATTACTAGTTGATTAGCTAGTTAAACTAATCACAACTAGTTCAACTAAGTTAAACCGAACACAACTCCACCAACTGTCTCATCAACTCCACCAAACTTGTGCCACTGAAGTCCTAACTGAAGTCAACCATGCATGAGCTCACCAAACCCCAATGAATAGCATAATTCCTTCTGTCAGATGCATGGGCCACATCCATAGCTCCAACTGAAGTGATGTAAGAGAATAAACTGAAGTTTAGAGTCTAAATATTATTAAGGGCTAATAATATTTGACTGACCTATTTTTAGACAGACAGTCTAAAAATAGACTTTGACCTGTATGTCTAAAAATAGAGGTCCATCTATTTTTACCAACTCGACCAATCATCCAAGAATAGCATACTGCAACTCCTAGACCATGCTCCATATGTCTAAAAATAGACATAGTCTAAAAATAGACTTTGCGCCAAAAATAGCCTACGAGCCCACTTAGTGAAGGAGACTTCATTTCACTAAGCTCCATCATCTTGTTGCATTTTCAACAAGCTGACTACAATGACAATAAAAGCTTAGCATCAAGCTCTAACCTCTCAACTCTCAATTCTCAAATAACACAAACGAACTGAAATGAGCCATATTGACCTATATATCACCCTTTTCAAAGTATTTGATGGACCATAACGAGAGCTCAAAATTCCCAATTACGAAACTAAAAGAAACATAGTGATCAACACATCATAACGTCCAAATGAGGCTACACACATTCATGGCTCTGAAAAAATCAGTTTTTTCAGTTACGACAGGTATGCCCTCTCTTATTGTTTTTTCATTCAACAATTTTGTCAATATTTTTGAATGAAAAAGATGTTTTCACTTGGGGTATTGGTTGAAGGTGTTACATAGTACGAAAAACCACCTATTTCCCCAATCATTGAAGGTTCCAAAATAGGTATCATTCTTCCCCCAGCATGATAGAATCCCAGGGAAGCTTTGCATATGCTGACATAATTTCTCCACAAGAATCAACCATAAGTTCCAAACACCCGACCATGTTTATCATCTCCCCACCTTGCACATGATAAACATTCTTGCCTGTTAGTAGAGCCTCGCCATCCATGGTGTCCATCAGTCAAGTATACCATGCATCATAGAATATGACGCCATGGTCGTAACACCCTAGTCTGGAAAGCACTTCATGTTCATCCATCCATCATGCATCGATTCAAGTTTTACCATGTCATGATAACACCCCTCTCCCGGACCACCATTTTCATAAGAAAATTGAACACGCATCACCGCACCTCGCATTTTTCCTATCATACTTCCATCAGCATAGCCCATATATAATACTTTCCATCCGCTTCACCACTCACACTGAGACTAACCAATGGGGCCCCCAACCTCAGTAAAAACACCTTCCTCACATCATGAATGAGTGATCATTTTCATGTTTTTGGGGCACTTGTCTCTGTGTTTGTACATCCAAAACCATTTTATATTATTTTGGAAAGTGTAAAAATATGTTTTAGGAGAACAACCCCCACCAATTCATCTACTTTTCTCCCTGGAAACATTCCCTAACCACCCTTGGTCGGAGCTTCATACATGTCACACAAAGCCAACAAGAAATTCATAATAAACATATACCCACCCTGGACATCCTACAGACTCTAGGGCTTTCCTCACCAAAAATTGTTATGATTGTCGCCAAAATGCATTTACAAGCTCCAACCTTGGGTCGTTAAACTCACATCATCAGTTTTAAACCATTTCTTGCTATCATGCCTATGTTAACCTATAATCCCCCACCTGTTATATCAGAGACTCCAGTCCCTTGCATCAGTACTTCTCTCGATCGGTTGAGGCTTCCTTCTTTTTGACTTCAACAACCATCTTCTAAGACGGAAGTAGTACCTTGGATGGTTCCTCACTTCAATAGGGGAATTCTCGGATGGCACTGTGGGAATCATCATAGCCCATTGATTTCATCGATCCTCCTCACATTCGACTACAACCCAAGATTTGATGTCAATATGGTATCGTACTTCAAAACCATTGCACTTTGTTAAAATTCGTCGAAGACCCATGCCATTATTAGCATCTCTTTCAGCAATGCTTACATGGGAAGGTCCTAGTAATACACCCATGCATACAATGAGAATTTATTCTAAAATATGCCATACCAATATTATGCATGTGGACACTACATTCAACCTATTTTCAAATCAAACATTCCCCTAAGGGCGTTAGCAATTGTCGTTATCAACCAAATCAGTAGATCACTACCATATAAGTGACATAGACAGAACCTCTATCTGTCAAATAAGCTTTAACTAACCAAAAAAACATGAGCATGGGACATGCCCACCTCGTAGAAATATTGTATTTATTCTATCTCTTGCAAGTTTGTGATAGAACACGGTCCCTCCTTTACTCACATCAAGGGGTCTCCAACCTTAGGTTGCACACAAGTTACTCTCTCTCTCTCTCTCTCAACATGGGTTATACGGAAAATAAACTATAATGTATTTTGGCTATACAGTTCGTCCTAGACCTCAGACATTAGGGGGGAAATGTTATCACTGGAAAATCAGACAAGCAAAGGACATGATGAAATGCCAAGCAGAAGGATTTACAGGATGGAAAAACATTACAGAATCTGGAAAATTTAACTTTTTCTAAGGTCAAAAGGCAAATTTATTAAGTTGCACAAAGAAGACATTGGCACAAAGTGCTCCATGCATCCTTTTCTTATATAGCAACGCAAATCTCTGCGGCTATCCCCCAAAAAGCCACGCGGTCATGAGTATGGTGGAAGGTCACCATCTGGGAACACTTTTCACATTTCAGGAAGAAGATTCTCCACTTAAGGCTGCCAAGGACAACCGCCTAGAGCCACCTTGAGACCTCAAGTGAGCAAAGAATGGAATCAACCACCACTCTTGGGTCACTATCCACAATTGTACCAAGAGAGGGAAGAATATTTGAATTTGTGTATAAAATACCACCATGAGAAGAAAAATTTAGAACATATTATTATGCTAGCCAAATTTCCCATGAGAAAACCAGCAGTTTGTTGTCCAAGCAACAAAGGAGTGAAGCGATTCATTTGTTGGCCATCCAACATCTCAATCCCAAAGGAGAAGTGCATCAGTTGTCCATTATTCGATCACTCATTCAAGGAGAAGAGAGAGGCTTGCAAACAGCTTAAAGGAAGAGCCCTCCTTGCTTTGAGTATTAGAGCTCCATAGCTCTAAGGACTCACTGCGAGTGTTTTAGTTTTCTACCTCTTTTTTACCACCAGTGGCTAATAAAATGAGATTCATTCTCTGTTAGTATTATTATTTTGTTTAAACTCAAGATTGAGCTTGTGTTATATTTGTATTTCTTGTTTCTTGTTTCCTCCTCTTTTGTAGTATGCTATGTTTTATAACTAGTTTTTCTACATGTTATGACGCTTCACTAACCATCTAACAACTCATTTTTTCCCTATGACATTGAATGTAGGATAGCAATCACCCCTACCAAGCACCAGTTCATTTCATACACTTGTGTGCCAAATACACCAACACACATGGTTGGGTGGTTGAAACTGATTGCAAGAAATATCAGTGCCAAAAAAAGGAGTTGGAACATGTAGCAGTATGTTGGTAAAGCACTTCAGGAGCAGGGCCATTGTGGGACACTAGTACCCAATACTGTCCATTGATTTCCATGAGCATGATATGATTGGTATGATGGTTTTTAGGCAGTTATATGCCTTGGTTTTTGTATATTATGATGTGAGGAAGCCTTGAAAAGGGATGGAAAACCAAGGATGGGGGTGCCATCAGAACTTGGAAGGTGAGTGAATGCACCAAAGAGGATGACCAGATTGCCTGAGGGAATGTGTAGTAGAGAAGGGAAGGCCGGGGATGGATTTTTTTGGTCATTAGCATTGCTAGATGGAATCAAATGCAAATTTGGAGTTTGCCTTGGAAAAATGAGCTGGTATTTGTTCACTGAGAAGATACGTGGCATAGGATTGCAACGTTGGACATTGGATGGAGATTTGACTTTGGCAGTGGATTCTAGACTTCCTAGGAAGGAGGTGAATCCTGGTATTAGTCTGAGGGTGGAGGTGTGAGCCTCTGGATTCCCTTGTTGCTGATACAAACATCATATCCTTTTATTTTTTGGTTGAGAAAATGTTTATATGTGTATATGTGAATATGTGTATATTATTGTAAATATTGAATCGAACTAGAATTATAAAGCTCCATAAACAATATGATTATTTTCTAGTTGAATAAAATGTGTTTGTTATTGTAAATACCATAATGATTTGTGTTATAAATCTCTAGTAAATGGTATATTTGTCATGTTTTCAATAGTGGTCATTGTAAATACTACAATGAGCTATGTTATAAAGCTCCATAGGCAGTATGTTTTATTTCAATATTTTGTTGGTTGTAGGTGTTATTGAACACCAAGGATGTTGTTCCCCCAAGGGGTATGGTTTTGTAACAACTTGGTTAAAATTCCATGTAATAAAGTTAAAATAATTACCATGGTTGATGGGACATGTATTCCAAGATGAATGTTTGGAAAAAACATCCTAGTGGGTGTTAATTTTGGTTATTATGTCTAAAGGAAATTGGCAAAGGAAAAGGTAAGGGCTTTGGAATGGCATGAGGCATTAATTTGAATTTTATTTATGAAAATAATGGAAAATAGGAGATAATGGAAGTGAAAGGTCACATTTTGCATGTCAGAAGGAAATTGAAGGAAAATAATGGAAAATGAAGAAAATAGAGGCCTCACTAATGAAAAGGCTTCCGAGGATCAATTGGTAAGCTTTTGTCAGTGCATTTTTGGAGCTCTCTCATTATTCTCCCTCTCTCTCATACTCTTGGATACTCAGAGTTTTCTTGGAACACTCTTGGAGAGTGTGGATACTTGGTGGTTTGGAGCAAGAATGAAAAGGAAGAGTAGGAAAGCTCAATCAGTCATCAAGATCAGCAACCACATCAAGTTTTGATTGTAGGTGTCAAGTTGCATGTATGTTTTCCTCACTATTTTTGGAATGCATGGTGTATGCATGTGGATTTTCCTAGCCCTTCCATTTCCTGGATAGCCATGGTGTTGTGGGTTTATTTCCAGTGATTTTTTTCTAGTTGGTTGTCATGATTCCTTTAGCTGTTGGGTTGAGTTATTAGTTCCTGGAACCTTGGTTGGACAAAAGCTCTGGAGTTCGATGGAAAAATGTTTGTTTGAGTTACTAGTCCTGGAGCCTTGGTTGGAAAAACACTCTAGAGCCCTAGGTGGGTTGAGTTACTAGTCTTAGAGCCTTGCCATGGAAAAATGCTTTGGAGCCCGTAAACAACTAGGGATGAGTTAATAGTCCTAGAGCCTTGGTTGGAACAAACACTATGGAGCCCTGGAGCAACTTGGATAGAGATCAATCTGTGATGGTTGTGATGTATTTTTGGGAGGTGGAATCATTGGTTGAGTGTTGAGGTGGTTTTACGTATGGAAACCCTGGATTGGTTTTGATTAATGTGTTTGATGAGATCCCACATTCATGCTTGGAATATGGCAAAGGGGTGTTTGGATGAAGAGATATTTGGCTTAGCTAATCTATGGTCATGTGGAACACAAAATTCCCATCTCTGGTTGGTTTCGACATTCATTAATGAGCAATTCATTCCCTTGGTATTTGGTATGCAAATGTACTAATTTATATGTGGATTATATTGTTGTTGTATCCACTATATTTCTGTTGTTATTATGCTAGTTATAAGCATATATTTTATAAGTGATGATGTATGGCTCTCTCCATGTTTTCACTTGTAAATGAATGCACAATGTACTTATGGTCAAATAGATTGTATGGTAGCTTATGATGTAAGGGAGAAATTCTTCTTAGAAATTATCAGATAAGTATGACACCCCTATGGTTAAATATGGAATTTACACCTACCAAAGTTATCGATCAAACAAGAAATATTACCTCAAAACGAGAACTCTAACAAAAAAAAACATGAAAAACAACCCGAAAACGAAAAAGTGTTATTTTGGAATAACCTTTTTTGTTTCAGGGTAATTTTTCAACATTTTTTAAAATTAGAAGCAAAATCCAATTTTTTTTGTGTGCAAAAAACACCCTGAAAATGAAAAGTGTTGATGTTGGAATAACGTCGTCATTTTTTGTGCACCAAAAACACCTTGAAAATGAAAAGTATTCATTTTCATGTTGGTAATAAAACATAAAATTAAAATTAAAAAATATGACAAAAAAAATCAAATATAAAAGGATATATTAAAAATAAAAATAAAAAAATGATGATGATGATGATGGTGGTTACCGTCCGTTAAGACCAATGTAGTCTATAAGACCTTAAGAAAGGAGAAATATTCTAAGTTTGATTCTTCAAAATCTTGTTTCTATGGTCAAAAAGAAGGGAAATAATTGCTCCAAGATCGCTATAAGTGGGTTGGCTTAATAGGTCAAGAAGACTGGAAGTGTGGCAGATGGCAAGGAATTGAGAGCGAATGTGAGTAAGAGTAGGGCAGTCTAAAAGGAAGTGCTTCTCATCTTCCACCTACTTAGAATCAAAAATCTGGCAAATCCTATCATTCCAAGGGGCCTTGGGAATAGACCACCGCCCGGCCTCATTCCGAAGCTCATGGGAATTAGTTCTTATCTTAGCAATGTTCATTTTTTTCTTATTGTTGGACAACACGGAGAGATCATTCTGATTACCAAGGGTGGGGTTGATCACTTCCTTATAGTATCTTAGCTTCCTTCTACCCTCCAGCTCCTGATCCTCCCATAACTTGTCCTTAAACTTGGAGGTAATAGTATTTTTTATATTATCTTTGCTTCCCATACTGAGCTCCTCCTTAATTCCCTAATGGTTGAGCCAAGATTGGGCATCCTTATGCCACCCATGCTTGAGGTGAAGGTGAGGGTTTTGACTATAGTTAGAAGCAATTTTAGTGAGCCTTTTTCATTTCCATGTTGGCATGCTTCTTCTTATACATCAAATATCTAAACATAGTTGTACTTTCAATGGGGGACAAACCAGATTCGATCAAGAGGATAGGATAGGGAGTATTTCCCTTGATCTTAAGGTCGTAGGTTATTAATTTCTTTTGAATAATCTCAATCTTCCTCCATGACTCTCTGGATATACTGCAACCCAAAACTTCACATCCATATAAGACAACAAGGGTGACAAGGGTCTCAAAGAGGAACCTCTTTTTACTCCAAATGTAAATATCGGTCGAATTAGAATTGTTTTCAAGCTCATAATAAGCTTTCCAACCCCCAATAATCCTTTTCTCAATGCTATAATTCCAATTGAGATGATGAGGGAAGTCAATGCCAAAATACTCATAAGAAGAAACCTGCTCTAAGCATTATTTATTATACAAGAAACTACCATGGGTGATATTTTTGGATTTAATGATCATGACTTTAGTCTTTTCAGTATTAAACGTCATACCCATATTGAAGCAATATTCATGAAGAATATAGAGTTACTTGTCAAGGTCATCATGAATTTTTGCAAGAAGAATGATATCATCGGCATAGAGGAGAAGAGTAATGAAAACACCAGTAAGCTTGGTGCCCTTGCACCCCAGAGATTCCAGACACTCCTCTAACTTATCAATATATGTGCCAAAAAGGGTAGGGGGTAGGGGACACCCTTGCTTAATTCCAATATTGCAATTAATGTCTTTATACCACCCCTCATTAGTATTAAGATTGGTAGTGACGGTCTCGTAGAGACGGATCATGACAATCCTCAGCTCAGGAGGGACCATGATCTCTTTAAGTTTCTCCCAAATTTTATCTCGAGGAACAGTGTCAAAATATTTTCTAAAGTCCACAAAGCAACATAAGAGATCAAATTTACTATTGTGACATTCCTCCGAAATGATTCTAAGAGTTACCATATGGTCAATAGTTGAGTGATGTCTCCTAAAACTAGCTTGTCCTTTAGCTCTTTTTCCATGGCTTTCAAGCCAAAGGCTAAGCTTCTTCTCCAAAATGAGCCCATAAAGCTTGGCCAGGATATGACTAACCATAATGGTCCTGTAGTTAGATGGAACACTCTTCTCCTCATTTTTAAGTATAGTTACAATAATGCTTTGCGTCCAAAGTCGAGGGAAGCCTTGCATCATAGCCAAATTGAGAAGCTTGTGGAGATAAGGAACGAGGACAGATCTTCCCATTTTAAGGATCTCAACTTCGTATCCTTCAATATCTTTAGCTTTCCCATTAGCGAGCTTTTTAATACCAGACTCAAAGTTGTCAAGAGAGAATACATCCTCCTTAATTGGAGTGATTAAGGTGGTGATAGTGTTTGGAGATTCATACAACTTCTTAAGATAGTTGTCCCAGTTTTCTAAGGGGTTAGAATGGTTATCTTTGGTTTTACAGACAAGAACATTCCGCCAAAAAATTTTGGGCACGAGTTTAGAAAGGTGGAGAAGATAATCCTATATTTTATTAATATATGATATTTTCTTCCATTTGATGATATTTTTGTATATATTGATATTCTGCTCCTTAATGATTACATTAGGAGCATCTCTGATCGCTTTCCTGGCAATTTTTCAATCTTTTTCATACCATGGATTAGAAGTTCTATTAAATTTCTTAAACAAAATCTCATTAGAAAACTTGCTAATGGTGTTGGAATGGATAGTACTAAAATGGTAACAAATTTGATCAATGTTATTATTATAATTCATGGGGCCTAAATGCCTTAAGAAGAGGCTGGTTTTACTTCTATCAAAGAAAATAAAATTAGCTTGTAATATATATATATATATATATATAAAGAAAAAATATAAAAATTTACCCAAAAAAACATGCATAATTAAAAAAATGATAAAATGAAATAATTAAAATATAAATTAAACAATAATTACAATTAAAAAAATTAAATAAAAAAAAAAAATCATCAAATTAAAAATAAAAAATAAAAAATAAAATTTAAAGTTAAAAAGAAATAAAAATAAAAATTTTAAAATAGTAAAAAGTTATATTAAAAAAAACCTTTAAAATACATGAAAAAAACAAAACAAAATCCATTATATATATAACCCCTCTAATTATCGAACAATTATGATTAGCCCTCTCTTAGCCAAGTTTATGGTATTATTTTGGAAAAGAAGTTGAGAATTTGGCTTGAAAGTGAATGTAAGCGGGCTAAAGGCCAAGCGGGTTTTAGAAGGCAACACTCAACAATAGACCACCTCGTTACGCTTAGGATCATTGTGGAGGAATGCCGCAATGATAAATCCAGTCTCTTTTGTTGCTTTGTGGACTTTAGAAAGGCTTTCGATACGGTTCCTATAAATAACCTATGGAATATATTAGAAGAGCTAAATGTTCCTTTCGAGCTAAGAGCGGCCGCTATAAGGTTATACGAGAATGTAATTGCCAAGTTTTTGAGAAATGAGGGGTGGTCGAAAGATATTAAGTGTAATATCGGAGTTAAACAAGGTTTCCCCCTCTGCCCTACCCTATTTGGCAATTATATCGACAAGCTAAAAGTTTGTTTAGAGGAAGCAGGATGTGCTAGTACGATCTTAGCTAGGATAGTCGTCATTCTTCTTCTTTATGCTGACGATATTATTCTTCTTGCAAGGTGCCCATCTGATCTTGATAAGCTACTTAGACTTCTTAAGGATTTCTGCTCTACCATGGGTATGTCTGTTAACACTGAAAAAATAAAAGTTATGATTATCAAATCCAAGAAGGACACTTACGCTAATTTTATGTATGACAATAGTAACTTGGAGGAAGTGTCTTCTTACGAGTACCTAGGAATTGATATTCATCACAAGCTCAACTAGAACTATAACCTTCAGAAAAGGATTAATGGGGGTGGAAAACTTATTTTGGTCTTGAAAATAATTGTAAAACGACAAACCTCGTAATGTGGGATAGAAAGAAGTTCTTCTTTGAAACTTTAGTCACTCCTCTTATCTTATATGGATGTGAGGTTTGGGGTTGCAACATCTCTAGAGAATCCTGGAGAAATATTGAGCAAATCCAGAAGTGTTTTATAACGTATAACCTTAAAATTAAAAGCAATACACCCTATCCTATTCTCCTTATAGAAGTGGATCTTTCCCCTATCGAGAGCCTAGCTATGACTAGGCTTCTGTTGTACAAGCACAAGCTCAATAGTATAGGAGACCATAGACTTCCTAAGCTAGCTTTAAATTCCAACCAAAACCACCTAAGGCTTAAACGAGGTTGGTATAAAGACACCGGGGCTTGGTTAAACCATTGGGAGATCAAAAAGAATGTTGCATTGCAAAACATTAATAACATTAAAAAAATTGTTACTTCTAAGTTCAAAGAAAAAATGTGGTGTGAGAAAGTTCTAGCAGCTAAAAGAAAATTAAGATATTATAAGGAGGCCATCAACCCCACCTTAGAAGATCAAAAGTATCTCTTTGTTTTAACTAGCTCAAAGAAGAAAACTAATATAGCCAAGATTAGAACAAACTCTCATGAGCTCCATAGTGAAACAGGTCATTGGACAGTTCCTAAAACACCATGGATGGAAAGGATCTACCATCTCTGTGAGAATATGAACATCGAGGATGAAAATCACTTCCTCTTAGAGTGCCCAGCGTACAACCACATTAGAGCTCAATTTCATAATCTTTGTTGCAATACTGACCTTCCTAGCCTTTTAAGATGTCAAAATTATAGTGAGCTCGGGAGGCTTCTCTCCAAGCTTTTTGAGCATAGGAATAAAATATTAAATCAAATTAAATAACTCTTTTCTTTAGGTCCGATAGACCAAAGATTGGTCTCAGTGGATGTTAACCACCACCACCACCACCACCACCATCATCATCATCATCATATAAATATATATTAAATTTTAAAAAAATTTAATATTAAAAATTAAATTAAATTGAAAATACAAAGATCAAATTAAAATAAAAAATTAAATTATATATATATATATATATAATTTTAATAAATTAAAAAAAAAAATTAAATTTTAATAAATAAAAAAATATTATGGCTAAAAATAATAATACCGAGATATATAATTTTAAATATAAAATTTAATTTTAAGATATGTAATTTTAAATATAAATTATATAAAATTATATTAAAATTAAATTTTAATACATTTAAAAAAAAATTAAAATACAAAAAAAATATATTTTAATTTTAATTTTAAATAAATTTAATTTCTATTTTAATAAATAAATTAAAAATGTAAAAAAATATATATTTTAATATGTAATTTTAGTAAATTAAAAAATATTAATTTAAGGAAATTTAATAATTAAAAAATAAATAAAAACAAAATTGGGTCACCCATGTGGCGGCGCGGGCCTATATGTAGCTCCCTGCATGCCCACGGGCTGGCCTACATCGCTACTTGGGCAGGAGGGTGGTTCTCAAAGTTACCCTCCCGCCTAGGTGGTGGTGAGGGCTCGCCTGTGGGTGGGCAGGGGGGCTACCTGAGAATCGCCCTCCCACCACTGCTTGGGCGGGAGGGCGATTATGAGCGCAACACCTAGCCTGCCCACGGGCCAGCCCTTGCCGCCACTTGGGTAGGAGGGTGATTCTCAACACAGCTCCCAGCCTGTCTACGAGCAAACCCCTGCTGCCATCTGGGCAGAAGGGATGTTCTTAGCACAGCTCCTAGCTCGACCATGGGTTGGCCCCCGCCGCCAACTGGGAGGCTTAGCTTCCAATTTCATCGTGATCTCTAGAGCTTCGTCTTGAGTTCCTATTTTTTGTTGCATCAACGACAATATGATATGTGATAGCAATGCAACTATAAACCATTCTTGATGTTGCTAGGGAGATTTTTTGAAGCTTACTTGATCTAATAAAAACTTGAATCTCTGATCAAACTCCCAAATAGAATCAATAGGTTTCTGTTTGATCTCCTTCAACTTGGTGATTTATTACAACTTAGACTTCGACTTCTTGAACTCTCTTACCCTTGCTTCTTTAATATCTGCAAACGTTTTGTTCTAATTATTGGAACACTTCATATACCATGTAGAAATTATACAAACACACACACACACACACACATATATATATATATGTATCAATGGATTCAATCTGATCAAGCAATGTACTAAAGCTAGATATTGAATCCTTCAACAAATAAATTGCTGAAAATAAACACGATCACCAATCACAACAAGTAAAGAAAGAATCAAATCAAACCACAACACATATATTTTCTTGGGGAAAGCTTATTGCTCAAAACCCCTCTATCTTCTATTGTATATTCACCATAGAATCATGAAACAATTACAATGCACTCTTCTCACAAGAGTCTCCTACACTCTCACAACTGTCTCACAATGACTCAGACAAAATCAACCAACACTTAGCCAATTCTCAGCCTCTAATCAGCTACCTTGCTTGCGCAATTCATGTGGCATACAATCCCTATTCTTTAGGAATTTCAACCTTCCAAAATTGCGCAAGGATCATGGGAAATCCATTGGATGTGTGGTTGCATGAGGGAAACCTACTAATAACACAACTGATAGTTAACATCCCTTTAACCTTTGTCTCAACTGGGTCCCCACTGGAACTGATATGTATGTAGCTATTAATAGTAACTTATTTGTTGCATGGCATATCACTGATTATGAATTAAATCTGATTTAATTCACTTGATCTCTCACTAGTTCAACAAACAGTTACAACTATTCCAACTGACTTTAACTCACCTAACTGAGTTAACTTATTAATCATGAATTAAACTAATGCACCAACTGTAATTCAAAATCCATAACTAATAGAATCACTCTGCATGTGTCACCAACCACCCTCAACTCAAAATACATGAGCTAACTAAGTTTATCACACTCAGTTAAATATTGCAGGTGATTATGAGGTAAGATTACATTTTATTGTCCAATTTAATTAAGGGAAAATTAAATTAGACACTACATCAATTAAATTAAATTGGCCATCACACTAATGTATCGCTAGGACCTGTGGTCCCACACTAGTGTGTGTGCTTCAATTTCTTGTTGACCTTCAACACTCCCTATCAACAAGAAAATGATTATCTGTGACCCCATTCCTGCCTCTATGGTATTCGAATTAGCTCGTAGCGAGCACCTTCGTCAGAATATCTGCATCCTGATCTTCCATGGGAATGTACTAAAGTAACATAATGCACCTTTAAACACAATCTCTAAGATAGTGGCACCAGTTGTCTATGTGCATGGACCTATCATGGAATACCGGATTGACCATGAGTTTGATGCAACTTTGGTTATCACAATGTATCACCGTTAGATTCATTTGAGAACCAAAAAAACCAACTAGGATCTTTCTCATCCATATGGCCTAAAATGCAGCTTGACTTGCTGCCATGTACTCTGTCTTAGCTGAACTGAGTGCCACAGATCACTGCTTCCTACTGTACCAAGAAAATGCTATCAATCCTATGCTGAATATCCCCCCTGATGTGCTTTTTCTCTCTGATGGACTGCTTGCCCAATCTGCATTCATGACTCCTTGAAGCTTCACTCCCTCTGCCCATCTGTACCATAATCCATACTTTGTAGTGCCCCTGATGTATCTCAAGACATGCTTCCCCACCTTCCAAAAGAGCTTGGACATCTTAACCATAGCTTGACTCAGCTGGTTAACTGCATGGCAAATGTTTGGTCTAGCGTTCACCAAGTACATCAGTGAACCCACTAGTTGCCTGTAGATAGTAGCATCCACTAATTCTCCTGAAGTAGCATCCTCTTTCCTCCAATTTCCTAGAAGATGAGTATCCATGGGTTTATAGCTCTCCATGTGAAACTTACCCAGAATTGGTTTGGCATGCTTGCCTTGAGAAAAAAGTAGTTCACCATCCTACTACCATATTTCCAAACCAAGGAAATAGTGAAGGAGTCCAATGTCATTCATTTCAAAATCCCTTGCAAGATCCTCCTTGCAAGAAGTTATCAGCTGCTCATCACATATCAAAATTAGATCATCAAAATAAAGTACGATAATCAAGATCTTACCATCAACCACAATCTAGTACAGGTTTGCATCTGCTTCACTTTTGGTGAAGCCCAACCCAGTGAAATAGTTGTCAATACGAGTGTACCAAGCACGAGGTGCTTGCTTCATCCCATACAGTGCTCTCTTGAGTCGGTACACATGCGACTCACTATCAAAGATCTCAAAACCTTCTGGCTTATCTATGTACACTTCTTCCTCAATAAATCCACTGAGAAAAAAAATTCTCACATCCATCTGATGAATGTGCCACCCCATCTGCACTGAGAGTGTATGGATAGATATAATGGAAGAGTATCTCACAACCAGTGCGAAATTCTCCTCATAGCCAATTCCATCAACTTGTAAGAATTCCCAGGCCACAAATCTAGCCTTGTACTTATCCACACTCCCATCTGTCGCCTGCTTCACCTTATAGATCCATCTAGATCTAACCACAGATTTTCCGACTGGTCTTGGGACAACTTCCCATGCAATTTTCTTGACGATGGAGTCATACTCCTCAACCATAGCGTCAACCCAAATTGTTTGTTTCACTGATTCCTCAAAGGAGGATGGTTCTATCACAATACACTTGCTCATAAGAGCCATGTATCCAGTAAACTTTTCTGGAGACTCTCTCTATTTGTGCAGTGAAGTAGGTGCTCCTACATGCTCGGTCCCATCAAGTCTCAATCTATCAGCTTCCATGGTGCGCATTCTAGCATTTTTGGTGGATGGATCTACATGCGCATTTTCTGCCACTCCATGATCCTCTGCATGTGGCTTCTCCACATCTTGAGGTTCATTCTTTGGAACCAAGAGTTCCTCATCTAAATGCAAATCCAACTCCCTGTTAAGGGACAATCACATGGCTTTCTCCTCATCAAATTTTATATCCCGTCTCACAACAGTCATCTTGTTATTTGGAAAATACACCCGATAGTTTTGGGGAGTATCAGTGTACCCCACAAATATCCTAATCTCAGTTTTTAGTTCAAGATTCTTCCTGGCGTCTTTGGTCACATGCACATAAATAGATGAGCCAAAAATCTTAAAATATGAAACATCAGGTTTCTTACTAGTAAAAGCCTCCTCTAGTGTACTCATGTCAAGTATCTGATGAGGACTACGGTTTTTCACAAATAGCATTGTGTTGCATGCCTCAGCCCACAGATGCAACGGTAGGCCCTGAGCATGCAACATCGCTTGTGCTACACCCACAATTGTTCTCTTCTTTCTTTCTGTAATCCCATTCTATTATGGGTTATGAGGTGTAATCAATTCTCTCTGAATTCCTTATTTGCTATAGAATTTCTTGAATTCATTGGAGATGTACTCACCACCATTTTCGCTCCTAAGAGCCTTCACATGCTTCCTTGTGTCTTTCTCCACTAGTTCTTTGAACTCAAGAAATTTTGAGAACGTCTGATATTTCTTCTTCATGAAGTAGATCCAACACTTTCTAGAAAATCATCAACAAATATCACATAGTACTTATGCTTTTCTATCGAAGCAATATAGAATGGTCCACACACGTCTGAGTGAAATCTCTCAAGGATTTCTGAATCTTGGTTCTCCTTCTAGTGAAAGGTGGCCTTTGCATACTTCCCCATATTACATCACTTGCATGTGTCTAACTGCACAAGAGTACCCTAGGGAAGACCCGTAGAAATATTCTGTATGACCTTCAGGGCTTCCATGTGTAGATGGCCCAATCTCCAGTGCCATAAGTCACCCTCATCCCGAATCACCAGTTTGTTCGCCTTACCCATCAATGTTGTGCAACCATATACATCAATTTTATAGATATTCTTCACACGAATGCCAATATTCTTGGCTTGTCCTGTGGCTTTGTGTCGAAGGAAAGCTTTCCCTTCACTGAAAACACCATCATAGCCTATATCTTCCAACATTGTGACTGAAACTAAATTTTTCTTCAAGCCTGGTACATGCATTACATCTTTTAATAAGAAGTGTTTACCTAACTGTCTTTTGAAGGTAAATATACCAAATACTGGTAGAACTGTACCACCCATCATCACCCATTTCGATATGCATCTAGAGGTCCTTCTCCTCCAAGCTACTGAAAATTTATTTGTCTCCCGTCACGTGGAAAGATGCACCACTATCCAAGTACCACACCGATCACATTTCACTTGACACCATGCATGCAATGAGCGAGAATTCAAGCTCACATTGTGAGGCCAAATCCTCACCAGCTGCAGATCTTGAATCCTTCTTGTTCTTCTTATTTTGTGGACAATTAGTGGCATAATGTCCATGATCGTGACAGTGAAAACACTTCTCTGGACATGTCGCACTTCTTGCCATCTTTTCCGGACTCAAATTTGGAATGGAATTTATTTCCTTCCCCTTATTCGCATTGGCAGCCAAAGCGAAATTTTCTTCATCATCTTTCTTAGATGAAGATCCATCCCTGGTATTCCACTTCAATTCTTCTTACACCAAATCCAACCAAAGTCGTTCCCAATCTGTTAGCTTCTCCCTCTCATTGACAGAGTCCTGATAACTATGCCAACTCTTGGGAAGGCCTAGAAAATCTCATCCGAACATTGGACAAACTTTGTTAAATATTTTAGAATGGTGTCACCTTTCTCCATTTTGATTTTCTTGAGCTTTTCCTTCAGTGCCAATTTTCTATGATCACTGTTGCTCTGAAACAGAATTTTTAAATCTTTCCACATTTCATATGGTGTCGCTTTTCCATAGAGACTTGAGATAATGTGGTCTCGTACTCCCTCTAGTAAGATCCTCCTCACATTTGCAACCTTATTTTGCCAAGAATTAATATTTGCGGCATCTACTGCAGCGGGTTTGGGAATGACATTATCAATGACTTATTTCAACCCATTGTCCTCAAGTACTGCCTCCATTCTGTCTTTCCACACAATATAGTTAGAGCCACCCTCGAGTTCATACTCCAATCTCAAGTCATTCAAAGCCATTTAGATCATGATCTTCCTGTGCACCAATAATGCGTTTGCAAATTCGAATTCTATTCAATCATAAACTCAGATTATCCTCCACTATAGTGATTTCCTATGCTCTAATACCATGTATAAATTATACAAACATATGTATATCAATGGATTCAATCCGATCAAGTAATGTACTAAAGCTAGATATTGAATCCTTCTACAAATCAATTGTGTAAAATAAACACGATCACCAATCACAACAAGTAAAGAAAGAATCAAATCAAACCACAACACATATATTTTCCATGGGAAAGATTACTGCCCAAAAACCCTCTATCTTCTATTGTATATTCACCATGGAAGCATGAAACAATTACAATGCACTCTTCTCACAAGAGTCTCTTGCACTCACAATTGTCTCACACTGACCCGGAAAAAATCAAACAAAACTTAGCCAATTCTCAGCCTCTAATCATCCTCCCTTGCTTGCACAATTCATGTGGAATGCAATCCCTATTCTTTAGGAATTTCAGCCTTCCAAAAATGCGCAAGGATCATGGGCAATCCAATGGATGTCTGGTTGCATGCGAGCAACCTACTAATCACACAAATAATAGTTAACATCCCTTTAACCTTTGTCTCAACTGGGTCTCAACTAGAACTGACATGCATGCAACTATTAATAGTAAATCATCAGTTGCATGGAAGATCACTGATTGTGAATTAAATCTGATTTAATTCACTTGATCTCTCACTAGTGCAACAAACAGTTACAACTAGTCCAAATGACTTTAACTCACCTAACTGAGTTAACTGATTACTCATGCATTAAACTAATGCACCAACTGCAATTCGAACTCCATAACTAATAGAATCACTCTGCATGCCTCACCAACCACCCTCAATTCGAAATACATGAGCTAGCTGAGTTTATCACACTGAGTTAACTATTACAAGTGATTATGAGATAAGATTATATTTTATTTTCCAATTTAATTAAGGGAAAATTAAATTAGACACTGCACCAATTAAATTAAATTGGCCATCACACTAATGTATCGCTAGGACATGTGGTCCCACACTAGTGTGTGTGCTGCAATTTCTTATTGAACCTCAACATACCATGTCAATGCTCTATCTTGCAACATCGTAATGAGTTGCACTTTCTTTATATTCTCATTGTTGATTTGCTTTTCTGTCCATACATCTTCGCATAAAAACCAAAACTGCTCTGGATCCTCCAATCCAATTCTTTGAAAATATGTAGCTTAATATCATCAACCATACCTATTCTTGGGGGGAGGAGCAGGGGGAGGGGGATGGGCAATAGGAGGGATAGGGGGAGCAGGAAAACTGCAAACACCCTGTCTATTACTAGATTCTGGCTTCTGTGAAATCTTAGGCTGGAAGGGAGAATACTGTGAAGTTACCTGGGGGTTATCATGGTGGCCTTCTACTCTTTCACTTTTATATTCACTTAAAACATTAATATAATTAGTATATAAAAATGTCTTTGGATATTTTCTACGAGATATCGCATTGGTATCAACTCTATATCTCTTTCCACTTCACATTGCGCCAATATCTTGCTCAGATTTACTTTCTCTTCTTCCAAACATAAGTAAAATAGAAATCTGATTGCATCCGTAAAACTCCCTTTTCACACAAAAGCACCGTAATCCAAAGTTTCATAGATTTCAAATACTCACTTCGCATTCCTTTGAAGAATTGTCATTCTGCTTCACTGTAGGACATAGTCGAGTCTACTATAAACTTAGTAACGAATCCTCCCAAGATGTTATCAATCCAAAAATAGACAACTCTTGAAATCCTATTGTTAGTGTTCTTGAGTTGTATCATTTCAGGAGTCCACACTGTAGGTTCTCCACCCTTAAAATATTCATTCCTTTCAGTCAACCTCGATATCCACTCGTATAGCTCAAAAAGAAAAGAACCAAAGAAAATATCGTATTGATATGTAAAAATATACTTATGTAACCAAGCTTCAGATGTGAGACGAGGGTTTCCATTTTCTTTATCCACAAATTCTTGCTCTTTCAGGTCTATCCAATCTTGAATCTCCTTCTTCGACAGGTACCAAATCTACATATCCCTCAAAAAAATCCAGATCTTGACAATGAAACCATTTGTTGGCTTGGTTTGGGCTAACCCAGGTTTAGATTATGTTGCACACCAAAAAAACCCCTGATCATTGGCCCTCTTGGCAACGACCTACAAGCAGATCACAGTCTCACCCGAAGTGACCATGGGTGGATGCAGAACCAAGTTTTTGCAACCTTGAGGGACTGAGAGATGTGTTATTATTATATTCTCTTATATTTTCTACTCATAAATCACTTCTTCGCATTCGATTAATCATATGCCATATAAACCCATAAACTATTATTGCGCTGAATTAAAATGTAGCTGTAATTTTTCTATTCTATAAAGATAGTAAGAAAATACACACATCAATCATACAAGAACACCAAAATATCATCCAAAAAATTGTTTCTTTATTATCATGAATCTTTGAATATAACAAATACTTTACCTGTGCACTAAGCTCCAGGTTTCTTGCGCACTAAGCTACAAACTCTTCTCTAGGCCTCTATGAACTCAACTGCGTATCATTCCCTTTGCTAAAAAATATATATCACAATGATTCTTCCATAACTCTCTATCTCTATATCTCCCCTAAACATATAATTTCAGCCCTATATACTATTACATCATAGGATTACATTGTCAAAATACCATGGTCCAAATACCGTGGACTCCCTAAAACAAGCAACTATGGCCCAAATCTCGTTGATTATTTACACAATCATACACTTTTACAAAAAGGAGGGGCTTCGACCCACCCTGAAGACCTTATGACGCTACACGATCCATTTACTTCCTTAAATTTCACTCCACTGCGCACTCCACTCCACAATGTACAGAGCCTTGGCCAAAATCTAGGCCAAGTTGGGCTATGCCCAACAAGTTATTTGATCAATAGTTGAATAATGTCAAAATATCGAGAAAACTCAGTAGTCTTCTTCGATGTCATTTAAAAAAAAATGGTTTAGTTCTCGAAATTGAGGATGCTGCAAAGGTTCCAAAATTTTTGTGAGTCTCGACAATCTAAATATTCTACAACCACGTGGTAGACTCTAGAAAAATTTCGTGGAAATTTACAAACATCAAATTTTAGATGCATTTTCTAGGAAATTGGAGTCAAAATTCAAAAATCCAGAAGGTTGGTTTTATGCATAATGACATGAATTAGATCTCTCGCGAGAAGTTTTTTAAAATTGTGAATAGTTTGGAAGATATCGTCATTTTTCTGAAGGGAACACACTCAGATTTCGTGAATGCCATAACTACTACTAATAATGATAAAATTTACAATAATGAGCATACTATAGGTTGTGACTAGGCTCGACAAAATACTTGAGTTGTTTCTGAATTTTGTATGGGAGCCATTTTTGGGGATTTATGTTTCTTTCGATATTTTCTTATTTGGGGTTAGATAGAGTATTTGGAGGTAGGGGTTTAATATCTAGAAATTATAGGTTTATGTTACTCAAGCTAGCTTTGGAATCTATATTTCAGAACTGAAAATTTTCCCACCTTAATGAAATATAGACAAAATTTCAAAATTTCAAAAGTTCCAATAGTAAAGAAAATCAATCATTAATATTCCATTAGAAATCTATGGGAAGTTCACTAATGCATTGGCACATTTCTTGGATTGTAATTGCATTTTGGAAAACTTCTTTCATTTTCATTGCTTTGTGTCATCTATGCACTTTGAGCTCTATCACAAAACTCCAAAAGATATTCTTATTTAGATCATGTAGAAAAAGAGTTTATTAATAAAATATCTTCAAAGCCATAAATGAAAAATAGGAAAGCGAAAAGAGAATATTTTTCCAACTTCCATACTGATACAAAAGAAAACAAAAGGGAATAGATCATAGCCTATTTATCAAATGTTGAAGGATACAATGCATTCCTGATAATTGAAGCTCATACAATGGATAGTGGATTGTATATTTTATTAGCATTTTAATTTCATATCACCGAGAGTCACTAATTGAAGATGAAAGGGTTAGCTATTAATTCCTTAGAACAATAATCTATCTCAAAATTGTGTTATGAAAATTGATTATGGTCTCAAAGCCCTATTCGAGAATTTAATATTTTTTCGAGAACAATCCATCTTTAAATTTCTTTTTGTAGAAATATGTTTTGCTATAGAGCTTTATTTAAGGACTTTTGGCCTCAAAATGGAGTAGGAATCTTGGAGGAAAGTATAGGTTGACATAAAGTCATCAAGTAGTACTTTGCATGAAGGGCACAAGAAAATTCAATTTTGGAAAAGAGGGAATGGAAAGGTATCCTAATTTTGAAGAAATTATCCTAATTGCAGATCTTAACCTCCTCATAAGGTGACCTAACTATGTACAGGATATACATATCGAATGAATTCAATTCGAGAGTGGTCCCAAAAAATAGAGAAATATTTTTTAAGAGAAATAAAGTAGAAAAAAATATCAAAGAGAAAAAGTGGTGTGTGACAACCAGTGTTTAGGTGGTAGAGTTGACCCTAAGAAAAGAGAAGTTGACGGATTTCTAGTGGACATTTCATCATTTCAGGATTTAAGGAATGTTGGAAAATATTTAATGAGTAACTTCAACAATCCCAGATTTAAAGGGAAAAATAATTGGTAGTTAAAGAACATAGGTGTACATATGAAAACAATTTAAGATCGCATCTCACATATAGCATTCTTAGATTTGAAAATAATCCAAATCATCATTCAAAGACACCTAGTAGCAAAATATGAGAAAATTGAGGATCATTTTGCATATTTCTAGCAGTCGGTGAACAAATTCAATATTTCAAGGCAAAAAAATTGCAAACAACTCCAAATTTCTTTCAGCAAATTGAATATTTTTATTTATTTTAGTTTATTATTAGGATTTTATTCCTAAAAGTTTGTAACTGTTATAGAATTTATATTTTTCTATACATTGTTTTATTTTCAGTGTAAAAGGGTTGGCTTTTGATGCCAAAACCCTACCATTTTTGTAAAAAAATTATTACAAAATTCTTAATTGAAGGTTTCTAGCTCCAGTTCATGATTTTTTTTTCTTCTATATGTTTTTCTAGTGCTTTCATAATTTATTTATGCATATGTTCAAGGTAACATTGGAGCTAGGACAAGGCTAGCTTGAGTATCAACCTCCTTTACAACCCACGGCGAAGTTATCATCATTAGAGAGCTTAGCTTATTGAACACTCTATTTGAAATAAGCTCCTTTGCATCTTTAATTATCACCTTCTGTCATATCTTGAATGCATATTTGTTTGGTTGTAGAAGTATTCTACACACATCTACTATATCTGGTTGATTAAGTATTCAGTATGACTAATTAATTATCATATATTATCTTATATTCCTCTGCGAAACTCTAAAAAGTTATGTTATTTTGTCGAATCTGGATGTTGGCACTTTGATCAAGGCCTCTACAAGAGAGGCATTTATTCCTGAGAAGAGTTTGGAAAATCATTAGAAACCACCTACAAAAAATCATAGAAATGGTCATTATGCTTCATATGTTGATGTCCAGTGATAGTAGACAACATAAAAAAAGTTCTTGTAACACTTGAGGGAGCCCCCTCCGGTTCAAGGGCCAACTTGAACCTAAACATGTCTTGAGTTGGTTTCTCAGCATAGTTTCGCATCCAATAATTTCCTTTGGGAAACATATACAACATATGGGATTTAAAAAAGTGAATGTGTAATATTTTTTTGAACAACGAAGCTTGTTTCTATGGAATAATGCTACTAAATAGTGGAAATAAACTAGAGGAAACCACCCATCTCACACTAGTAAAACTTCTAATTGTTTAGAAAGGGAAATTAAATTAAACTAGGCCATTAGGTTTATTGTAAAGTTTATTATTAGGTTCTTATTATTACTTATATCATCTACTTACAAGAAAATAAGGTGCAATGAAAATTAGGATCAATGCTTTGACAATTGTGGGTAACATTTTCAAGTGTCTACGTCGTCAAGACACTAGTGAGACATCCTTGAACCTTCCTTCCCTGAAGTGTATTCAACATACAGAACAATCAAATATCATGGTGAAAATGTTTGTATGCAAAAATCATAGCTGGAATTTCTCATGTTATCAAAATATATATTAGAAGATCACAAAATGATCATTTCAGTATCAAATTTATAATAGAAACTTATTATGTAGAAAGTTACTAGTCCCACACTATTTATTTGAGAATGGGATGTAAATAATCTAGCTATGTTTTTTATCTCACTTTGCTGATGACCACCTAGCTTTACCAAAAAACCATTCAAGCTTTGCTTCGATTCTGATTCAATGTTTGTGGGAATGCAATTATGATTTTTATTTATTTTATGCCAAAATAACACTACCATTGAATAGAGGAGAGGTATGGCTAGAATGTTCTTGCAAATCACAACAACTAAATTAATTCCTTGTGATAATTTAGAATGTGTGTAGAAAGTTTTAGCATACATATTTTTATCGTGCTACACTAGCAGTAACCATGATGAATGTTAAAAATACTATCACTATTGGAATTAAATAAAAACACAATAAAATTATTAAGAGAAAAATCATTGAAATGGAATTGAAGAAAAGTGATATAAAAATACAAAAGGCTACAACAAGATAAGTTTAAATAATCTATTGTGTTATTAAGATGCCCATTAATACCTCTATGGTCTTAATCTACATAAGCCTTAAATTCCCCTGCACTGTGCGTGAAGCATAATAGTCCATGTGACTTGGTGCTGTGAAATAACACTGAAGTTGAAAGGTGATGAGGTTATTTGCTATCGAATCATTAGCTAGTAAGACCACCAGGTGATCCTTAGAACACAACTACACAAATAGGTTGATATCTTGACGATGGGACAACACTTGATGGAGAAATTTCTAGTTTCCAGTGGGATTAATTAATAGGGTAGCACCGAAAGGATACTAGTGGTAATCTCTTTAGCAATCTTAGTGGTAAATGGTCAGGAGGTAGAGCACTCATGCAGAGGGCTGTGCTTTTCCAACCAATGCGTCAGTTTGTTTGGGTTGAATTCACGTGATCTCTTCTCCTGCCAACTCATTCCACTTCGACTCACCTGACTGACATCGTTCCACTTGTCTCGCATGATCGAAATTGTTCCACTTGAGTGCCCAGGCCAAATCATTCCACTTGGTCACACAAGATGACTTATTGCATTGTTCACCTGGGCTTGCACTCATGTTCCCTCATCTCACATCCTCGTTCGATTTCTCATCTTGCTCGTCTCGTCCATCTCACTTAGTCAACATTACTTACCTATCTCGTGTGCCACTCTCACTACCATGTCTTGGTTTTTTCCATGCATGACTCCACTTTGTCGCAAAATGTGACAAAGCCTTGATGAAACCCCAAAACATCATTTCCAATGTTTCAAATTTTGTGATGTTGTTCTACCTCCATAACTCAACTCTCCTCGTAGGAAGGTAAGAAGGACACGACTATTGCATATTATTATTCAATTTTGAGGTCACGGCCAAGCGAGACACCAAATTGGTGTATGAGACTGCCTTGTTTGTGGGATACACAAGAAAAATCCTATTGTAGTGTGGGGCTAATGGGTGCACATGAAAAAGGCTATTGGAGGGTGTGGCTAGTCATATATATGTTGTGTAATGGGACTAAAAGAAATCATTATTGAAAATCTATACCAATGTGATTAATGTGGATTTATAGGGAAGGTAGGGAAATAACAAGAGGACAAGTGGGTCCACATAAAAAATACTTACGAGAGAGGGGATCCACTCTGATTAATGCAACACAAGGAATCTATTCAAATAGATTTTAAATAAGGATGTCAATGGGAGAAATATACACACACACACACACACATTCTAATTCTTGGAGATTTAGACTCCTATATGGAGAATGTTACGCTAAAAAAATGCTTAAATTCTTAATATTGATGATTATGTAGAAATTTCTTGAACTAGAAGTAGGAAGTCAGGGTTCAATGAATTAATCTTCAAAATTTCAACACAACCTTATGTTTTGTCAGCTCTCTGAATGGACTGCTAGGAGTAGGGCTTCAAGAATCCTAAGGAAAAAGGAGTGACCTATCCTATAGGTCTTTGATATACTAGCAAGGTCCAACAATAGTACTTGACATAGTATCTCAAGGGTCCAACTAAGGAAGTTTGATCGTACCCATATCCATAGTGTCCAAATTAATGAAGCATGAGAGAGTAATGTTTTAAAGTGTTATTCTCATTGCCACTATAAAATCTATGTGGTTGAGAGGGTAATCTAAAGCTAGTTTCAAGACACCTACAAGACTTATAGTATAACCAAGGGTATTTGGAAGTGAAATTTTGTGTACATGTGTTGTTTGATGAGGTCCTACTTGAAGGGGTATTAATAACGGTTACAAGCCTTTCTAACTAGCTTAAACCTCTAATAGTTCTTACATGTATACTTCCTCAACCATATGTTTTGTACTAAATGAGATATCACTATGCCATTTATAGAAGTGAGGACATGTGTCTAACCTAAAACAATTGCTTTAAAAATGTGTTGAGGAAAGTACTTTCATACCAAACATAGTTACCAATCAAATAGGTAACTAAACTGGTACCTACTTTTTTGAGGTAGCATAAAACACACAATTTTGAAAAGTGGTGATGTAGGATTGCTCTTTTTTTTTGGAGCATAGTTTTGGCACTTTAAATTTTCTTATGATTTTTTTTTTAAATGTCATGATTTTTATGTCGATTTTGAAAAATGGTGATGTAGAATTACCCTCTTTTTTTAGCATATTCTTGGGACTTTAAATTTTCTTTGGATTTTTTTTTTAAATGTCATGATTTTCATGTTTATTTTGAAAAGTTGTGAACTTTTATTTATCAAGTATGAACACTTGTTCTAAAACGTTAGTGATTTTCATGCTAATTTTGAAAAGTGTTGATGCAACATCAATCATTTTTGTTTAGAGTGGTGATTTTCATCTTGGTAATAAAACATAAAAATAAAATTAAAAGACATGACAAAAACAAATCAAATATAAAAAAAATATTAAAAAAAACCAATAGAAGTGTTAAAAAAAAAAAAACTTGTAAAAAAAAAAAATTAAACAAAAAAAATTTATAAATAAAAAATTCAAAACCAAAAAATTCAAAAATATACAAAATTTAAAGATTTTTTTTAAGTTATTAAAAAAAAGAGAAGCAAAAAACCATAAAATTTAAAAATGATAAAATTAAAAAATAATCAAAATACTCAAATAAAAATTAATTAAAATTCAGAAATTAAAATTAAAATAATAAAACTTTAAATTTAAAAAGAATATATATATATATATATATATATATATATATATATATATATATATATATATATATAAAAAAAACATAAAAAATATAAATTAAATTTAAAAAAAAATTACATATAAAATTAAATTAAATTAAAAGTAAGAAAAAAATTTAAAACAAATAAATAAATAAATAAGCAATTTTGTTGATCATCAAGGCCACGAGACTCGGTCGGCAAGTGGCAGGACAGCTACCAATCGACAGGTGGCGGCAGGTGGCGGGAGAGCTGGTAGCTCTCCCGCCACTCGCAACCGAGCCCCGTGTCCCCAGGGCATTGGTGGTTGGGAAAATTATTGATTTAATTTTTTATTTTTTTTCATTTTTTAAATTTAATTTATATTTTTTAATTCTGCTTTTAAAATTTAAAATTTTATTTTTATTTTTATTTTTTAGTTTTAATTTTTTTTAATTAAAAGAAAAAAATGAATCTTCTTTTTTTCTTTTTAGTTTTTTTTTTTTTTCATATATTTATTAATTTTTTTTTAAATTTAAATTTGAATTTTGTTTTTAATTAAAAATTTTTATTATTTTAAAAATTTTATTTTTAATTTAATTTTCTAAATTAATTATTTTTTATTTTAATTTTCTTTTTCTTTTTAATTTTAATTATTTTGTTTTATAAATTATTTTAACTATTCCATTTTATTATTATTAATATTTTTTTTATAACTTAAAAAAAATTGTTTTTTTTGGGTTTTGGGTTAATTTTTTTCTTCAGACTGTGTGTTTTTAATATATATATATATATATATATATATATATATATATATATATATATATATATATATATATATATAATTTTTACAAGCAATATTTGATCTTTAATACAAGCTAAGTTACACATCTCCATGGCCAATATGTCGTGCTTACAATAGTCTTATTGGTTGTAGCTATCGCTAACAACCTTGGTGAAAAGTACACATAATAAAATTTAATAAAGGAAAAATAATAACCAAGGTCATAGGGAAACATATTCCAAGCCGAATGTTGGGAAAAACATCACATTCTGGGTGTTCATATGGTTTATTATGGCTATGGAAATTGGCAAAAGCAATGGCTAAGGCGTTGGAATGTCAAAGTGGCATTTATTGGCATTTATTTATGAAAATAATTGAAAATAGGATAAAAGGGAGGTGAAAGGCCGTAGGTTGCATGTGAGGAGGAAAATGAAGAAAATAGAGGCCTCATTAATAAAAAGGATTCTAAGGATCAGTTCATGGCTTTTGATCAGTGCAGTTTTGGAGCTCTCATTATTTTCTCTCTCTCTCTCATACTCTTGGATACTTAGAGTTTCTTAGAGAACTCTTGGAAAGCATGGCATACTTGGAGATTTGGAGGAAGAAGGCAAAGGAAGAGCGGAAAAGCGCAAGAGGACATCGGGACCAACAACTACAACATATTCTATTTGCAGGTACCGAGTTGCATGTATGTTTTCCTCACTAGTTTTGGAATGCATGGCATATGCATGTGGTTTCTTGGTCATGATTTTTCAATGGCATGGAGGATTTCCTAGATTGGCAGTGGACTTTCCTAACCTTGCCATTTCCTGGATAGCCATGGAATTGTGGGTTTATGTCATTGTTTGTTTTTCTGGTTGGTTCTCATGTGGCTTTGGATGTGGGTTGAGTTATTAGTTCCTAGAAGCCTTGGTTAGAAAAACGATCTAGAAGCCCTGTAACAACTTGGTTTGAGTTACTAGTCTTGGAAGCCATGGTTGGAAAAATGCTCTAGAAGCACTTGATGGGTTGAGTTAGTAATCCTAGAAGCCTTGATTAAACAAACGCTCTGGAAGGCCAACGATATTTGTGGGTTGAATTACTAGTCCTGGAAGCCCTGGTTGTAACAAATGCTCCGGAGCCCTAGACAACGTGGGTGGATACCAATCTGATGATGGTTGTGATGTTTGACTGTGAGGTGGTATCACTGGTTGATGGTTGAGGTGGTTTGGCCTTTCGAAGCCATGGTTTAGTTTTGATTGATGAGTTTTATGAGATCTCACATTCATGCTTGGAATATGGCACAGGGATGACTCTCTAAAGAGAGATTTGGATTAGCCATGTCTATGGTTGGGTGGAACGTGGAAGTCCCAGACTTCATTGCATTTTTCTTATAGCAATAAGATCTCTTTTCCTGTTGTATTGATGGGTAAATATGCTTGTTATTATGTGGCTTATATGGATGTTATGCTCTCATCATTTATGTTTTTTATATGTTGGTTATGATTGTGCTTTATGATGGTGATGATGTATGCCTCTCATCCTGTTTGATTTGTAAATGAATGAACAATGTATCTATGCCCAATTAGATGGTAATGCAGTTGATGTGATGAGGCAAAAATGTTTCTTAGTGATTCTCAGATCAGTATGAGACCCCTATACTCATATATGCTATTTAAACCTGTAGATTACATATTTGTGACATGTTTGATGAAATGCATGTCATTGATAGTAGGGGTCCAGTCATGTCCTTATTCAAGTGTTTTCATTTGCATCATTATTATGTTGTTATAATTCATTTATGAACTTGTCATTGAGTTTTGGGCAGTAACCTCGGCTCTGGGCCTAAAAATGTGGCTCAAATCCCAGGGATACTAGCACAGGTCTGAGGAAAAAAAGTCCCTGGACACACACATGCCCATGTTGTGGGAGCGTTCAGAGCCTCCCCAACGCACCCATGCCCATACTATGGGAGATTCTGGGGTTTTAATTGTCTAAAAGCTCAGCGGGACATAGGGTTTGGATACCTGAGTGGTTGGGATGACTCATGGGAGTTTTTTTGTTGATGTGGAATATTTGATTGATGCGTTTCCATTGATTTAACTTGCTTAAGGCCACCTAGGAGGTTGAATCAAATCATAGTAACTCTTCGTCACATGTTTACCTCGGTTGGTCGCTTACTTGGGTAGATGTGGGAGGAGAGTGTTACAATTTTCATCTCCTTTTGTATTAGGTTTTGGAACTTCCTAAAAAAATTTAATCCACTAGACATAATTACCAAGTTATCCTTGCAATCATCCTACCCCAATCCTTATTTTTTATTTTTTTCTTCTCTTCCTTCAAATTACACATTATTGCACCACATGGGATAATGTGGATCCTTCAAATTCCTTAGTTTCCTTTTGCAAAGCCTCTACATCTTACTCCTCATAACTCACATTGTACACATCTACTACAACCCTCTTCTGTATGTTGCATCCATAAAAAATCATTCTATCTATTGTGGTCCTTAAACATCTAGGTGATTTCATTTGAATCTCCTCTACACTACCCTGTCTACTAGTTGATATTTGTACTCCTCTTCTATGTGACATGTCACTACTCTCATATGTAATTACCCAACAAATCCTCTTTACTAGAATTATTTTTCTCCCCAAAATAGTCCTACCCAACAAGCTCTCATTGGTGGGAATTGTTCTTCAATTCACTTGTAGGTCATACAATTGTGCTAATTCTAAACTAACACAACCTTGGATTGGCTTGCAAACATCAATAACCACTAGGGATACCAAGGCTAAAGTTATAACACACAACAATAAAAGGAAGCATAAATTTTTTAAAATAAATAGGCATAAAAGGGAACAACCTAAATTTGCATGACCAACTATAGATATCAAACTACAAATTTTATAAGCTTTCATGCAATGCCTCAATGGGATTCAAAAATCGCTACAAAAGCAATACAAGGCCAACTATGCTTCATTAAAATGTACAATTGAAATTCCTATTTTTCTAAATCTTACTAAGGCTTACTAAAGTTCAAGAGTACCTCAAAATGACAATTAAATAACTTGGGATTTATGCTTTTAATGTTACCAAGGACTTCCCTAGTTCCACTACTTTTCCTCTATGTTTCTACTTTCCTTTGTTCTATTCTTCTCCTTTCATCATCATTATTCTTGTCATCTTCTCTATTTCCTTGATCTTCATGTCTTCATTTTTTTTCTATGTGGTTCATGGACCCTGAGATTGGAAACTGCTATGTCCATGGAATATTTTTCCCACGCAGGTCGAGTTGAAGGGATCATTTCCTATCAGCTCAAACACAAAGCCTGACCCTAAAAGTTTCATGTCTTCATATTTATGAGAACGAGAATGAATAATCCTGTCTCCAAAAATTGTATATTAAATTAAAAGATCCTCCCTCCATCAATTTCAACAATCAACTTAACAATAAAATTGTACTTGGGGATTGATTGTAGGATCCACCAAAATTAATCTCATCACAAAAAACACAAGGATGAATTATAATGGTTTGATGTGTGACAAAAATCAAATTACTAAGGGAAACTTTAGAAGCACAAGCAAATAACATCACCTAGTAGCCCAAGCACTTAGAACTAAATAAGATCATTAGATTATTATATTTTCTTGGGGCATAACTATCATCACTAAGAAAATCTATTGCTCAAGTATTGAGTACTAAGTATTACTTATTTTTCTCTAGGATGATGGAGAGGTTGGCATAATGAGATGTTATCCCCTCTCCTCGGTTTCAAATCCTTTGAGGGCACCCTTTGTGATAAGGCTCAAAGAGTAGGCGTCCCCGCCTTTCTAGTATATTGGGTTTCCAAACTATTGAATATATAGTAAAATAAATAAATTATACAATATAAAACATTAGATTCAAAAGAATCTATATAATTTAATGCATTATTAAAAGATATAATATTTTAAAGTGGTATATTATACATTTTTGTTTCATATATTTAAAATTACATTTAAAAATAATAAAATAGTACTAACATCAACCAATTAAAAAGTACTACTAACGAAAAAACCAATGTAAAAAAAATACTTTTAAACATGGAAATATGTAATTCCTTCATGGAATTGAGAAATTACATGTATAGATAATACTATTGATACTACATAATGTATAGTTGAGTGTATGTTCAATTAACACTATTTAAAACAAAAATAAAGTAATTTAAATAAAAAATTTCTTATATTTTTACTTTTATGGAAGTGTGTAATTTATTATATTTTTAATATGGAATATTAATAACAATAAAAAGACTTAATGCGGGTTATATACATACCAGCTTAGATCCATCTTAATCCCTGATCTACCAAGTATAAAGAGAGATCAAATCTCTTTTCACTCTTAAAAAGGTATGATTTGAAGTTAATATGGATTATTAATTAATATTAATCATAGTTGAAAAAAATTAATGTAATTTGACGAAATTTTTTAGTTAATAATTATAATTATATTTTTATTTTTGTGTAGTTTGACCAAGTCTAAATATTTACATAACATAACAAGACAAGACCATACAACATCTCTTCCATATTCGGTTGTGGGCACAATAAACAAAATGTTAACATTTTTAAAAATATTAATAACGAAATTAATTAAGATATATTATATGGATATATTTTTTCTACTTTTGAATAGTGGGGGCATGTATCAACATTTTAATGTGGAGAATGTGAATTATAAATAAAATATTTCAACTCCAATCATGTATATTATACAAAAAAGTGAAAATGAAAATGATTTTTTTTTTTACAATTATAACATGTTATTAGTGTGTTGTTCAAAATCTATCTTAACCTGAAATCTACCAAAAGTCTAAAGCAATCAAATCTCTTGAAAAGATGCAAATCTTTGTTCAAGTTTTATAATCAAAATTTACATCTTGAGAAGTTTGATATATCTAGATAAATAGTACGTATGGAGTTAAGATTCATCTATGCTGATTTAAATTACATTTAAATATAAATATAAAATTTTATTAAATTTATAAATTTACTCATATATTACATTTAAGAGATATATTGATAATGTTGAAATGTGATTCCATTATAACAGGGTATAGATTTAAAATTTAATGTATTACAATTAAGTTCATATATATATAAGAGATATATTGATATTTATGAAAAGTGATTCTATTATGACATGGTCTCGATTTAAATTTTGATGTACTACAATTAAGTTGTTAAATGAAGTAATTGTTTTTTAAATGATTTTTTTTTAATATAGATTTAGTGTTTTAATTTTTTTTTTGATATTTTGATTGTGAAGTATTCATTTCTCAAACTTGTGATTTCAATAAATCTCTACTAAATTCTAGATAAATTAGATTGAAAAATAAATTAAAAATATTTTTAAAAATCATATTTAAAAACTAACTACTGTGGTGTAAGTTTTATATTTTCATTCAATCAGCTTAGTCTTTAAGTTTTATGTATAATTATAACTGGTTGTTACTGTTATCTGGTATTTATTATGTATAATTGTGACTAATTGTTACTGTTATCTGATATTTATCAGAATATTTAAAATTTGTGCCCATTGTAAAAATTCGCGTTAAATTACTTTTCTCCGAATACATGTACTCTCAGAGATTGTGAGGATTATAACTTATTTAACGCTGCTGCCATCATTGTTGTTTGTTGCTTCAAAAGATGAGACCAAAGCATTTTGAGTTTCCACTGAAGTGAAAGGTTTAAATATAAATAAAAATATGAATATATAGACCTCCCTCTCTCTACTGGAAGGAGTAACCGTCGTTAAAGGTTAACGAAATACGTGCAAGAATATCATTTCAACCAGAGTTTATGTAGTGTTTCACAACATTTAGCCCTCAATATTTTTAGCCCTCGCACTAAAGACTACTCCAAATTTATATAGTGTTTCACAACATTTAAAAGTCAAAATCAGTGATGACTTCCCAATATAGAAAGTTATCCATTCACGGTTGAAATCCTACATAAAATAAAAGGGCACAGTGATCTACCCATCAAACATTTGATGACGTGTTATCCATTCACTGTTGAAATCCTATATAAAATAAAAGGCCACAGTGATCTACCCATCAACCATTTGATGACGTCCAGCTAAACTATAAGTGATTTGATTTACTATTCGCTCTACAGATCAACTTGAGTACAGCATCTCTTTACTGCGTCCCCACTCGCACTCCCAACTCTCTCTAGAGAATTTAGAGTTGAAAGTACAGGGCCCATTAGATTTTTACGTATTCTAACTGTCAAAAACAGACACTGTCAAAACCAGACACTGTCCAGTTAGCAAGAGTACATTGGTATTCAACTTCTTCCCTTTACCAGAACCTCTTGTGCCAGGAGAAGCTGCCTTGGACTTAACAGCCCGTCTCCCTTTCTTTCCATCGCCTTCTTCGCCTGATGTCAGAGGAGTTTCTTCCAGACCAAAATTTCGAATTACTTGCTCTATGTCTGCTCTTTTTTCCTGCACAGGGTTTAATATTCATTATCAAATCAAACTGCAATAAAAACCCTAAACCCTATATCATAGCATTGCAGTTTTTGAAATTCTTTGGAGTTTTGATTAATTTGATTTTGCTCATATTAATCAAAATTTCAAAATATTTCGAAACCTTGAGTTAAAAATATCCAAAACCCCACTTCAATATAGTTATTGAAATTGTTTTTACTAGATCAGAAAAAGATTCTATACATTATTGCACCCAGAAAAGCCCAATTATATGGGTATAAGTGTTATATGTTAAGGTTAGAGTAAAACCTGAGGCACCAAGACCCAGTTTCCTAAGATCCATTCTTGAGCCGGGCGTAAGTTTGAATAGGGGTATGCCTTAAGAGTGCGAGTGTCAGGGAAGTAGACTGCCCAAAGCTCATTTTCTGCACCTGTAAGCAGTTTGACGATGAATCCACTCCACCAGCAGTCGGCGTCATAAGCTTCCACTGCGTCTCCGACTGAGAAATGGATATGAAACTGAATGTGGGGTGGGATGGGTCTCACTTCACTCCGTTCACTATGCAGCCACACTTCTTCCTCCAATGGCTTTCCATCATTACTCACAAATTTATCATATCGTATCTTGCAACGCCGTCCAGGTTCAGTAACAGCCAGAATAACTCCCTCAAACCAAGCTCCGCCATATCCATCCTCATTGCTGCAAACCTCAATCCTCATTCCTTCCCTCAACGCCATATTTCTACTTCTTAGAACAGTGTCCAATTGTTGGATTGAAAAGTAATAAAAATACTTTCAAACAGATAGATTCTATCTGTCAACACCCCACAGCAAGAGCAATTCCCTTCAAAACTGAAGGGATAGATTCTATCTGTCAACACCCCACAGCAAGAGCAATTCCCTTCAAAACTGAAGGGATAGATTCTATCTGTCAACACCCCACAGCAAGAGCAATTCCCTTCAAAACTGAAGAGATAGATTCTATCTGTCAACACCCCACAGCAAGAGCAATTCCCTTCAAAACTGAAGGGATTCAACACACAATAAAACTTACTGTTAGCTCAAAAGAAAATAATAGACACCCTTCAATTGCCTTCTTTTTTAGCTATATATATAAAAAATAACCCTGTCTAAAATATTCAGCCAACTATGAGTGTGAGTTTAAATAAGAAAAAATACACAACCAAAGTGCTGGTTCTAATAAAAGAAACCACACAACTATAAGTGTGAGTTCTAATTAAAAAAACATAAGAGCTATTATCACATATTATATATATATATATATATTATCAAGATTTAATAATATTGTATTTTTTATTACTAAAATTTAATGATATTATATTTTTTATTAATATTATAAATATTTTTATATTTCATAGATAATAATAATTTTGTAAAAAGATTATTGAAAAATATAATTTATTTTAATAATATAATGTTTATTTAAAATATATAAATAAATTCAGTGTTTAGAAAAAAGAAAAAGAAAAACCAAATACTTAAAATTCAATTCAAAATCAAAATCAATTAAAACAAAAATATAAGGAAAAAAAAAAAAAATGGTAAAGTTCAAAAAAAGTTAAACCACAGTCTAATAAACTACACAACCAGAGTGCGGGTTCTAATAAAAGAAACAACGCAACCATAAATGCGAGTTCTAATAAAAGAAAACATACCAAAGCATACTTCCTTAATATAAGCTATTATCACATATTATATATATATATATATATATATATATATATATATATATATATATATATATATATTATATTATCAAGATTTAATAATATTATATTTTTTATTAATATTATAAATATTTGTCTTACTAAAATTTAATAATATTATATTTTTTATTAATAATATAAATATTTTTTATATTTCATAGATAATAATAATTTTGTAAAAAAAATTATTAGAAAGTGTAATTTATTTTAATGATAAAATGTTTATTTAAAATATATAAATAAATTCATTGTTTAGAAAAAAATTAAATTAAATAAATAAAATTCAATTCAAAATCAATTAAAACAAAATATAAGAAAAATAAATAAATAAAAGTTAAAGTTCAAAAAGAGTTAAACTATAGTCTACGGAGTAGTCTATTTAGCCGGAGGAATTGCCCGACTTTCGTCAGCCGGAAAAACTCCCGACCCCCGCCGGCATTCCTCCGACGTGCCTCCGTTTGATATGCATTCTGACACGCCTCCGTTCATCAATATCGAGGCATTTAATGCTCTTATGCCAACCCTGCCACCATACATGGCCATGCTATGGGCATATTAACGCTACCGCCGTCATGGGTATTTTAGCCACCTCCATTAACTGCAGTTACGCATCAATGCTATTAACCTGCCCAAAAATTCAAAAGCTGTTTCGGCGCCAAGAATTTAACAATGCTCTGCATGCCTGGTGATTTTGACGCCCTCGGCGGAACTGCGTATTAGTTGAAGACGCAGAGTTCGAACGCTCAGATCGAGCTCGAGGTGGGACTCCATCAGATAAACTCAGAGGTAACCGATTTTTTTAACAAACTGGTGTAAAAATGGAAGATTGCTTCGAAAGCTAAGTGGTACAGCATCGATGAGGTAGAGAACAAGTTTCTTCAGTTGATCGGACCAAAATCCCCAAAAGATTGGTCTGATCTGAAAATGGATCTTGGAAATAAGGCCTTAAGCCAAGAAATTGAATAAACCCTATCTTTCCGAATGAGTATAGAGTGGTAATTCGAGTTATTTTGATCCACATTGCTCTGTATTTGACAGGATAAAAACAGGACCGATACTTGGCAAAGCACATCGATCGCTTCTGCTCTGTTTCTGAGCAAAGTTGTCCCAACATCCTTTTAATTTCGCAATGAATTCATTGAAGGAACTTGACAGTTTGAATTTCCTTTCGTTGATCTGCCGCTGATAGCCATACCTTCTTGGCTCATTCCATGCCAGAGTTCATATTATTCTATTTTTTCCAATTAAAGTTTTGGGTATGGAATTTCGGTACCGATTGCGAGGCAAAGCTAGTTGTGCTACTGGTGAGAAATTCAATGATTTTCGTAACAGCATGGTTTGTTTTTCATCCATTTTGAGTTAATAAGTGTTGATTTTCTCTTTGTTTCAAGATTTTTGCTATTTATTGAGGGATATATATAGGATGAAACCCTTACCACTACAGCCAAGGTAAGGGTTGCAACGTGACACCAGTAATCTCTAAAATTTGCACTTGTTCTTGTTTTCAGGTATGGCTTTTCCTATCCGTTTTCGTTTAAGTTAGTGGGTAGATATTGAACTGTTGACTTGCCTAGTGCGGTCATTTCTTTCTGAAGTGTCAACCGAGACTTCAAGAAGTAATCATAAAGATGCATTAAAATGGAGATTACAGACCCAAAGATACATCTGCGTGCTCCAGATCTTGATTCTCCATAAGCGTTTAAGCTTCTTTGGTGTGCAGGAATTTATATTTAGCTGCAGTTTTTCAATAATGCATTTTTTTTTTTGCAATATTGGTTTGCAGAGGTGCCTGTATAGCCCAGTGAATTTGAACAAATGTGTAGATAACTCTGCCAATTTTGGGGTTTTCCCTGCTATCAATTCCAGGAATTCATTATTTGGGGTTCTCTTTCCCTGTTTGTCTGTGTTTTATGGATAAATTCCAGGAACACATTATTTGTTCTTTGGCACGAGAACCAGATAAATCTATTAATTTTTTTTCCAGGTGAACCATATAATTCTATTATTCCTTCTACCCAAAAATAAGTCGGAATTTCTAACACGTTATAAGGTAACTAATGCCACTCAAAATTCCCTGAACCTTGATAGAGGAAAATTTAGAAAATGAAAGGCAAGGAGCCGTGCAGGTAACTTGCATCTCCTTTGATCCACCTTACATACAAACCACAATTTCGAAGATGAAAATCAAGGAACTGTGCAGGTAAATTGCATCCTTTGATCCACTTTACAAACAAATATCATTGGAAGTGCAGAAAGATAGATTTCTTTATTGGGTTCCTTTGTAATTGGGAGTGGCCATCATACAGATAGTATTTTTTAGTTTTTTTTTTGTGTAAAAGTATGTATTAAGATTGAAATTCTGAGATTTAACTCGGTTATTGTCCGTTTATCAATGTTTAAAGTAAATTTCTTTCACTAACCTTTCCAAATAACATTTGCTATTCATTATGCAATGCCACAGTGATGTACATTGTAAACTTCATCTAGTTTGATTGGTGTAAACATTTTTGGTGTATTTGTGATTAATGATAAATGATGGTTAAATTCTGGAAATTGATTGGAGGTATATTATTTCATTTTTTTATTTTTTTTAATATCTAGTATGAATCAAAAAGCATGTATTATTTTTTAGAATAAGAAACCATGTTATAAGTTTTTTTTGCTGTTTTTTTCGGAAGATGTGAAAGTTTGTTTGTTTATCAATGTTGTGAGTGATACATTTGTAAATTAAAAATAAACTACTTTCTAAATAGAAAAGTAATATTAGCTATAATAGAAAACAAAAACTAATATGCTATAAATGTTTAGTTAATTGTCTATATGAAATAATATATATATTTTTAATTTCATCTAAAGAAATTAGAAATAGAAAATATGTTTTATAAAGATGTTTAAACTTTATATTTTTTTAAAATATTTCAACACAATTGCTTTTTAACTAATTTGAATATCAATGTTAACTCATTTATTTGGATATCAATTAATTGTCCACATGACATAGTATAATTTCATCTAAAGAAATTAGAAGTAGAAAATATGTCTTAGAAATATGTTTAAACTTTATATTTTATTAAAATATTTCAACATATTTTTTTTTTAACTAATTTGAATATCTATGTTAACTCATTTATTATGTGGATATCAATTTATTTACATATTATATTTTGCACTTTAAAAGGGATTTATACTTGAAGAAATTTGATCTCTCTTGGCACAAGTTAGATCCGGGCTGGTTTTATTGTTGTGTGGGGCACATCAATATGATTTAGGATTTTTGAGACATTTCGAAAAGAAATATTACTTTTATAAGAATGTGTAGATATTGGTTTTTTCCTTGCAATTTTAGTTAAGGAAATGGATTAAATTTTACTTTTTTCAAAAGTGTTTTGATATTTTACAATTATAGTTGTGTTTGGAAATTAATACAATTTATTTATTTATGAAAAATAAAAATGGTGTTGGAGAGATTCACATAAATGATATATACACATTTTTTTGGGTAACATTAAAGTGAAAAAAGTAAAAACATTAATAATTGTCAATCTATTGATGTGTATACATAATACATGCTTAATACTAATCAAATAAGTTGATCATTTAAATTTTTATTTTTTGGGACTAAAAGATCTTATAGCTTGATTTTGGCAAGCCTCATATGGAAAATGACATGTATTTGTTTTTAAATATCAAATTAATTGAAAATCATTATCTTGGAACATATGAACCAATATTTTAATTTTAGTTTAGTATAAACCAATTCTATAAAATTTCAAGTAACATTTAAAATAAAGAATTGGAATTATATGATCTATTCAAACAATTTATAATTTTGAGATGAAGTAATATATGTATTATTTTGTTTAGAGAAAATCTATATATAAAATTAAAAACAATTTAATTTTATTATACAAAGTAATAGATGTTTCATCTTGTTAAATAAAAGCGGACACATGAAATTAAGTATTTCCAAGGTTATGATAATGTTGGAACACATTAAATTTCTATTTTTATTATTTCAATTTTTTATTTTATTTGTAAGATTGGAAAGACTACATCTTCAACATGTCCAATATATCATTGAACCGGTGACTTCACATCAAGGAGTGCTTTAACAGAACACTCGATCATCGTTATCCAAGACCCCGAAGACATTATTTCAAAATTTGTAATCTTAAACTAAAAAATCATATATATATATATATATATATATATATATATATATATATATATATATATATATATATATATATATATATATATATATATATATATATATATATTGAAAGCTTAAATTCAACTCAATACATCATCTTTTATTAAAGAAATGACATTCTTGTGTATATTTTTTTTCATGAGGAAAAAAACCAACATATTTCATTAAAATGAAAATAGTTTACATAAATGGTGAAAATAACCAAAATATATATATATATATATATATATATATATATATATATATATATATATTCAAATCTTAAATTCAGTGGACTTGATCATATTTTATTAAAGAACTGACATTGTTGTGTATTTTTTTGTTCAAAAAGAAAAAAATAGCATTTTCATTAAAATGAAAGTTGTTTACATAAATGGTGAAAATAACTAAATAATAGGGCACATAGGCTCACCAAAGAATCCCATAGGGAGCACCAGATATAGCCCAGGAAATGGGCAACCAAACATTATAATGTGGGTCAACAAACCCCAACAATAATCTAAAGAAAAAAAAGGGTGCAAGGTCCATACATAGACTCAAATGGGTTGTAGCAATTCTGGGGCTGAAACCCTAAGACACCTAGATAGCATAGGAAGATGCTTTGACAAAAAAGAACAATGTCGAAAGGTAATTTTACCAACAAGTAAGAACAATGTTGGACGATACTCTAATGGGAAAGTAAGCGCTTCGAGATCTTACAACATGCCTCAATGAAACCATAAGGCACCTTGGTAGCACCAAAAGATACTTAGATTGGTCTCTCAAGGGATGCCATGAACCAAGGGAAGGGGTGGCTAGGTTTCCATCATCCCCAACTTCTTTATTGTATGCTTCAAATGCACAGCCACAATCCAACCCTTAGGATCCTCATCAACACATAACCACATACTAGGTTTTGTCCAGTGTTTCTCGGAACACTACAGTTAAAACACCACGACCCACCCCAAATATGTGCCATTGCAGACAACATAACACACTTCCCAACATGAATACCACTTGGGAAAGCGTAAAACAAACCCACAAAACAGGTGTGCGGCTTCATAGGCAGAATCTATCCATATCATAGACAGAATAAACCAGGTCGTGACACCCCCAAGACAACCCTAACAAGCTTAGAGGCACACAACCTCCCTCATCCAACTTCGTCATAGGCCTGAGGCACACAACCCCCCTAGGGATGTTAATGTACCTCATGCAACAATGAGGTAGGCTCAAAAGAGAAGTATAATTTGAAACCTTCAATGAGAACCTCTGGATTTGTAGTGATACGACATCATGAAGGACAAAGATGAACACTATGAAGCAAAAGCACATGACCAAAATGATTGCCAGCGAAACCAGGCACATCATCTGAGGAACCAGAGCAAGTAGCATCTACCATTGTTATCACTGGATCCTCCTCTGCAGCTGTTGCCAATGCCCGTCGGTCTTTTGTAACACAAGCCCACTGAGGCAACAGAGCCTCTGCAAGGCCTCAATTTGTTCTTCTTGAATTCAATGGAGTTGATAATATTATTATTAAAGAAATGACATTGTTGTTCTTAATAGAGATGGTATAAAGGAAATGACATTGCTATTGTTGTTATTGAATTATTGTTGTAATGGCTTGAGAACTCACCTTAAATTTGTCAAAAATTTCTTTGTAGAGATTTATGAGGGAAATGCGAGATGGTGTGCATAAATGCTTGTTTAATATTCTTGGAAACAAAGGCTTGCTATTATACTTCAACTTCTATAATTCTATACCATAATTCTATATCGAGAGAGAGCCTATACCATAACAATACATTCATTAGAGACATTTAAGAACAAGAGAACTCATAATAGTCACATGATATATTTTATTTTAATTTTATAACTTCATAATCTTGAATAGAGGGACATGACTAAAATACAAGTATGGAAGTATAAACATTGAATTACATGGAAGTGATTATTGTTGAGAGATATTTGGTGGTTTGTGTAATAGTGATGGTTTATGTAACTATGGAAATTCATGTAACACATATAACAGTGGAAGTTTATGTAACCATGGAAGTTCATGTAACACATGTAACAACGCCAAGATAATCATATATCTATATAGCTTGAGAGGTATATATAACTAGTTTTTTTGGAAGCTAGGGGTGAGAATATTGTAGTCTTGATCCTCGAACAATAAGAATACCAATAGCTTGTCCATTGATGCTTCGTTGACATATTGTCAAGGTTTTACTACATAAATATTTTATCTTGTTTGAATGCTTCTTTGTTATCTTGTTTCATTATTTCCTTGCATCCAAATTTTAAGTGAACTCAAATATACCAACAAGTGTTATCAGAGTGAAGGTGAAGGGGGGTGTGAGAGGTGGTGAGCTATAAGTTTGTCTCTCGCAGGAAGATAATAGGTTGCAATCCAGAGGTGTTTGCACACAAAGGAGAAGCCACAACGAGAGATTTTATCCATATAGAAGAGAAACAACCAATAAATATGTTGCTAAGATACTCTATTATGTCCACATAAAGGATAATTTGTTGTTATGTTCATGAAGAGGAGAAAACATGATTTATTAATGGTCGAGTTTTGTACGTGTTTTGGTGGAGGATGAGTTCTGATTTTCTACTTTGAGGCCATGTATAGTAGAAGTTGCGAAGAGTTTTGTCTTTTTTTGGTGGAACATTTTCTACTCAATTTGGTGACATCACAGATGATGCAATTTGATGGAGCCACTCGTTCATTGGAGATGGTGACAAATACAAGTATAGGTCTAACTAAATTTAATAATGAGTCTCATGGAGAGTGTCATTGGACAAAGGACTTGTGGAGTCTTTCTCTAGTAGAAACTGAAATTCTAATCTATTTGTTTTTGTTGGAGATATATTTCAAATCTAATCTAATCTATTTGTTTTTGTTTTTTAATGTTACCCAAAAAAAATGTGTATATATCATTTATGTGAATCTCTCCAACACCATTTTTATTTTTCATAAATAAATAAATTGTATTAATTTCCAAACACAACTATAATTGTAAAATATAAAAACACTTTTGAAAAAAGTAAAATTTAATCCATTTCCTTAACTAAAATTGCAAGGAAAAAACCAATATCTACACATTCTTATAAAAGTAATATTTCTTTTCGAAATGTCTCAAAAATCCTAAATCATATTGATGTGCCGCACACAACAATAAACAATAAATCATCTAACTCCGGATCTAACTTGTGCCAAGAGAGATCAAATTTCTTCAAGTATAAATCCCTTTTAAAGTGCAAAATATAATATGTAAATAAATTGATATCCACATAAATGAGTTAACATAGATATTCAAATTAGTTAAAAAAAATATGTTGAAATATTTTAATAAAATATAAAGTTTAAAAATATTTTCTACTTCTAATTTTTTTAGATGAAATTACATTATGTCATATGGACAATTAATCGATATCCAAATAAACGAGTTAACATTGATATTCAAATTAGTTTAAAAGCAATTGTGTAGAAATATTTTAAAAAAATATAAAGTTTAAACATCTTTATAAAACATATTTTCTATTTCTAATTTCTTTAGATGAAATTAATAAAAATAAAATATATTATGTTATATGGACAATTAACTAAACATATATAGCATATTAGTTTACATATTAGTTTTTGTTTTCTATTATAGCTAATATTAATTTTCTATTTAGAAAGTAGTTTATTTTTAATTCACAAATGTATCACTCATAACATTGATAAACAAACAAACTTTCACATCTTCCAAAAAAATAGAAAAAAAACTTATAACATGGTTTCTTATTCTAGAAAATAATACATACTTTTTGATTCATACTAGATATTAAAAAAAATAGAAAAATGAAATAATATATCTCCAATCAATTTCCAGAATTTAACCATCATTTATCATTAATCACAAATACATCAAAAATGTTTACACTAATCAAACTATATCAAATTTACAATGTACATCTGTATTATTGGATTAATATCAATACTGTGGCATTGCATAAAGAATAGCAAATGTTATTTGGAAAGGTTAGTGAAAGAAATTTACTTTAAACATTGATAAACGGACAATAACCAAGTTAAATGTCAGAATTTCAATCTTAATACATACTTTTACACAAAAAATTAAAAAAAAAAATAAAATACTATCTCTATCATGGCCACTCCCAATTACAAAGGAACCCAATAAAGAAATCTATCTTTCTGCACTTCCAATGATGCCAATTCGAGCATTTGATATTTGTATGTAAAGTGGATCAAAGGATGTGTAACATACACCATTAACTTCACAGGGAAATGTAAGGAGTTAAAATTTTTTATACAAGTTACTCATCATTACATAGAATGTTTAACCGTTCACAATGTAATTTTATAAATAAGAATAGTAAACTCCTTACCCCTTAACAACCTCCATTACAGTATATTAACTTAATACTATATGGTGTAACCATCCATTCATCTCATTACTCATATAGTCATCACATAATTGCCATTATGAACATCATAACAAGAAAGGAATCAACATCATCATCTGAACACAATAATCAATCACATCATTGAACACCAATATACCCTAGAAACCCCGTAGGGTGAAAACCAGCAAACGTTTAATTTTATTATTAAACGCTCGTGAGGGTGTTCAGCCCATCGCTCAATGGCTTATAAGGGAGACCATCCCTTAACCATCGTTTATATAACCTTACAAGGAAATATGCAAATACCTAGCTTAAAGCCATTACAATAAATATGATACCATTTACCCTCTGGTCTTCATATCTTCGGATCTGAAGTCACATCTTGGTGGCATGGATGTACCTACAATGGACCATCGCACATTGGACCTTCCTGCAACTCGCACTCATCTGCATGAACATTAGTCATTTACCTGCCACTAGGACAAGCATATTTTTTCCTTTGTACATGACAAGCATAATATTCCTTTGTACATGTCGCCATCATTCCCTGCTATGATGCCTTCAACATAAAATGATGTCAAGATTCATAAAGTATAAATCAATCACTATAGTAGTTTCTCCATCTACTCTTATGTAATCATGACAAGTAAGTAAAGTACCTTGTCATTCTCTCTTTAATAACACATACCTCATATGTACTGGTTATAGGTCATCACAATAACTAATGCTTACGTTGCATAAGCACACACTCCTGCAAGACAATGGCTACATCTCCCAAACTTTCTTTAAAATAAACTGATACATCAGCTAAGATATTTATGCATGTGATTTACATACTTTTAATAAAAATAGCTAACCCCTAAGCTATTACCTTTAGTGCATGGTATGCAATTTAACATAACAATTGTTTCTTCCATGCATGCGAATGCATATTGATTCCAAGAGACTCTCCCTAAAGGAGTGCCTTCACAACGAAACACATAAATCATATTCAACGTAGTTTAATACTACAAGCTTTCTTTCTACATACCCAAAAATGTATATGCTTATGCATGATCTTCCTCCCAAAAGGAAATCATAATCATGACAATATAAAAGTAATCACTTAGTGTTCATCTAAGGAATATAACTGATTAGTTCCTTTAACCATGAATTTATTAAATAACTTAACTTTACCAACACCGTGGTAAACAATCCATGGATTTATTAAATAAATAATATTTGCAAACACCATGGTAATCTACCCATGGTTTTATGAAACAATTAATCTCCATCAACACCATGGAAAAACTACCCATGGTTTTATGAAACTATCCATGGATTTATTAAATAATTACTATTTACAACATGGATTCTCTTTACAAAAAACTTCTCAGTATACTACCACTCTTTAACTATTATGTAAAAGATTGGCATAATAGCAAAGAATAACATAATAGAAATCTTCTCAAGAAAAGAGAACAATAATTCTTTTCCAAAAAATCCGCCAATAAGTTTCCCTTTCACCATTCCATCTCTCTAATAACATTATCTTTCTAAAATATTAGAGTAAGAGTCTTTTCAAGAAAATACAACAAGGATTCTTTTTAGGAAATAAATAACCACCAAAATCACGTGGTTAATCATCTTTTAATTAAAAATTCCTATCTAAATGCATTAAATACAATGCATAGAGAATATGAAAATATGCATATTTATCCAAACATGCATGAAATAAATTCACACAATAGACACATGCCTATTTATAAATATGCATGCATTTCAAACATCTCCATATAAAGTTACCAAAGGGTTAATCAAAACATATTTTCACCTTAAGAAGGAGAATCTCAACTTATTTCCCTTGAATTATTTTCTCATATATTTACCCATCTTGATATGAGAATAAATTGTAAAATAAATGAACTATATTTTTCAACTCACAAAGAACGAGATTATATCATAGATAAATTTAGCCAAAATTATTATCTTGGCAGTCGACTCTTATTCCAGTCGACTCTTATCAATAAAAGGAATTAGCACCATCTATATATAATATTTTCTTATATATTTAACTCACAAAGAGAAAGACTATTTAATAAGGAAAGTGAGCCAAAAATCATCTTTCTTGAGAGTCCACTCTCTCATTCAAGTGGACTCTTATCAAGGAAAAAGAATTAATACCATTTATATATAATCTTTTCTTATATCTTTCTTTTCACCAAAATATTATATAATAACACTAAATATTCTAATCACTTATTATCTCAAATACCCACTTTCCATAAGCAAGCAATCATGCATTTGCTAACATGATGGTATTCAAAATGCAAAAAGAACGATGCATAAACTATGCAAAGATTGCAAGCGAAAACTGATAAACCATACCCTTGAGCAGAAAACGTCGAGAATAGAGGCAGATTGGCGCAGGTCTGGAGCAGAGCCAAAAGAGGGTTGAATCTGATGATTACTCAACCATTTTCTTCAAATATCAGGCCGCAACAGGTCACAACAATCGAATTACGACCCTTCGTTCGTCCTCCACATGCATTCTGGCCTTGTATAAATATATAGCCGAGTTCCCGGAATGTTCTCATTCCATTTTCCTCCACCTGTGCAGAGTCTTCTCTCAATTCTCCATCACTGTCCTTCTTTGTTCATTCTCATTCTTCATTCCTATCATTATTCGTTCATCAAGCACGAGCCCGATCACTGCAACAGGTCGTGAAACTGCAGTTCCAGTTTTAGGCAATCACTGTCGTTCTTCATTCCTCATGTTCCAACAAAATCCATCCCCATAAATCGACAGCGAATGAGAAAATCCACGAAGAAACTGTTAACCCTCATAAATGCATAACGATTTGGATATCAAGAATTGGTTTGACATTAACTGAATCTTGATTTTCTTGGGTTTGAACGGTTACGTAATAATTTTTTTACCAGGAGTATGTGTGTTACAGGATGCAATTTACCTGCACAGTTCCTTTATTTTCATCTTCGAAATTGTGGTTTGTATGTAAGGTGGATCAAAGGAGATGCAAGTTACCTGCAAGGCTCCTTGTCTTTCATTTTCTAAATTTTCCTCTATCAAGGTTCAGGGAATTTTGAGTGGCATTAGTTACCTTATAACGTGTTAGAAATTCTGACTTATTTTCGGGTAGAAGGAAGAATAGAATTATATGGTTCACCCGGGAAAAAAATTAATAGATTTATCTGGTTCACATGCCAAAGAACAAATAATGTGTTCCTGGGATTGATCCATAAAACACAGACAAACAGGGAAAGAGAATCCCAAATAATGAGTTCCTGGAATTGATAGCAGGGAAAACCCCAACATTGGCAGAGTTATCTACACATTTGTTTAAATTCACTGAGCTATACAGGCACCTTTGCAAACCAATATTGCAAAAAAAATGCATTATTGAAAAACTGTAGCTAAATATAAATTCCTGCACAGCAAAGAAGCTTGAAAGCTTATGGAGAATCAAGATCTGGGGCACACAGATGTATCTTTGGGTCTGTAATCTCCATTTTAATGCATCTTTATGATTACTTCTTGAAGTCTCCGTTGACACTTGAGAAAGAAATGACCGGACTAGGCAAGTCAACAGTTCAATATCTACCCACTAACTTAAACAAAAACGGATAGGAAAAGCCATACCTGAAAACAAGAACAACTGAAAACAAGAACAACTGCAAATTTTAGAGATTACTGGTGTCACGTTGAAACCCTAACCTTGGCTGTAGTGGTAAGGGTTTCATCCTATCTATATCCCTCAATAAATAGCAAAAATCTTGAAACAAAGAGAAAATTAACACTTATTAACTCAAAATGGAGGAAAAACAAACCATGTTGTTAGGAAAATCATTGAATTTCTCACCAGTAGCACGACTAGCTTTGCCTCGCAATCGGTACCGAATTTCCATACCCAAAATTTTAATTGGAAAAAATATAATAATATGAACATTGGCATGGAATGAGCCAAGAGGGTATGGCTATCAGTGGCAGATCAACGAAAGGAAATACAAACTGTCAAATTCCTTCAATGAATTCATTGCGAAATTAAAAGGATGTTGGGACAACTTTGCTCAGAAACAGAGCAGAAGCGATCGATGTGCTTTGCCCAGTATCGGTCCTGTTTTTATCCTGTCAAATACAGAGCAATGCGGATCAAAATAACTCGAATTACCACTCAATACTCATTCGGAAAGATAGGGTTTATTCAATTTCTTGGCTTAAGGCCTTATTTCCAAGATCCATTTTCAGATCAGACCAATCTTTTGGGGATTTTGGTCCGATCAACTGAAGAAACTTGTTCTCTACCTCATCGATGCTATACCACTTAGCTTTCAAAGCAATCTTCCATTTTTACACCAGTTTGTTAAAAAAATCGGTTAACTCTGAGTTTATCTGATGGAGTCCCACATTGAGCTCGATCTGAGCGTTCGAACTCAGCGTCTTCAACTAATACGCAGTTCCGCGGAGGGCGTCAAAATCACCAGGCATGCAGAGCATTATGAAATTCTTGGCACCGAAACAACTTTTGAATTTTTGGGCAGGTTAATAGTATTGATGCGTAACTGCAGTTAATGGAGGTGGCTAAAATACCCATGAGGGCAGTAGCGTTACTATGCCCATAGCATGGCCATGTATGGTGGCAGGGTTGGCATAAGAGCATTAAATGCTTTATAGCAAGCTCGATATCGATGAACAGAGGCGTGTCAGAATGCATATCAAACGGAGGCACGTCGGAGGAATGCCGGCGGGAGTCGGGAGTTTTTCCGGCTGACGGAAGCCGGGCAATTCCTCCGGCTAAATAGACTACTCCTACTATCAAATAACAACTAGTTCATGCAAATGAGGGTGAACGTCCTTTTTTAAATATGTTTTACCATTTTGGAAATATAAATTTAATAATTTTCACTACACGTTTGGCCCATGTGTACAATTTCGTCCACTACTCTTTCCGGGTTTTTCTAATTTTGTGAAGAGTAGCACACGTTTCATTCAAAGTAACTATATTATATTGTGAAAATTTAAATATAGGTTATTAAAAATAATTTTTAATAAAAATAAAAATAGAAAAATTTGGAAAACAAAAGTATATTTTTTCATGTTTTTTTTTTAAATTTTTGTTAAGCTGTAGATTGAAATTTTTTTCTGGAAAACTATGGAAATTTGTTAGTTAAATGATTTTTTATTAATAGTATAATACGAAGTAATTGTCCATAAAGATGCAAAGGTACACCAAAAGAATAAAAAAGACAAAATGGATCAGTTTTCACAAGGTTGTTTTTACTAGTGTCATCAATACAACTCGGAGAACAACTTCAAAGAGCTAGAAAAAAAAAAGGAATCTACAAGAGGTTGTTGCCTTCTTACCTCGCACCAAGCTCATGGTGAACTATGACATATTTGATATCTTGAACATCGTCACTCAAACATGTGGAGGAAAATTGTGATTGTTGATTTTTTTAAACATATTTTTAAACATTCTGAAAACCTAAATTCTAGAAATTGAATAAAACTTTTAATTTAATAATATTATCTTACTAAAATTTAATAATATTATATTCTTTTGTTAATATTATAAATATTTTTCATATTACACAGATAAAATAATATTTTTGTGAAAAAATTCTTTGAAGGTGTAATTTATTTAATTAAATTTAATGATTTAAGGTTTATTTAAAATATATAAATAAATTAAGCTTTTAGAAAAAAAAAAAAAAAACTAAAAGCTTAAAATTAAATTAACCTCAATTAAAACAAAAACATAGTATAAATAAATAAATAAAAAGTAAAGATCAAAAAAGTTAAACTACGATCTACCATCAAATAACAACTAATTAGTGCAAATGAATGGTGAACGTGTTTTTTAAATATGTTATGCCATTTTGGAATTATAAATTTAATAGTTTTCACTAGACTTTGCACACTTAAATCTTGGCCTATCATGGGTACAATTTAAATTTGTCCATTTACTCTTTCTGGGTTTTTCTATAATTTTGTGAAGAGTAACACATGCTTCACTCAAAGTAACTATATAGTGAAAATTTGTTATTCAGTGGTTAGAAAGTTTCTAGAGCTTGTTCTTCTCCATTTAGAGTGACTCGGCCATTCAAAATTCCATGGGCTTGCAACGCAGTAGCTTCTTCCGCAGCGGCTTTGTCTTGCCCTGAAAAGGATATGTGCTATTGTGATATGAGCACTGCCATTGCTGGGGCCATCGTTAGCACTGGAGTGGGTCGGTGGACGAGTGACCATTTTGGGAGGAGGAAAACGTTGCTGCAAGCTGATCTTGTATTTCTGCTAGGGTCAATTCTCATGGCTGCTGCACCAATCCTGGCCGTTTTGATAATGGGTAAAATCTATGTGGGATTGGGTATAGGCATGGTATCAATGACTTCACCCCTTTATATTTCAGAGGCCTCACCCAACTATAGTGAGTACTAATGGTTTTACTTGTAAGCATTGATGGGTCTGCAACTTCTATTGGAGGGAGTGGTGTGTGCATGTCCACGGCAGCCACTCCAGACTCAAGAGGCACAAACACTATACGAATTTGCAGGGGCACACTCTTATTAGATTCAAGTGCAAGCTCTTCCACTGTTCCCTCCGAGGTGGGTTATTTATCCTTCATAGCCATGGAGGAATGCAATTTTTTTTTGTTTTCCTCTTTTTGTTCCTCTGGGAACTGAGACAAGTTTGTGGGTATCATTTCTGCTTGTTTTGTTCGCAGGATTCCTCACCTAATAATGAGAGAAGGATTGGAAAGGAAGGGGTAGAGGGAAATGAAGATTCCCCTGTTATGAAACAAGTGTGTGAGATCTGTTTAGAAGAAAAGTACCCTTCTAAATTTTTTTGATAATAGGGTTTGCTTGCACATGTTTTGTTTTGCTTGCATAACCCTGCACATTTTTGTTCTACTTGCATAACCCTGCATATTAGTAATAAACTGTAAGAAAATTTGGTGTCCATTGATTGCCCTGTGCCCAATTGCACCGAGCATATGATGCCTGAAGAGTGCATAGAGATCCTTCCAAAACAAACTTTTGAGCAGTGGAGTTTGGCATTGGTGGAAGCCAGTATTCCCCCTTCTCAAATGGTCTATTGCCCTTTTGGGAATTGTTCGGCACTCTTGTTGAAGGATGTTGTGCCTGATGACGTAGTTTACTCAAGTGAGGCAACTGCTGTTGTTAATAAAGAATTAGACTTCTCTCAATGCCGAGGGTTATTCTGTGTTCAGTGTGGTGTGCCATGGCATGCAGGTTTAGATTGTTCTGAATTTCATAAATGGTCGGATTCTGAGAGAGAGGAAGGCGGTCTGATGCTATTCAAGCTTGCCAAAGAGAATGGATGGCAACGGTGTGCAAGCTGCAAACATATTATTGAAAGAAATTTGGGATGTTGTCACATGACTTTGCAGGTCAGTAACCTGTTAAATGACTTCGTAGTCAATAATTATAATTAGGGATGTTGTTAATAATGTTTTGATAAATATAATTGTTTCTTTGTTAAGTGTTTCTGAGTTAAAGTAGTAGTGGCAATAGATTGTTGTCATTCCCCATAGTATTTCAATATAATATGTTTTGAGTCTTGAAAATCTCCTCTAATGTTATTTATGTAACAAGATTGCTTTTAGATTTCCTTGAGCAGGCAGGTGTTTATATATAATAATCGTTTCTCATTAAAAAAATATAGGGTGGTCTTCGCCTTCATGTAACTTATTTGCAGCAGTTGATAAAACTAACACTTTCCAATCTTAAAAGGGAGCTTACTAGTAGAACGAGAATCGACACATTATTGTGGGCGGTGTTTCAGGTGTGGTTACCACTTTTGTTATAAATGTGGATCAGTTTGGAGGACAGACAGAACTCATTGCAACTGTTCTAGTTAGAGAACTATAGTGAATACTAATGGTTTTACTTGTAGGCATTGATGGGTTGTCCTCGCCCTTATTCGGGTTTTAGACCACTCAGAATCTAAGGTATAGGAGCAGGGAACTTTATACTTCAGTATGCCATGACCAGGCCTATATGTGATATAATATTCTTCTATAATGGCCAATCCAGCCCCCCTGGAATACCAAACCATATTTCCAAGTGAAGGAATTGCATGATAACACACAGTGAATTTTGGAAAATGTTTGTTGAGGCTGCACATTTGAGTGTCAGTCTATCCGCAGGCCAAGAAAAGAGAGACGTGTCGAGACAGCGAATGAAACAGTTGAGGATTAATCCCGACGTGCCGATTAAATAATCAGTAGAAGTGAGGCTTATGATATATGGGCAATGTAGGGCTTACACATTACATACCTGACCGTTTTTTACATTCGCAGATTTTATCCTCTTCCACGAGGAAATGCTCGACATAGATTGTACTTGAGTGCTGGGTTCCCGCAATCCCTGCAAGATGCAGACATATACATTAATTTAAAAAAAATGGAGAGATTTTATTGAAATTGTTTAATTGTGTAAATTTAATTATTTTTAAATTATTCGTTGGGAAGGATTGAAGGTGAGCTTAACCAAGACTGTACAATTTTGGTTACAGTATTTTTATTGAAGGATTTGAAAACCTAAAATTTTGGTGATAGCGTCTTACATTTTGGTGAAACAGGAAAATTTTGAAAAGACTCAAGAGGCACAGACACTATACCAATTTGCAGGGGCCCACTCTTCTTCAGATTCAAGTGCAAGCTCTTCCACTGTTCCCTCCGTTCCCTCCGAGGAGGGTTATTCATCCTTCATAGCCATAGAGGAATGAATTTTTTTTTTTTTTTCCTCTTTTTGTTCCTCTGGGAACCGAGACAAGTTTGTGGGGATCATTTCTGCTTGATGAATATTCCCCTGTTATGAAACAAGTGTGTGAGATCTGTTTAGAATAAAAATACCCTTTTGAATTTTTTGAAAACAGGGTTTGCTCGCACATGTTTTGTTCTACTTGCATAACCCTGCACATGTTTTGTTCTACTTTCATAACCCTGCATATCAGTAATAAACTGCAAGAAAATTTGGTGTCAATTGATTTCCCTGAGCCCAATTGCACCGAGCATTTGATGCCTGAACAATCCATAGAGATCCTTCCAAAACAAACTTTTGAGCAGTGGAAGCCGGTATTCCCCCTTCTCAAAAGGTCTATTTCCCCTTTTGGGAATTGTTCGGCACTCTTGTTGAAGGATGTTGTGCCTGATGATGTGGTGTGCTCATGTGAGACAGCTGCTGTTGTTAATAAAGAATCATAATGCCATCAATGCCGAGGGTTATTCTGTATTCAATGTGGTGTGCCATGGCATGCAGGTTTAGATTGTTCTGAATTTCAAAAATGGCCGGATTCTGAGAGAGAGGAAGGTGATCTGATGCTTTTCAAGCGGCATTCAGTTTGTTAGATTTATTCAGAATTTGCAGATGATTTATAATTTATTATATATGGCTAACTGATGCAAAATTTATATTAATTAGCTAAATGAAGCTCTATAGGGTTTCAAATATGTCAGGCCTTGTCGATTTCAGGGCACCTCTAAAAAAATGTGCATAGATAAGCTCTGCTCCACATATAAATACAACCTTCACTATAATTGTAGTTGACCTCCCAGTGGCTTATGGAGTTCTTTTGGGTTGTGATTGTTCAAATAATTGATCACAACCATGGTTTGTATAACTTTGCATATTAACGCTAGACTAAAATGCATACTGCAATATTGACAAGCATATCCATACTCTTGCATTTATTACAAAGGCCACTCTTTGTTTTACTCATGATCTGTGAAATGAATTTTGAAGGGCTGTAAGGCCTTCAAATGAAATCATTGCTCCGGATCTATCATATACATATTTGTCACAAAAATAGCAACTAACATGGCTAGAAAGCAAGCTCTTAGTTAAGATGAAAGGCTATTTGGGCACCGGTACCATGCAAAATTAGAAATGGCTTATCGATGTTAAGGTTCATTAAATCAAAGAAACCATTAGATTCACTTGGAGCTGGTGCCAAAGAGGATATGTTGTCTCTTTCATTTAAGCTTTCGCATTCAAGCTTTGGCCTAATCATGTGGATTGCATGATGTGTTTCCTTTTGTTCACCAATGAAATATTTGACGCATTTTAAAAAGAATTCCGAGAAACAGTTTGACAAACTGTCTAATAGTAAAAGCATTGCTTAAAGCATATTGGGAATAATAATAATACTTGTATTTTTGTGCAGTTAATGACGTATGGTTACAAATGGGATAATACATTTCTGTGAAACATATTTTTAGGTACATCAAAAAGCTTGTCTGGTTTGTATTTGTAAACTGTCACACCTGCCGTGGAAATGGGCCCTTTAAATTCATAACGCATTGGCCGATCTTTGATAAAGAACATGTTGTAGTTACTATAAATATGCCAAAATTCTTCACTTTCTATCTTTCAGTTGATGATTCTTTTTATGATTCATTGTGTCTTAGAAGTTGCACAGGCCTTCCACATTTTGACATTTTTTATGATTTAGTGTGTTTTATAAGCTGCACAGGCCTTCCACATTTTGATGCATGAAACTGCAGAGAGTGGCTACGTCATATCTAACATTTGGTACAAGTAAGAACACATGAAACACTACTAGACCAAGTTTTAAATGGTGATTCAGCACATATGCTACTTTAGCCAATTTGGAACCTGTGAGTTCTTTATCTTGATTGTGGTCGTTTATCAAAAGGTGGGAAATCAACTTCCGATAATACTCCTATTTCGAACTGGCGATCAAATACAAAAACAAATTTGCTTCTCTGCAACTCTCTTCTCCTTTTATGAAACTCTGCTTAAATGCAGTCAACTAATTATCATGCTAGAATCATACAATTGTGCGCTTGATATATACCAAGCGCTGGAAGAAAATATGAAGAGGAAGAGCAAACAAACTACTTTCCCAAGCTCTTGAGAACATGATATTGTTTCTTCTAATATATTTCTGTGAAACACCGAGGGATCTTCTAACACCACAAATTGTTCAGCAAGAGTTCAAAGGACTGCAACACCCACCTCTATGTGGAAGATCTGTCAGAATCAACCATTGACATAGATATGTTACTTGATTCGAAGAGAAATTGAAGATGAAGTGATTAATCTGAATGACAAAATAAATATTTAATGAATGTCTAGTTTCTATCCTTGCCATCAGGAATCATGTAGGGGAACCATCTTTCTCATATGTGTCTAAATCTTGAAACATTTTCTAGTCAAGTTTAGGATGCGTTTTGAAAAGTAAGGCTCAATCCTCAAGTTGATCTTATACTTATTTCAATTTGGTATTTATTTGCCAAAACTTGCTAGTGAAGAGTGTTGCCCTTGAAGCAAATTAAGAAATTTTAAGAGCGGTCTGTTTTTTTCCGCTTTTAGGTTGCTTGGGTAACTTTCCAGGTTTTTAATGCTATATATATCTTCCGGAGGAGATTATTTGCATTTTCTCTTCATGGGCTGTTAAATGTGATTCAAGTCTGCTTTTTGTTTCTATATCCTTTTATTGCAGAAGACTGTTTAATAATGATGGGTTGTTGAATGCAATTTGTCTTTTTTAAGTGTACTTTTCGATGCTTTAATAAGTAATTAATTGTACAAAGTTTTTGTGCCTTCTTTTCATATACATTACAGAATGTATTTTGAATTCAACTAAAATATTTTAGGTTTTTCATTTATGATTACTTCTTTTGTGGTTGATGAGGTTCACAATCCGTCAATCTCACAAGGAAAGAAAAAATTCTGAGTTAAGAAATATAATCAATATCTCTAATATCTAAATGATTCTTGGTGTCATGAGTGCTTTTGTGGAACCGAAGATTATATTAAACGTCATCAAATATGGGTACAATGACATCATCTAAGCAACCTCACCAATCTCTTCCGTTTTAGTTTATTTAGGAGGTCAAACATTGGCATTATTGGCAGTTTTTTGAGCAGAGGGACTAGCATGGCAGAAAAAAGAGGAAGTAGTGATCTAGTTACTAGTACTAAGTATAAATGAATAAAGATTCCCAAAATGCAAGTTCATAAAAATGTAGATGCAACTACTCCCTTATTTGACAAATAAAAAAATGCAATAATATATTCTTTGGCAGACTCATAACGCTGATCCTTGAATGTTATGTTACAATATCATCTGTTGGTAAAAGATAGTTGTCATAAAGTATGTCAAAGCTTATGCATGCTTACAGTGATGACCAAATAACCTTCTAGAGAAATTTCCATCTGTTTTGCTCTAGCACTTCCAAATTGAGTGTTAACAACTTAAAGTATAGTGCTGCCTCTGCAACAGAGCTGATACATTTCACAAAACTCAGGAAGCATTAAGGATACTAATACCTTTCCAATGACCATAGTTTTTATAATTTGTACTCTAAATAAGGCTGAGATTAATATTTTGAAACTGAACTTGCACTTGACTCTATGGCCATAGTTTTTTATAATGTTTCCTCTAAATAGGCATGAGATTGAATTGTTGAACTGTTAATAATGCATTATTAGAACGAGACAAAGTCTTTATAGTACAAGGCAAATTTAATTTGTGATACTTACAGTTGAGAGGAAAGAAACATAAGCTTGATTTGTGAAGTACAGATATCTTATCATAGTGGTAGATAAGATAACTGTACTTCACATCATAGTGTTTTCTGTAAAACAAGTGAACAATATGTTAGTAGAAGTTCATAGATTATTTAAATGACAAATTAAATCAAGAAAGTTTATTTTAAAGGGAATTCAAGTTAATTATTAAAGTAGAAGAGTCAAGGAAGTTTTTTCTAACTAGAGGCCTATGATGCAACTTAGTATCCGTATGAATTATTTGCCAGTACTCTTCAATGGAATAACGGGAACTAATGTTTAGTTTCATAACAAGAAAGGCTACAACTCCTTTCAAATGTAAGTGGATCCTTTAGACCAAGGGTACTTACTGCCTTGATGGGAGTTAGTGGTGCTGGAAAAACTACCCTAATGGATATCTTGGCTGGAAGAAAAATAGGGGGCTATATAAAAGGAAATATAAGCATCTCTCGATTCCCTAAGAAGCAAGAAACATTTGCTCGCATCTCAAGGTACTGTGGACAAAATGAGGCACAATTTTTTCCTTCCTTTACTAAAATTGACCAAAATCACTACACATATCTTGCTTAGCAACTATTGGATCTCTTTAAGAATCTTATGACGTTTCCTTTGCAACATTGCTAGTTTAAAATATTTTTTAATACAAATAAAAAAAAATGAATCATGTGTACAATTTAATTTTGTCTATTACTCTCTTTGGGTTTTTCTAATTTTTGGAAGAGTAACACATGCTTCACTCAAAGTAACTATATAGTGAAAATTTGTTATTTAAAATATTTTTTAATAAAAATAAAAAAAATGGAAAACAAATTTTTATTTTTATTTTATTTTTCAGGTCTTTTAATTTTGTTAAGCTTTAGTCTAACAAGGGGGTAAATTTGTCTTGAAAACTATGGAAATTCTGATAGTATTTTGAAAAAAAAATGTAGAAATTTTTGTAAATCTAAGTTATAGCACTCAAGCTTCAAGATTTTTGGTGATAGTGTTAATTCATTTCCACCCTAAAAAACATGATTTAAACATTCCACCTGCCATATTTTTTGTAAAAAAAATGGCGGATTTTTTGTAAAGGTGCAAAGGTACACTGAAGGAATAAAATATTTGGGAAAATATGGAAAGTTGCGAAGACAAAATGGATCAATACAACTTAGAGGACAACTTCAAAGAGCTAGAACAAAATTTAATCGTTGTTGTCTTCATGTCATGAACCAAGACCATGGTCAACGTGACTATTGCATATCAGCGGACTTCAACATCTGTCCTCAATCTTGTGGAGTGAAATTGTGATTTTTGTGATAATCTTGGTTTCATACTGACATCTGGATGGGATACACAAGAAACATGCTATTGTAGAGTGGGGCTAATGGGTGCACATGAAAAAGGCCATTGGAGGGTGCCACCAGTCATATTTATGTTGTGTAATGGGACTAAAAATAATACCTATTGAAAAATTATACCAATGTGATTAATGTGCATTTATAGGAAAGGTAGGTAGATAGAAATAGGGCAAGTGGGTCCACATAAAAAATGCTTATGAGAGATGGGATCCACTGCGATTAATGCAACACAAGGAATCTATTCAAATAAATTTTAAATAAGGATGCCAATGGGAGAAATACAGACACACACACACTCTCTCTCTCCAATTCTTGGAGACTTATACTCCTATATGGAGAACGTTACACTAACAGAATGCTTAAATCCTTAATATTGATGATTATGTAGGAATTTCTTGAACTAGAAGTAGGAAGTCAGGTTTCAATGACTTAATTTTCAAGATTTCAACACAACGCCTTGTTTTGTAAGCTCTTTGAATGGATTGCTAGCAATAGGGCTTCCAAATTCCTAAGGAAAAAGGAGTGACCTATGTTATAGCTCTTTGATATAGTAGCAAGGTTCAATATTAGTACTTGACCCAGTATCCCAAGGGTCCAACTAAGGAAGTTTGATTGTACCCATATCCATAGCGTCCAAATTACTGAAGCATGAGAGAGTAACCTTTCAAAGTGCTATTCTCAATTCCACTATAAAATATATGTGGTTGAGAGGGTAATCTAAAGCTAGTTTCAAGACACCTACAAGATTTCTAGTATAACCAAGGGTATGTGGAAGTGAAATTTTGTGTACAAGTGTTGTTTGATGAGGTCCTTCTTGAAGGGGTATTAATAAAGGTTACAAGGGTTTCTAACTAGCTTAAACCTATAATAGTTCTTACATGTGTACTTCCTCAACCATATGTTTCGTACTAAATGAGATATCACCATGTCATTTATAGAAGTCAGAACATGTCCCTAGCCTAAAACAATATCTCTAAAAATGTGTTGAGGAAAGTGCTTTCATAACACTTGTAATTTTCCAAAAAAAACTATTACTTAGACATATTACAAATATGTAATATGTTAGAAATACAAATATTACTCAAACATATCATATAAATAAATAAAATTGCAAATGTAATCGACAATATGAAACAAAATATTATATCCTTATTGATATGGAAGTAATGCTCACTTACATATTCAAAGGGAAACCCTCTAATAGAGAAGAATGGTACCACCCATAAGATTAATCCTATGTGTGTTTGAGGTACATATCGTTTTTTAGGTTGGTGAGCCAAGCTAGTGTTCCTATGTTTATATGTTTTGAGGTTAGAGAGCCTAGTTTTCTAAATATGAGATCATTTGCAAATTAATAAAATACACCATTTCTATAGACCAAGTTAAAAAATATAGTATGCATGAATAAGAATCCATGAATGTGAAATGGGTGCTAAGGTATAAGTGATAAAGGGCTTAAGCCTAGATGGTTAATCTATTTTTAAAATATTTTTACGTCAAAAAGTTCACGTGTTTTATCTTTATTCCATAAAATGACTTTAGAGAGTGATATTTATCAAAGGAGGGACATGCACATTAAATCAAGGTGTCTTAGTGTCATTCCATTATTCATTGCATCATTCTTTCTAAGGAGGAAGGTGATTGTACCTCCTATAGGTGTGGGAGTTACCCTGTCACATCACTGGCTCCTATAAAATCATAGGTGGGTTCAGGAATAAGGGGATAGGTTTCCCTAGGGTGAGGTTAGAAAGGTACTAGGGAAAAATCCCGAGGGAAATTCGAATTTATATAATTCATAGGGATTTGAGACATCCCTAGCAAGTTGAGTTGAAAAACCATGGAAGGGTAATTACATAACCCAATGGACTATAGGTGCAGAGAAATGGGTGTAGTACCTTGGCTTGTGTAGGTTGATGAGGGATGTGATACTGTTGGTGGGATGCCATTGGATATTGGTACCATGGCCATGTTCATGTTTATAATTACTTAGGTGCCATATCGGCTTTAGGTAAGCCTTTTTTCTTCTAGAGGATTCGCCCCAACTTGAGGGAAACTTGTTGTTAAGATATTATGTGTAGCATGTTTTATGGCTACATGGAATGTTTGAGGTCTTAGCTATTCAATATTTCTTTAAAAATATAATTTTTTATTTCTATGTTTATGTGTTATGTGCTTTTCATTTTTTTATGTATGTAGTTTTCACATGGTATGCATGAAAAGTAATATTAGTATCAATTATATATTTGAACATGAGGGAATTACATAGTAGGATGCATTCGACTTGATAGACATATGTTACAAGAAAGAAATTCAAGGGAAATTTTAAGAAAATTTGGGATACATAGGTAGTGATGTGCTCTAGTGGGTGATTGGTTACAAAGTGGCATCACAACCCAGATCACAACATTAAGCTTGCATGGGCCAAAGATGGAATGCAAAAGTCGAATTTTGTAAAGTATCCCTACAAACTATTTGAAAATATCACTAGATATGATTCGACGAACTTTATAATTTTGGGTTATGTAGTGGTTGAATAAATTATCAAAGGGTATATATATTCACAGACTAGAATGATATCAGGATATGGCCATATTGCATTGGTTGGGCATACTATGAAATGCTATGTGAAGTAGGTGAAGCTCTCAAGCCATCATGGAATTTAGATTACAAAATCCATTAAGGATGGAAAAATATAGGTATAAAAGTTAAGTTGGTGGTTTCAAGATTAGATTCAGTGAAAATATGGGTTAACTATAACAATGAAATTTCCAATTTTGTGTAGACATAAATTATGGGAAAATAAACTTTACTAATGGAAAAAAAAAATATTAAATTTTGAAAACTTTAATTTTTTATATTATGACATCAACAATGAAGTGGTAGCTAAGTTGGCATGTGAAGGAGGATAGGTGGCACGACTAAATGCCATCAGAATTCAAGGGGTTTTTCAACCCCTTCACATCTTTGGATTTGGTATCATTAAAATCCACTGATCTATTTGGATGCCAGCTATTATATCCATAAAAATGCAATTTTGTGTTAACTTTCACACATATTTGACTCTAATATAGATATAGGTCATGAAAAGTGGATCATGGCCATTGGATCCATTAAGTGTGTAACTTTGTATTAACTCATGTGACTGTTGGAATGTAATATGGATATGGATTTCTCAATCGAGTGGAGATGGCTATTATATCGATAAAAGTGTAACTTGATATTAACTCAAATGCATGTGGGAATTAAATATATATTACATTAGATGAGGTTGATATTGACTAATTCCCAATGTTTTAATATTTTAACACACTTTAAGCTAGCGCTCTAGCCTCAACAAGTCTATTTGGAACATAATATTAAACCCACACTCTCGTTGTACGATATCAATGTTACCTCCAATCACTAATGTAGTTGTTCCCTCAAGTCTTTGACCAATGCAATTTTTTCTTGTCTACCCTTAGCTAGTATTCATGTTCTTCAAAAAATTGTAAGATCTATGCTCATTTTCCCCACACAACAAGCATTTTCCTCCAAAATTTCCTCCTCTACCTCTAGGAGTTCACTAACCTCTAAGGTCTTCATAATTTGTTCTAATTTATTGGGTTTCCACACTGCTACATTATTCTCTTTTAATAATATTGCTTTGTCCTCTTTTGGAAAAATTCTTGCCTCTACCTCTTTCTGCTTTACCATGAGAGCTTTGTTTTTTTCTAGAGAGTTTATGTTTTTTATCAAAGGCACATACCAATATTCCTTTTTCAATTTACTGAATTCTTAGCATACTTATTTAATATTGAATAACATACCAAGGGTCATTAATATATCTAGAAACATCTGCATCTTCCACATCACTTTCTCATAGAAAACTTATACAATTATTTATTCTCTTTTTTCATAACCATCTCTTTTTGTATTAGGTTTTGCAACTTCCTAAAAAATTCAATCCACTAGACATAATTACCAAGTTATCCTTGCAATCATCCTACCCCAAGCCTTCTTTTGTATTTTTCTCTTCACTTCCTTCAAATCACACATTATTGCACCACATGGGATAATGTGGTTCCTTGAACCTTCAAATTCCTCAATTTACCTTTGCAAAACCTCTACATCTTACTCCTCATAACTCACATCGTACACATATAATATAACTCTCTTATGTATTTTTCCTCCATAAATAATCATCCTAGCTAACATGGACCTTAAACATCTAGGTGATTTCATTTGCATCTCCTCGACATTTCCCTATATACTAGTTTATATTTGTACTCCTCTTCTATGTGACATGTCGTTACTCTTTTATGTAATTATCCAAAAAATCGACTTTGTTAGAATTTATTTTCTCCCACAAATAGTTCTACCCAACAAGCTCTCAAGTTAGCAGGAATTATTCTTCAATTCACATGTAGGTCATAAATCCATGCTAATGCTAAACTAACACAACCTTGGATAGGCATGCAAAAAACAATAATCTCTAGGGCTACCAAGGCTAAAGTTATAACACACAATAATAAATGGAAGCGTAAAAAGTAAAAAAAATAGGAATACAATGGAACAACCTAAATTTACATGACCAACTATACATATCAAACTACAAATTTTATAAGCTTGCATACAATGCCTCAATGCGCTTCAAAAAGTGCTACAAAATAAATACAAGGTAACCTATGCTTCATTGAAATCTAAAATCAAAATTACCATTGTTCTAAGTCTTACTAAGGATTACTAAAGTTCAAGAGTACCTCAAAATGATAATTAAATAACTTGGGATTTATGTTTTTATTTCTACCAAAGAGATCCCTTGATCCACTCCTTTTCCTATGTTTTTATTCTTTCCTTTGTTCTATTATTCTCCTTCCATCATTACTATTCTTGTCAACTTCTCTATTTCCTTAATATTCACGTATTCATTTTTTTTTTCTATGTGGTTCGTGGACCCCTGAGATTGGTGACTGCTACATCCATGTAATATTTGTACTAGGTAGGTCGACATGAATGGATCACTTCCTATCAGCTCAACCAAAAAGCCCGACCATAAGAGTTTCGTGTCTTCATATTTATGAGAAAGATAATGAATAATCTTGTCTCCAAAAAATGTTTATTAAATTAAAATATCCTCCCTTCGACAATTTCAACAACCCACTTAACAATAAAATTGTACTTAGGCATCTAAGAAACTTTTATAACTTCCAAAATCCAATGAATTTAAAATATTACTCAAATCACTTAACCACCAATAATTCAACTTAAAAGTTAATTACTTGAGGATTGATGGTAGGATCCATCAAAATTAATCTCATCACAAAAAACACATGAATTAGAATTGTTTGATGAGTGACAAATATCCAATTACTAAGGTAGATTTTAGAAGCACAAACAAATAATATCACCTAGTAGCCCAAACACTTAGAACTAAATAAGACCATTAAATTATTACATTTTGTTGGGGCATACAGATCATCACTCAACAGATATATTGGTCAAGTATTGAGTACTAACTATTACTTAGTTTGATGATGGATTGGTTGGAATAATGAGATGATATATCTGGTTTACAAGATACATACATACACACACACACACACACACACACACACACACACACACACACACACACATATATATATATATATATAATATAATTTAATTTAATGTAATATTAAAAAATATAATATTTTGAAGTAAGAGTTATAATATTTTGAAGTGGAATATTATATATTTTTGTTTCATAATTATATGAAAAAAATAATAAAGATAAATATAAATTTTTTTATAAATATGTTCGGTTAGATAATAATAATGGGAAAAAACAAATGATTAAATATTTATGTATTTGGGCCGAATTTCTAATAATGAAGGAGATGTTGTCACATAAAATTACATTTAAAAATAATAAAATAATACTGACATTAAAAAGGTAAAAAATAATACTAACAAAAAAAACCAATGTGAGGGAAATTCATAAATGACATGTATAAATAATACTATTGATACAACATGATACTAATATGAGGAAAATTGATAAATGACAGGTATAATAATGCTATTGATACAACATGATGTATAGTTTAAGTTAAACTAATATTAAAAAATTAAAAAATGCTACTAAAAAAACCAATGTGAGCAAAATTGATAAATGACATGTATAAATAATACTATTGATACAACATGATGTATAGTTCAATGTATGTTCAATTAACCTGTAATATTTAAAAGGAAAATAAAGTAATTTAAATGAAAAAAATTCTTAAATTTTTACTTTTATGGAAATGCCTAATTTATTATATTCTTAATATGGAATTCATGTATAATATTTGGAAAATATTATTAACCACAAAAAGACTTAATGTGGGTTATATACATACCTGGATTCATCTTAAATCCCAATCTACTAAGCACAAAGAGGATCAAATCTCTTTTCACTCTTAAAAATATTTGCACCTCAAGAGATTTGATCCCTCTTGGGGTTTAGTAAATTTGAATGTAAGACGGATTATTAATTAATATTAATGTAATTTGAGGAAATGTTTTAATATAAATTTATTTTATTTTGTTTTATTCTTAATTTATTTTTATTTTTATTTTTATTCTTGAGTAATTTGACCAAATTAAAATATTTACATAACATGAGCAAACAACATCTCTTTCATATTGGGCTAGAGAGCGGCATATCCACCCAATAAAGAGAGAACACATTTTAAAATATTTAAATAACAAAATTAATTAAGATATATTATATAAGTATATGTTTTCTATTTTTGAATATGAGGGGACATGTATCAACATTTTCATCTCTTTTATATTGGGCTAGAGAGCGGCATATCCACCCAATAAAGAGAGAAAACATTTTAAAATATATAAATAACAAAATTAATTAAGATATATTATATAAGTATATGTTTTCTATTTTTGAATATGAGGGGACATGTATCAACATTTTAATGTGAATAATGTGAATTATAAATAAAATATTTCAACTTCAATCATGTATATTATACAGAAAAGTGAAAATGAAAAATTCCTTACAGTTAATAAAACATTTTATTAGTGTGTTGTTCAAAACCTATCTTAACTTGAGATCTACCAAGAGTATAGAGCAATCGAATTTCTTGATAAGATGCAAATTTCTAATTTTTAAACTCAAAAAAAGATTTACATCTTGAGAGATTTGATATATCTAGATGTTTTTTTTCTTTGTAAGCTTGGTAGTACCTCATTTTTTCATTAATTTAACAAGTTACAACTAGTTTTAAAGATAGTTAGGTGTCCTCAACTTTCCCTGTGGGAAACCAAGTCTGTAGGCCACCTAACAACATGGTATGCCATCCAAAAAAAACAAGTTTTAAGTCTTTCTATCCATGCTATATATGATTGTATGTCTTTGCATATCCTACCATCTACTTGCCTAGTGGCATGACTATCTATACATTGAAAATTAAAGGCTATCTGCATACTTGTAAACAACATCAAAAAACTTGACAAAGAGACCTTAGAATAAATAATCTTCTTCATCAGCTGAAGCAGATTCCACCGGTGCCAGGTATTTTGCAGTAGACCCCGGGAGTTATGTCAGAGAAAGGATGCAAGGTAGGTGGTTCTCAATGAGTCGGATGCACCCATTCTTCTTCTACATCTGGAACTAGAATTTCTAGAAATATTGTTTGTAGTTCGGGAAACCCCGCACTGCGGTGGCCGTGCTCATAGAGATATGTTCAAGGGCCTTGCTAAAAAATACCTTTCATGGACCATTAAAAAAATAATTTTTGTTTAAAATGTGTTACACAACCTCGAGTATGCCCAGGATCAGGCACCAAGATCCACCAATCCTCTACATCAATTTCCATTGAGCCTGTCTGGTGATCTGGCGATCAAGACTGCCTCCCATTCCTCAATCAATTTTCTTATTTCCTCGGCTGTGCTTTCCTGATAGGCTTCCACAACATCGTTGATAATGATCACAAAAGACTTTGCGCCTCTTAGTTGAACACTAGGTGAACTGGATTGACCCACTACTTGCTTACCTTTATTATTCCTACCATAACCCCTCGGGGTAGGGCTTCAATTTCGAGCCCCCGCACGAGCCATGGAAGTAGTCTTGCGGCTTGAGGGTATGTTATAATATTGAGTACTCGCATGTGGTAGACCAAGCTCACAACAACCCACATTTCGGGTCCTGTTACCAACCATCTCACCTGTCCAGGGACCAACAAACAACCGTAAATCCAGAACATGGGGGTAAACAACCTTCCTTTCTTCGCAAAAATTTTTAACGGTGTTCCCCGATCCATGTAGGGGGTCCATCACCATACACCAAGATCAATAATTATCGTGCACCAGAATTTCAATGTAGACCCTATAGGGCTATCTTCCATGACCTTTATTTTTTAGAAGAAGAATCGGCACATACAGACTCACAGGGGAAGGGCCAAAAGCTTTGCCCCCACTGGGCATGGTCCAAAGAGTCTCGATAGCAGCATAGTCCCCCCACACTACCATACGCAACACCAACCCATCCCGACTCGACTCATAATTCCAAAATCCATAATATCGAAACCACATAAGACTACCCCAGAGCCAGACCGGGTCTAACCAAGACAAATTCAGAGCTATGGGGTTGATTACCATGAGGAAGACCTAGATTAATCCCCTTCAGGACAACCAAATTCCAAACAACATATAAATAGGAACTTGACCAGGAAAATTACCATAATTTATCCAATAGACAAAAGCATGCATTTGTAAGACAGGACGCAGACCCTCTAACCACCACGACCTCAGACCAATACAACATAATTATTTTACCTAGGATACTATCTTCATGGAGAAAAGGGAGAGGTATCGGACTACATACCATGTATCCAACGCAAAGGAATGTTGAAGGCACACTGTTGTTGGCCTCCCTCCGCAGCAACTTACATCGAATGCCAACTCTCGTTGAGCCAGGACCAGAGGTTCACCAACGAAACATTTCATAAAAACCACCATATGCCCAATCCTTGAATGGCTACCACTACCACCACTCACGATGTTATTAACTTCCCTCATGCAGTGGCTCCAGCAACCTTCCCTGGATTGAGGGAACCATGTCAACTAAAAAGTTTCATTTTGGTGTGAGCATCCCCAGTTTGCCAAGAAGTGAGCAAATCGATTTCCTTCCTGCCTCACATGCGTTATGATGACATAGTAAAAGTTATGAATTAGATCCCCCAGCTCCTGCACCAACTTGGCATGTCTCCAACAGTGGTTGAGCTTGTCCCAATTACTCCCCTGACTTAGTTTCTTGAGAGTGTTGATTACGAGTTGGGATTCCCATCCAACTACTAGCCTTCTGTATCCCGGCTTGATTGCTAGGATCAGGCCCTGATAGGCACCAACAAATTCTGCTTCATTACTTGCATGAACGTAGTAGTCTGCATAGACGAGTCTAGTATTTTCTCTATAATCCCAAAAGAGTCCCTCGAATCTCGCCGGACCCAAGTTTCCTTTCGAGGCTCCATCAAAGATTAACTTTGTGAATCCCTCCAGTGGAGTGATGAAGATTCGAGCTAAATCCATTCTGCTTGGAATTGATTTCTAGGAGTTTGGGGAAATCATCGTTGGCACAAGTTTTAGACGGTGAAGAATTCTGGCCTCTTAGGGAGAAACTTTCCAATCGTCGAGTAGCCAATTCTCTGCTAGGATGGTTTCACGAATGTTTTGAACTATCCCTTCCCACACTAGATCTTGAGCCTATCATATGTTCTTGAAGATCCTGCGATCTCTCTCTTCCCAAATGGACCAGAGAGTAAAGCCTAGAGCTAAGGCCCAGGCCCAGTTGAGGACTGGTCTAGGGAAGAGGCCCTGTCGCCAAAGAAGAATGTATTCTCTAATGCTTTGGGGATCCATTTTTCCGAAGAGATCTTCCACCTGATTCCATTTTTTAGTGGAAAATGGGCACGAATTTAGAAGGTGTTCTAGGTCCTTGGTGTGACCACCACAGAGGATACAATATGAGGGTTCGTAGAAACCTCATTTTTGGAGTTGATCTTGGGTTAGGATTCTGCCCCTGCAAACCAGCAAGAGAAAGAAGGCCACTTTCAATGACCACCTTCCCCCCCCAGATATTCTACCAAATTTTTTGTTGATTCTCCTACCCCCACCATGCCTTTAATCTGTATGCCTCCTAGATGGTGAATGTGCCCGTTCTAGTGTATCCCCCCCTCAGAATTTCTGGGCCTTCCTATATGGTGATCCTTCTGGACTCTATTTCTTTGCCCAACTGAATCCATTGATCCGATTTTCGATGCCCTGGCTAGTCCTCACGGTCTTTCCATATCCTCCACCATTCGGTTGTTGAGTCTTCTTTTCAATACTGATTCACTACATGATAGTTTCTGTCTGAAGCATAGAGGAGAATATCACTCAGATCTTGTCTAACAAAAAAAATTCCTTTATGCTGCCAAGAATCCTGCCAGAAGCGAGTTGTTTTCCCCTTTCTAATTTCTGAGAAGAAGTGTTGGTGGATAAGGTCACTATTTTGAGCTGCCACACTCCATATTGAAAATACTTTGGGCAGGCCACGATACCCGAGGATATCTTTGGTGTGGGTAGGCATGCCATATTTACTGGTCCAAATTTGTTTCCACAAATCAGCTCTTCCTCGTATCCACCTCCACCGGATTTTAGTGCCCATTACTTCATTAAGGGTGAGAGGGTCCTGATGACCCAACCCTCCTTTAATCCTTGGCTGAATTAAGTTGGGCCACAAAACTAAAGCCCATTTCTTTAGCTGTTGAGCCCCTCCCCATAGGAATTTTTTAAAGGTCTCTGCCATTTTTGTATAGGAATTTTTGGCGGAAACCATACCCAAGAGTTGGTAAATCGATATAGATTGGAGGACAACCTTGAGGAGGAAAGTGCAACCAGCTAGGTTGAGGTTTTAGAGTGTCCAGTTATTGAGTTTCATTTGGATTTTATGGAGGAGGGAGTTCCAACAGGAAGTTTTTAAAGAGTTCAAAGATAGGGGCATTCCCAGGTATTTGGTGGGAAGAGAGTTGATTCCAAAACCAATCACATGGGCTAAGAAGGCTTGGATGTTCCTTGTCATGTTGAAAAATAAAATGCAGGATTTATCATTGTTTATTAAGGTCCCAGAGGCTTCCATGAAGTCTTGCAGAATTTCTTTTATACGACGTGCTTGCCACAAGGAGACATGGCATAAGCGCATAATGTCATCAACAAACTGTTGGTGAGTGATAGGGAGGTCATTTCCCCATAGTGTTAATCCTTATACTTTTAGAGATTGGGCTTCCTCTTTCAGGTACCTTCCTAGGCCTTCAGCTACAAAGATGAATATGAACGATGATAGAGGGTCTCCTTGTCTCAAGCCTTGGGAGGTGTTGAAAGTTCTAGATGGAGATTCATCTAGGAGGATGGAATAAAGAGGGGAAGACACCATATCTAGGATCCAACTGATCCATCTCTGATCAAAACCATAGGATTTGAGAATGTTGGTGAGGAAGGTCCAGTTAATACGGTCATAGGCTTTTGATAGGTATAGTTTGATCATCATACCAAAGACTTTGAGATGTTTTGGATAATGAACGACCTCCTAGGAAGTGATGAAGCCATCCAGGATTTGGCGGCCCTCTATAAAGCCGCTTTGCTCCAGGGAAATGAGGTTAGGGAGCAGAGGTTTGAGGCGTTTAACAATGACCGTGGCTATAATCTTGTAAATAACATTACATAAGGAAATCGTTCTAAACCCTTGGGGATCATCCGATTTGGTTGTTTTAGGGATTAAAGCAATAAAAATAGAATTTTCGCTTAGACATACCTTTTGGTTGCGAAGAGACTCCTCCACCACTTCAAACGCGTCTTTTCCAATGAAGTTCCAAGCCGCTTGGAAGAACTCCGTTGTGAATCCTTCATGGCCAGGGGCTTTATTCTTCACCATTCCTTTAACCACCTCCTCCACTTCCTCTAAGGAAACCACCCGCATAGGGCCTAGGTTCTGATCCTTGGAGATGATGTGGGGAATGTTTTGAGTGATTCTTTGAATTACCTCGGCCCTATCATGAACTGGCTTCGAGAGCAAAGAGTGGAAATGGTTCATGACCAGATCCTCCATTTCCTCATGCTGGACTATTCTATTTCCGACTTCATTTTTTAAAGAGAAAATCCTATTGTGTTGGACATGCTGGATCATTGCTTTGTGAAAGAAATAATATATCTTGATGTTTAGTAAATGTATGGAGTTAAGATTAATCTATACTGACTTAAATTGTATTTAAATATAAATATAAAATTTTATTAAGTTTATAAATTTAATTATAAATCACATTTAAGGGATATATTGATCATGTTGAAATGGGATTCCATTATAACATGATATAGACTTGCATGTGATTCCATTATGACATAGTTTAGATTTAAATTTTCATGTATTATAATTAAGTTATTTTTTAAATGTTTTTTTATTTTATTTTTTTATAGATTAACACTTTAAAAAATCCCTAGTATTACACTATTTTAAAAAAAACACACACTTAAAAATAACAGTTTTAAATCAATTTTCTTCAGTGTGAAACATGTGTGATTTGTGATTTAGTCGTCTTGATTCAGAGTAACTCACACACTAGTGTAAGATTTATCTTTTCATTCTTATGTGTATGTGAGATCGACCCTCAGAGTAACTCACTAATAGCTCGCAATTATTAGGATATTTATCATCTTGAATATAAAAGAAATTTGTACGCACTGTAATTGTTTTCTTCAGTACATGTTCTGTCGGACATTGTGATTATAACTTATTTAACTTTGCCGCCATCATGGTTGTTGTTTCAAAAGATGAGACCAAAGCATTTTGAGTTTCCACTTAAATATGTTTAAATAAAAATATAAATATAAATATATAAACCTGCCTCTCCACCGTAAGGATTTAAATATAAATATATAAACCTCCCTCTCAGCTGTAAGGAGTAATCGTCCTTAAAAGGGGAACGAAACCCGTGTTTAATTATATTCATCGAGTGTTTATGTAGTGTTTCACAACAATTAAAATTCAAAATCAGTGCTGACTTTCCAATATAGAAAGTTATCCATTCACTGTTGAAATCATATATAAAAATAAAAGGGCACAGTGATTGGATTTACTATTCATTCTACAAATCAACCCCTATATATATATTAAGAAGATTTAATACTATTATATTTTTTTATTAATATTTAATAGGTAAAATAAAAATAAAAATTGTAATTAAATTTAATGATATAATGTTTAATTAAAATACATAAATAAATTAGCCTTCTTTAGAAGGGAAAAAGGACTTAAAGCATAAAATTAAATTCAAACTCAAATAAAACAAAAAATATAGGAAAAATAAATAAATAAGAGGTAAAGTTCAAAAGAGTTAAATGACAAGAAGTTCCTGCAAATGAGCCATGAATGTGTTTTCTTGATATGTTATACAATTTTGGAATTATATATTAATAGTTTTCACTAGACGTTTGCAAATCGAAATCTTCGCTCATCATGCGTATAATTTTTGTCCACTACTCCCTGTGGCTTTTTCTAATTTTGTGGAGTAACAGAGGTTACACTAGAAGTAACTATACAATGAAAATTTATGTATAGATTATTTAAAAAAATTTGAGTCTGCAGCACGTTGCTACCTTCTTGCTTCGCACTAAGATCATGGTTGGCGCGACTATGCCATATCGACAGGCTTCAACATTTGCACACAATCTTGTGGAGCAAAATTGTGATTTTTGTGATAATCTTAGTTTCATGCTGACATTTAGATGGGATACACAAGAAAAATGCTATTGTGGGGTGGAGCTAATGGGTGCATATGAAAAAGGCTATTGGATGGTGCGACTAGTCATATATATGTTGTGTAATGGGACTAAAAAAAATACTTACTGAAAATTTATACCAATGTGATTAATGTGGATTTATAATCTTATTCAAGTGGGCAAATAACAATAGGGTAAGTGGGTCTACATAAAAAATTCTTACGAGGGAGGGGATCCACTGCAATTATTGCAACACAAGGAATATATTCAAATAGATTCTAAATAAGGATGCCAATGGGAGAAATACACACACACACACTCTCTCTCTCTAATTCCCGGAGAGTTATACTCCTATATGGAGAATGTTATAGTAACACAATGCTTAAATTATTAATATTTATGATTATGTAGGAATTTATTCAACTAGAAGTAGGAAGTTAGGTTTCTGATGACTTAATTTTCAAAATTACAACATAAACCCTTATTTTACAAACTCTGTGAATGGATTTCTAGGAGTAGGGATTCAAGGGTCCTAAGGAAAAATGAGTGACCTATGATGTAGCTCTTTGATATACTAGCAAGGTCCAACAGTAGTACTTGACCCAGTATCCCAAGGGTCCAACTAAGGAGGTTTGATTGCACCCTTATCCATACTATCCAAATTATTGAAGCATGAGAGATTAATATTACAAAGTGTTATTCCCAATGCCACTATAAAAGTTACGTGATTAAGAAGGTAATCTAAAGTTAGTTTCAAGACACCTGCAAGACTTCTAGTATACCCAAGGGTATGTGGAAGTGAATTTTATGTACAAGTGTTGTTTGATGAGGTTCTACTTTAAGATGTATTAATAAAGGTTACAAGGGTTTCTAACTATCTTAAACCTCTAATAGTACCTACATGTATACTTCCTCAACCATATGTTTCATACTAAATGAGATACCACTATGTCATTTATAGAAGTCAAAACATGTGTTTAAAAACACTGCTCTAAAAATGTGTCGAGGAAAATACTTTCATACCACTTTTAATGCGCCAAACAAAACCATTACTCAGGCATATTACAAATATGTAATATGTTAGTCAAAATAAATACAAATATTACTCATACATATCATATAAAGAAATAAAATTGCAAACGCAGTTGACAATATGACACAAAATATTATATCTTTATTGATATGGAAGTAATGTTCACTTGCATCTTCAAAGGGGAAACATCTAATATAGAAGAATTGTAACACCCATAAGATGATTCCTATGTGTGTTTTATGTACATGTAATTTTGTATGTTGATGAGCTAAGATAGTGTTCCTATGTTTACACGTTTTGAGGCTAGGGAACTTAGTTTTGTAAATATGAGATCACATGCAAATTAATAAAATACACCATTGCTAGAGACCAATTCAAACAAGAGTGCATGCGGAGCTAATAATGCATGAATGTGAAAGGGGGGCTAAGGGATAAGTGATGAAGGGCTTAAGTGACATGTTTTATATTTAATGCATAAAGTGACATTTATCAAAGGATGGATATGCACATAAAATCAAGGTGTGTTAGAGTCATTCCATTATCCATTGCATCATTCTTTACAAGGAGGAAGGTGAATAGACTTCCTAGAGGTGAAGAAGGAGTTACCCTATGACATGATAGGCTCCTATTAAAATCATAGGTGGATTTAGGAAAAAGGGGATAGGTCCCTGGTGTGAGGTTAGAAAGGTACTAGCGGAAAACTCCCGAGGGAAATTGCAACTCATATATGCCATAGGGCTTTGAGACATCCCTGGCAAGTTGAGCTGAAAACCCATGGAAGGGTAATTACATAACCCAATGGACTACACATGCAAAGAAAGGGGTGTAGTACCTTAGATTGTGTAGGTTGATGGGGGATGTGATACTATTGGTGGTAGGCTATTAGGGATTGGTACAATGGCCCTGTTCATGTTTAACATTAGTTAAGTGCCAGGTGGCTTTAGGTGAGCCTTTTTTATTCTAGAGGAATGACCCCAACTTGAGCAAAACTTTCCAGTAAGAAATGATGTGTAGCATGGTTTACGGCTAGGTGGATTGTTTGAGGTCTTAGTTACTCAATTTTTCTTAAAAAATATGATTGTTTATTTATATGTTTATGTGTTATGAGTTGTTTGTTGTGATCATGTAAGTAGTTTTCACATGTTATGCCTGAAAAGTAATATAAGTAGTATCACTTATATATTTTATGTTCTTGCACATGAGAGAATTGCATAGTAGGATGCATTCAACTTGATATACATATGTTACAAGAAAGAAATTCAAGGGAAATTTTTAGAAAATTTGGGTTACAAAGGTAGTGATGTGCTCTAGTGGGTGATTGGTTACAAAGTGGTATCAGAGCCCGAATCACAACATTAGGCTTGCATGGGCCAATGATAGAATGAAAAAGTTAAATTTTGCAATGTATCCCTACAAACTATTTGGCACAATATTATAACTAGATATGATTCCATGAACTTTATAATTTTGGGTTATGTAGTGGTTGAATAAATTAGCAAAGGGGATATAGCATCATGGACTATAACGATATCATGATATGTCCATATTGCATTGGGTGGGCATGCTATGAAAACACTATGTGAAATGGGTGAAACTCTCAAACCATCGTGGAATTCAAAGCGAAAAATCCATTAAGGATGGCCAAATATAGCTATAAAAGTTAAGTTGATGGTGTCAGTGAAATGACGGGTCAACTAAAGAAATGAATTTTCCAATTTTGCATAGACATAAATTATGGGAAAGTAAAGTTTATTCATGGAAAAATTAAAAAAGAAATATTAAAATTTGAAAAATATTAATTGTTTTTCTATTATGACATCAACAATGAAGTGGTAGCTAAGTTTGCATGTAAAGGAGGATAGAACAGGTGGCACAACTAAATGGAATCAAAATTCAAGGGGTTTTTCAACCCCTTCACATATTTATATTCAATATCAATAAAAGCCACCAATCTATTTGGATGCCAACTATTAGATCCATCATAATGAAACTTCGTGTTAACTTGCACACATATTTGAATCTAATAATAAATATGGGTCATTAGATTAAGTAGATCATGGCCATTAGATCGATTAGATGTGTAGCTTTGTATTAACTCACATGAATGTTGAAATGTGATATGGATATGGGTTGTTGGATCAATTGGAGTGTGGATATTATATCCATGAAAGTGTAACTTGATATTAACTCACACACATGTGGGATTTAAATATATATTTGGGTCATCAAATCTAGTGGATCATGGCCATTAGATCCATTCAAATTGTGTCTTGGTATTAACTCATGCACATGTTGGAATACAATATATATCTTTGTCATAATAACTGCATGCAAATAAATGGTCAGTGACTCGATGCTTGATGACCCTTAACACCTTTCATTCGTGTGTGCTATTGATCACTGCATTGGAACATATGCAACCATGGTAAGAGCCATATATATGTGAATTTCAAGTTTCATAAAATTATGTTTTCAAAGGGAGAAGTCAATAGCGTCTGGGGCTCGAATGACATTAGCACTTTTGGATTTAATCCATTCGTCATACCGAGTGCCATATGTTTAATATTGTCAAACTTAGTGTTTGGGAATATGTGTAGTTAAAAGGGTTTATTGAAATTGCAATATAGAGTTACAAAAGCACCAACGGTGTAGTCTAAACCCTTATCCATAGTAGGATCCCACACCAAAGTATAAATAACAAGTATTGTTTGATCCATAGTGTGAATTGGTGATCAAGTTTGGGATAAAAAGGACGGCGGCTCCATCACTAGGTTTACAAATGTATTCTCCTCTTTGATATAGTTTTTTATTGAATTTTTGTTTTCCTAAATTTTAAATCTTTGGTTGGGAGTTATGTCCTATTAATTTTTTTGTCCAATTTTGTGCAATTTTCCATATTCTACTACAACATCTATAAATTATTTTTGTTATAATATCATATGTCTAAATTTCTATTATAGATCCATAGCTATGTTTTATTAGTCAACATATTTCTACTCACTACTTCTATGTCCCAATATGATATTTACTTATACATTTTCACCTCCTAAAATTAAATGATGACTAACTTTCCCCTTATATTATTTTAGTCATAACTACCTTATGTTGACTCTATTTCTCAATTACAATATGTCATTGGAAATATTTCTCCAAGATATTTCCTTTAAGATACAAACATGTTTTTTACCATTGGTATATAATTTTCATCATGGGTTTTGTCTACCCAAAATATGTCATTTGGGGCCTAAAAAATGCCCCACAATTCGATGACATCAAAAATCAACAAAATTTTTGAAATTTTATGGACTTTTCTACCATCATATTACTCAAAATCAATTAAAATTACCTTTAAATATACTTTATGGGTTAATCATGGATGTTGGATCCATTAGAATGCATTTCCACCAAAAACATCTCACATGTTACAATATGACATGGATATGGACCATAAAATCAAGTTATTTGTGGTTTCTGGGTCCATTAGAAGCGCAACTTACCACAAACCATCATGCATGTTGTAATTCAATATGAATCGTGGGCCATTGATCTACCTTGGGATCAATTATTGGATCTGCAAGTGTGCAAGTTGCATAATGTGGGAAGAAGTGGGGAATGGACTGCATAGTATGTAGTAGCCAATAAAAAAATGGCACATGGAAAGGTGGAAAATGAATTCGGACCCTTCCATATTGATGAATTATAGTAAGGTGCCATGTGTACCATGGGGGGGAAAGTAGGGACCAAAAGGTAGGGAAAATAGTTCCAAGTGCACTAAGTGTTTAAAAGGGAAGACATGAAGACTCAATTCACATCCATGATAGCTAAGGGACACACACACACACACGCATACTTACCTATAAAAGGGAGCTCATGACCACTATCATTTTATTTATATAACAATTATAGGTGAAAACATGAAGTTGGGAAACATTTTTTGCCCTTTTTTGACGTTGAAAATTGTAATTTTCTATGTTTTTTCAACTTTAACTACACTAAACTCATATTTTCAATGCAAATTATGCTTTGACATAAAAACAAGATTTGTAGAGAATTGTCTTACCTCCATACTCATTATTTTTTTTTTAATATATTGACATATAGAGGGGTAAATTTGTTGTTTACTAACTGCATATACTTGAAATTTCCAGGCAAACATAAATAGTCACTTTTTGAACCCTAACGTTTTTTAGGGAATGTTATTTATTTTTTGGAAATAAACCATATCATCATAATCAACATAGATTGCACTAATGCAATGACTTTTTTTCGGTAATTTTCAGATTAAATCACTATTTTTTATTATTTTTTGAAATGGATGAAGACAAACAAACGGTGATGTTTCAGTACATTTTATGAGCCCTAGATTTTCTTTTTAATGTGATCGTCAATAAGAAAAATGAGAATACCCTTTTGAAGAAGACAGGGAGAGGAATTGCAATATGATTTTTCTGATTTTTTTGGTGTTGCCATTTTAAAGTTATTGAATTTTCATTCACTGCAATTTTCAGAACAATGAAATTCCACAGTGACACAATTTAGTATAAAATTAATAACAAATTGAAATTTTTAATGAAACTCCACAAATATTACATCATTAGAAACTAGATTCAGAGATGAATCTAATGGTACCAAGTCTGACAGATAAAATTTTGTTTTTGTAGGTTTTCTGCCCCTCCAAAGTTGCAGGTTCCTGAAAACTGCAAAATTTTCTAGGTTTTTCATTGACCAGAAACTCTTGGCCAAGATAATTTCTCGAGCGAGACATTTATGAAACTCTCGGCCGAGAAATTTTAAACTCTTGACTGAGAGTTTAAACCACCACAGGTTAAATTTAACCGTGCGGCTAAACTCTCGTCCGAAAGTTGTACAAACTCTCGGCCGAGAGTTTGCACCCATAGCATAAACTGTAAAGTACATAGTGAATCATCTCATCACTGCCTGGGAGTAAATATCAAATTCATGTCAAGGTATCACATATAGAATATTGATCAATGATGTTGCAAAGGTATCTGAACACTGAAGTCACAATTGAATCTCCAAGTAACAAATCACAAGTGGTGGAAAATGTGGTACTACATGCAACTTGGGTGCCAACATATAGAATTATGTTGTATTATCATGGACAATTTTTTACGGTTCTTGAAAATGCCATCCATACCACTCTCGTACCCTCATCACATATGTATTAACCTCTTTGTCAAGATCATCAAGTAGACCAATTTCTTGAATGAGCATTATATATGGAAGGTAGGATATAATAATTCTAAATCACAGTTAGTATGTGCATATCAACAAACACCTCATGTTACAACATCATCCGAGTGCAGGAACTTCATCAAAAAAAGGATGTATGGAAAAATACTAAGAGTTTAAAACAAAAAAATCAAGTACAAAACTACTGAAGTAAATAATTCAATTTGTTGTAAATTCCAATGAGAGTATGTATATATGAAATAAAAATTATTAAATATTAAGACATAACCAATCGAGCTGGCCATAACTTGTACATATCAAAGGAAGATAAAATTCATTATATGTATTTCAACAGGTATATAGAAAACACAATAATGTTGAAACATATCTGGGTCAATTCTGAGTAGAACAAAACAATTATAACCTTATCACGACTAAATTTTAGCTTAAATATTGACAGGTTGTGGGAGAGACCCAAGATTATAGGAGCTAAATATTGAACTTTAAGACTAGTTATTAGTTGAATCAACTGAGTTTGCAGACCCCACATTAAATCCAGAACAACATTTTTGTGTACACATTCAAATTTATACAACATAGAAAATAATTAAGCATCATCTAGGGATATGAAAACCAACATTATATAATAATTATTGCATAATTATGATAAAAAAATTATTATACCTATTTCTCCTTTATCGCATTCCCAAGTTTTGAATCATCTTACTGCTAACATTTCCCCTCACACTGTTCACGAAGAAACTTTTGTAACCCCTTGTTGGGTTTGGCTTTTCTATCAACAATCAAAGTAGCAACACTCAAAGCTTCTAATGTATTTTCAATTTTTCTAAAATCTTTCAGCTTGAAAAACTGCACAAAATGGAAATTTCAAGGATCTAGACATTATAAATTTACATGATGGAAAAAAACTACTTAATTGAATTCCTGTTTATCACAAAACATTACTCAATACATATAATTATTTTAACTTCCATGGGAACATTCAGAAGAAAAAGCGTGTGTTTCTTTGCTAAATATAGTCATAAATAGTGTATATATGTTACTTTGTTGATCCTGGATATAAAGAGTTTATGTATATTTTTTTGCTGACACTCAACATAATTAATTTATGTGTATTTCTTTATTGAATCTGGCCATCTAATTTTTATTTTGTACACATTTTTCCTTAGCTCACAACTATTCATGTTAGCAGTGTGACATTTAACCAATGTTTTTGGTTTAATGTAACGACCATGGAGAAAATTCCATGTAATAAAGTTAAAATAATAACCACATTTGGTGGGACACGTATTCCAATTTGAATGTTGGGGAAAAATATCCTAGTGGATGTTCATTTCGGTTATTATGGCTAAAGGAATTTGGCAAAGGAAAATGTAAAGGCTTTGGAAATGCATGAGGCATTAATTAACATTTTATTTATGAAAATAATGGAAAATAGGAAAAAAGGGAGGTGAAAGGTCACAGGTTGCATGTGAGGAGGAAATTGAAGGAAAATAATGGAAAATGAAGAAAATAAAGGCTTCGTTAATAAAAATGCTTCCAAGGATTAGTTGGTAAGCTTTTGTTAGTGCTTTTTTGGAGCTCTCTCATTATTCTCTCTCTCTCTCTCATACTCATGGATACTTAGAATCTTCTTGGAGAACTCTTGGAGAGTGTGGATACTTGGTGATTTGGATCAAGAAGGAAAAGGAACAGTAAGAAAGCGCAATCAGTCATCGAGGTCAGCAACCACATCGGGTTTTGATTGCAGGTATTGAGTTGCATGTGTGTTTTCCTCACTAGTTTTGGCATGCATGGTGTATGCATGTGGATTTTCCTAGCCATGCCATTTCCTGGATAGCGATGGTGTTGTGGGTTTATTTCCATTGATTGTTTTATCATTGGTTCTCATGATTCCTTTAGCTGTTGGGTTGAGTTATTAGTTCCTGGGGTCTTGGTTGGAAAAATTCTCTTGAGCCTGACAGATAATTGTTGGGTTGAGTTACTAGTCCTGGAGGCTTGGTTTGAAAAATGATCTAGAGCCCTAGGTGGGTTGAGTTACTAGTCTTGGAGACTTGGTTGGACAAATGCTCTGGAGTCCGGAAATAATTGGGGTTGAGATAATAGTCCTGGAGAATTGGTTGGAACAAACACTTTGGAGCCTTGTAGAAGCTTAGCTAGAGACCAATCTGTAGTGGTTGTGATGTATGACCATGAGGTGGAATCATTGGTTGAGGGTTGAGGTGGTTTGGCCTTTGGAATACCTGGATTGGTTTTAATTGATGTGTTTGATGAGATCCCACATTCATGCTTGGAATATGGCACGAGGGTGATTGGCTGAAGAGAGATTTAGCTCATCCAATCTATGGTCGTGTGGAACGTGGAAGTTCCATCTCCGGTTGGTTTCTACATTCATTAATGAGCAATTCATTCCCTTGGTTTTTGGTATGAAAATGTACTGATTTATATGTGGATTCTAATGTTTTTGCGTCCATTGTATTTTTGTTGTTATTATGCTAGTTTTAAGAATGTATTTTATAAGTGATTATGTATGGCTCTCTCCATGTTTTTACTTATAAATGAATGCAAAATGTATTTATGGTAAAATAGATTGTATGGTAGGTAATGATGTAAGGGAGAAATGCTTCTTAGCGATTCTCAGATAAGTATGATAGTCCTATGCTTAAATCTATTATTTACACTTATAGATTCAATGTTTGTGACATGTTTGAAAAAATTCCTGTCATGGCTAAGAGGGGTCCAGATGAGTTCTTGTTGATGTGATTGCTTCTGTATAATTGTACTATTGTTATTTATCATCCCTTAAGTGGCTTATGTGTGCTTGTTGCATCTGTGTTGTGTTGGCCATGGTGGAAGTGGTGTCGCCATGGAAGTGTTCATGGTTTGTTGTCAAAAACATTTCATGAGTGTATGACTAGTTATGTGTTGCTCATGCTTGTGTATTGTTCATGCGCGCTTGCTTACATATTATTACATATTTTACATGAATTTATTTCTTATGCTAGGGTTACATATTGGTCATGCTTCGGTGTTATCCGTGTATGTTTGCTTGTGTGATGTCATATGTTGGACAGGCATTGGTTGTTCGTGATTGGTTATACATGTCAAGTGGGTGCATATGGTCAAGGTGGCATTGGTTTGAATGAGGTTGTTGTGCATGAGGTCATTGTATGAAATTAGGTCATCATGATGATATTGGTGCCCTTAGGGGAATTTTGAGATAAAAAATGAGCTTCCTAAGGAAATTATAAAATAATAGTGGAAATAATAAAATAATATTATATTACATCATCAAATTTTAGAGGGAAAAAAAAACAAAATTTTCAACTTGTATTTTCAACTTATCTCCCTACGGGTTTACTCAAATTTCGAGTGAAAACACTCATTGGATGCAGATTTTGATCCCTAATCCAAGAAGTACCCATGTTCCATACTTTTGATGGACCTTGCGACACAAAAAATGAGAAATACATGAAAAACGTTATTGCAATCACGTTTTTTCATGTATTTCTCATTTTTGGTGGAGCAAGGTCCATTGAAAGTATGAAAGATGGGTACTCCTTGGATGAGGATTTAAATTTTGCATCCAAAGAGTAATCCTACTCGAAATTTGAGTAAAACATTAGGGAGATAAGTTGAAAATACGAGTTGAAAAAGTAGTTTTATTATTTTATTATTTTTTAATCTTTTTACTTTTTTACTCCAAAAATGGTGAATCATCCCCCATGGTTGACATCATCATCTTGAATCATATTGGTTCTTATAAATTTTATTTTGGTTGTACATTTTTCTCAGGAGGCCCATTTTAGACCTCAAAATTCCCCTGATGGTTTTGATGCTAATGTATTGGCTAAGATAGAGCAGGGAATGCAAGCCATCAAAATGAAGTTACGACATTGGACGTCGAGGCAAGAGCACGTCGTCATAAAAATTTGGATGTTGGGCATGCAGGTATGTAGGTTAAGGATTGTTAAATGCATTATGGTTATGCATATTACTTTCATTATATTAATGCTATGGTTACATACATTATATATGCTAGTTGATTAGTGCGGTTATATGTACATGTGTCGGATAATCATGAATGATAGCAACATTTGGTGATATGAATTGATGTGGTTCTTTTTATGTTAGATGACTTATATGTTGTTGATGAGCATGTTATGGGTTAAATTGTTGTTGTTATATGCTAATAACTTGATGATTGGGGTTATAACATTAATATCTTGATATTATATGGATCATGTTAAATTGGATTGGCCTAGGAAGATGGTTAGAGTTAAGGCGTTCAGGTGTGAATCAACTTATTTGTGATATTATGCCATACCAATCTAGGTTTACTGTGAATATGTGGTTGTTATGCATGAATGAAATTTGTTTATGAGTCTATGATGTGAACATGTTAGCTTGTTACTATTATGGATATCACAACCTTTTTTAGGTTGAGCTGATGTGTTTTGAGGTTATATTGTGCGAATATAGATTGATTGTGCAGACAATATAGCCTCCCGTGAGATGCATTAGGGTATGAGTTTGTGTATGTCATATACTTCGTGCTTGACTATTTTGAGTGATTGATTATGTCATCTAGTTGATCTATTTAGCATGGTATGTTTGCAAGTTGTTTGAATGTTTGATTAATTGCATGATATGATTATATGTGTTTGTAAGATTTCATGAAGGAATGATCTTGTTTTAACATGGTTGTGCTAACACATATTTGTTGAGATAGTCGGTATATACTTGAGTGTAAGTAGGTGATAGTTGTAGCATTATGTATTATCACTGATGAATGTGAGTTGATTCTTGATTATGACATCGTTTTTAATATTGGTAAATGTTGATTTCAAATTGATAGATATGTTGTCTTGATGTTGATCCATATGGATGACATGTGTGTCTTTATTTACAAGGCAACGTGATTGGCACGATGACATAAGATAACTAGCTTATTGTTATATGTATTTATGCACTGACAATTATGTGTTTATGGCAATAGGATGTAGGGGATTGCATGGCAAAGAGACTGTTATAAAATATTGAAGAAGGCTTAGGTTGATATTTCCCTGGGAACCGTGGAGATTGAGTCATGGTGTTTGTTGCTAAGTCTTATGCTTTTTATCTCTTTTGATTTGGTGCGCTTGATTTGCGGTCTTGATAGTGTTTTATGCATGATGATGCTACTTTGTTCGTGGTGTTGTATTGTTATTATTTTTTATGGTTTCTTCTTGTTTGTTTCTTATTCTTTCCTTTTGATTGAGTGTCTTGGGAATTGGTTTTGGAAAGAGGAAATTTAATGGAACTTAGGGAGAAATTAATGAAACTTAGCATGTAATGAAAGACTTGGATGAAGCCCAGTGCATGTGCCAGGGAAACTGAAGGTAAGAATATGACAACTGGTTGGAATGGTTGGGTCCATTGTGGTAAATGGATGGTGGAACTACAATCATGAGAATGGTAACATGAAATCTAATATGAATGGATATGGGGCGTTAAATGCCTTGGCTATGTTGGGAATTGTTTTTCTCAACGTTGTGCATGTTTCGCATTAATATAGGGACTTCTCTCAACCTAGATCTTATCATATCTAGCCATTGTGTTTTATTTTGATGTTTATTTATGTATACATCTATGTATGTATGTATGTCGTATCTGACAGGGTCATCATGGATCATGATTGTTTAATTGTAATGTTTAAATGTATATATGTGTATGTATGTCATTGTCTGACAGGATAATGATTTTTTTATGTTAATGATTATATATATGTCTATGCATGTATGTATCTATGTCACTGTATGACAGGGTTTTCAAGGATCATTATTTTGGAGGAATGATTGCCTATGCAGGTGAATGTCATGAAGAGGTTCCAGGTCTAATTAGGAATCAATTAGGAAGGGTAGCCCTGATAGATCTACAAGGTCATTATCATGTAGATATGAATTTATATTATATGATTTCTCTATTCCTATGTTTGTGTTATGGACATGTAATGTCGAGGGGTACGTCAGAGAAGTGAAAGTAGTGTGATCTACGACATGCTAAGATAAACATGGAGAGTGGAAAGACATTGGAAGCAAGGTTTCTTGTTGGGTTAGTGTGTGGTTTATGGATGTGCAACATTATTGTTGTGTATATGTTGTGCATGTTTTATATTCAATGATTGTACCTATGGTGATGTAATATATGTAGTATTGTGTACATATGATAGTGTATGTCTATTGTATATATGATGTTGTGTGCGTGTTGTGCATATGGTGCTATGTACATATGGTGTTGTGTGCAGGTGGTTTCATGTACATGTCGTGCATGTGGCATTATGTACATTTGATGTCATGTACATGTCATGCATGTGGTGTTGTGTACATGTGGTATTGTTTACACATTTTACAAGTTGTACGGTGTACATTTGGTGTTGTGTACACATTGTGTTTATGGTGCCGTGTACACGTGATGTTGTGCACATGTCATGCAAGTAGTGTGTGTACAACTGGTGTCGTGTACACGTGATGTTGTGCACATGTTTTGCAGGCAGTGTGTGTACAGGAGGTATTGTGTACATATTGTGCATATGGTACTGGTATACATGTGGTATTGTGTGCAAGTCATGCAGGTTGTGTTTCAGGCATGTGGTACTATGTATGTGCATGATGTATTCATGGTATCATGACATCCGTATTCGTTGTGTTGTACTATGTATATGCATATGTATGTGTTGTGTTGTATTATAGACTAGGTGTAGGTGTATGTATTGTATGCCGATGTAAGCATATGTATTGTGTTGGGTGTAGGTGTATGTGTTGTATGCCTGTGTGGGTGCGTGTATTGTAGTATGGTGTTGTATTTCGTATGTGGGTGTATGTGTAGTGATGTACACTATGTATATGTGTACGTAGTTGAAGAGAAGGAACTAGTGTTTGTCAGGTGTGGAAACTGATATAGTGTGTGTACAAAAGAACAAAGGCAGAAGTAAGGACCAAGGAAGGATAAGTACCAATATTTGATTTCAATTTTATTATGTATGTGATCTACGATTCTGACTTATGATGGTTAAATGTGATTTATGATTATGGTTTATGATGATCGCATGTGATTCATGATTTTGACCTATGATGGTTGTGCTTTGAGCTAACTATATGTGATATGTTTATACATGATGATTTGATCAAACAACCAATTTGACTTGTTGTGACCTGAAGTAAACATGATTGCAAGTGTACTTTATTAACAATCTACCAATGAAGTATGATTTGAATTTATTTCAATTTATTTAAAATCTAGTGGAAATTATGTGCTTGGCACAGAAAACATACAATACGTGGTGTTATCACTGAAAAATCGGACAGGCAAAGGAAATTATGAAATGTCAAGCAGAAGGATTTATAGGATGGAAAAACATTACAGAATCTGAAAATTTTAACTTTTCTATGGTCAAAAGGAAAATTTATTAAGTCACACACAAAAGACATTGGCACAAAGCGCTCTACGCACCCTTTTCTTCGATAGTAGAACAAATCTCCATGGATATCCCCCAAAAAGTTGTGCGGTCCAAAGTATGGCGAAAGGTCACAATCCGGGACCACTTTGCACACTTCAGGAAGATTCTCCACTTTAGGCCACTAAGAAAAACCACCTAGAGCCACCTTGAGACCTCAAATGAGAACACAATGGAATCAACCACCACTCTTAGGTCACTTTCCACAACTATACCAAGAGAGGGAAGAATATTTGAATTTTCTTATAAAAGACAACCATGAGAAGAACAATTCAGAACTCATTGTTATGTTGGCCAAATTTCCCATGAGCAAACTAGCAGTGTGTTGTCCATGCAGCAAAGGAGTGAAGGGACTCATTTCTTGGCCATACAACATCTCAATCCCAAAGGATAAGTGCATCAGTTTTCCATTATCCGATCATCATTCGAGGAGAAGAGAGAGGCTTGCAAATAGCTTAAGGGAAGAGCCCTCCTTGCTTTGAGTATTAGAGCTCCACAACTCTAAGGACTCAATGCGAGTGCTTAAGCATTCTACATATTTTTTTACCACTAGCAGCTAATAAAAGGGGATTCATTCTCCGTTGGTATTATTAGTTTGTTTAAACTCAATATTGATCTTGTGTTATATTTGTATTTGTTTTTTCTTGTTTCCTCCTCTTTTGTAGTATGATATGTTTTATAACTAGTTTTTCTACATGTTATGATGCTTCATTAACCATCTAACAACTCATTTTTGCCCTATGACATTTCTTGTAGGATAGCAATCACCCCTACCAAGCACCGATGCATTTCGTACACCCATGTGCCAAATACACCAACACAGGATTGGAGACTCCACTTCTTTTTCTTCTTAAGCTAAGTGGTTGTTGTTTTGCAAAACCTCTCTTCTACTTAGGATTGCAGCATGACCATTTCTCCTCTTCCTCAGATTCTCTCATTCACCCTCTATGAAGAGATTCATTTCAGAGAAGGAGGAATTCCCATGCACAGCAAAATCACGCATGTTCATCTCAGACAGACATGCAGGTACGTGCGCCTATGTAAACATAACTCGCGCGGAAACCAGTGAACCATTTTTTCACTGAATTTACTCATTTTTTCTAATTGTAAAGTGACTTGCAACCCAAAATAAATCTTTCAGCACTATGTTATGGTGTTTCTTGACTGTTAGGACATGTTTTTGGTTGAACTTTAGCTTAGCTATTACATAGTTCTAATTTTAGTTTATTATGATAAATTCACATAGTTTAACTAGAAGGCAAGTAAGTGGTTTTTAAATCCACACATGCTATATGAATGAACTAATTACTAATAGTAGACACCATACACATATGATTAATTAGTAGGCAGTAAGTGGCCCATATCCACACATCTTTAGCTAGTTTTCATTTTTAAAATTTTTTTGCATTAAGCTTAGTTTAAATTTTTCATTAGGATTCGGGACAAGGATCAAAGTATCAAAGAAGACAAGTAATCTCTGCCACCTTTGCGCCTCTTGGTGATCCTCAGTACGTATATATACAGTTTCTTTTGATAGTTTTCCATCTTCCTATAGTGCAACATTTAGTCTAATTAGGAAAAATTGTAAGCGGCCCATTATCCGCTCATTGTTTACTTCCTGAAAGGAACAATCAAACATAGTGTAATTAGGATGGAGTGTAAAGGATCATCGCATATCCACATCCTATAACATTGTGATTGTACACTTCATTACACACACGAAGCTTCAGTGAGTTAAGACCTTGTTCCTCTTCTTACTGTCGCTTCACGAAGGCACACCTTAAGCAAAGTAAGACTCCTTAAAACTAATGATCAATTTTAACTCATTAAAATATCCCCACAGGGGCCACAAAAGAATTAACAGTTCAGGTTAGGACGATTGGGGGTAGGAATCCAATAAGCCACCATGGTCATTTTACATTCTTGAAACATACAATTTGATTGTTTTTGGAGATTAAAATCCGTCTATCCGCTCATGGAACAGAATTCCTGAGCACTGCGGAGACTAGATTCAGAGGGTGTTAAGCTTAGTCCCAGTGCGTGTGGTACTATTTGGGGCTACCTGACCCATCTAGTGCTGGGTACTAGTATTTGAAGACCAAGAAGCTCAAGACTCGAACGCTCACATGGGACGACGATACTTTAGTGGCCAAATCTAGGGCATCCTTCCCTATAGGTGACATGGTAGGCAGCACTAGATCCTCTTTACATTATATTGATCTATTATTCAGTTGCTGGAAGGTGTCGCTAATTATTTTGGGATGTTAGCCCCAGTACCCATCAGAATATATCTTCGCAAGTCCCAGTTACATTTGAGAGTGTGAGGACGATTAGGTATTTTAGGATTTTTTAGTATCATAAGCAAAACAACCAAAACCATATTTTTTGGTTGAATGATCACATAGGATTAATCTAAAGAAGAGATTTACCTTTTATTTATCTCTTTGCTTTATGTATGTGATCGCATTTTTATTTGATAAATAATCTCTCTCCTCTAAGAAAAAACTAAAAAATATTTCCAAAATTAAACTGAGTCAACACCATAACGAACCTGATGGGACCTCGTCGATCTAGAAGTTTTTTGGACCTCCCCCATTAGAGGGAGGAGTGCTAGGTCTTTCGTCATTCAAGCATCAAATATGACACATGACCACCCTTATTGGTTCATCCTTTATCAGGGCATATTTAGTTGGAAACCCCCAAGGTTCACCCAACGCCACACCTGTGGAAACCCCCTCAGGGTCACCACATACCACTCCTCCCACAACCCCTAGAGGGAAGAGGAGCGCTACCCATTTGGGGAGCCAAAAAAACACACAGTTGGGTACGTCACAGGGTATTATTCCCCAAACACCCCGCATACACAACTAGACTCCTGTGTTTCCACAGTTCACAATGGCACTCAACACTTAGTTACCTTTCGTAGCATCACTAAATCTCCCAGATCTATCAAATCTAACAAATGATCCCATTGTGCACAACACCAATTGGCCCCCCAATGCCCACGAAGATCCCTTCAGACATTCCAAGATTCAAAGGGAAGCAAGCGGAAGACCCTGGAAATCATGTAATGAATTTCCACCTATGGTGTTCATCAAATAGTATTATTGGTGATATTAATCGACTAAGAATTTTTCAGTGCACCTTAACCGGACCAACTGCGAAATGGTATGTGGAGCAGCCTTCTGCATCACATGGAACCTTTAGCGCCCTCGCCACTAAGTTCCTCACATATTTTCAATTACCCATCCACCACGATTCAGGAATGGAGTTGCTAACTCATTTTAAACAAACTCCAACCATCCATATCTTAGACCATCTCCATGAATGGCAGCGATGTCAAATTTTGTGCAAAGCCAAACTCAATGATAGATTTTTATTGGACCTATTTTTGAAAACAGTCATAGCAGAGATTTCAAAGGATGTGGCAACCCAAGGAACTACTTCCGAGGAGGATTCCATTAGTAAAGCTCAACAACTTGAGCTGATATACACTCAGTTATGATACATTTATAGCATCTTTCCTAATGCCCCGCACCTGCAAACTTACAAAGAAATGTCAGGCGTGTCAAATACTATAGACAGATTGATTGGGTCACTGACCCAAAATCACCTAGGTAGTAGTACCCCGTACCTCGGCTACACGTATGATCCTAACTAGAACATCACGCAACCAGGCTACCATTAGAGTCATCCTGCACCTCTATAGAATATGACCAATAGGGCATCGTCATACCATCATCAACAGGGAGGATCGTACCCTCCCTCGTAGGGGATCTAGTACGTAGCTAGGAACGCTAATGGAAGAGATCCCCCCAACAACCATATACACACCAAGGACAGGGACCCCAATATTCCCCCTCCCTAGCACAAAACCCACCACTGCAAAATAATGCACCGGTGAACTTCGTGCAACCTTCTCAGGCACAACAGTGCTAGTCTTACGACCAGGAGAATCGTAATCATCCTCCAAATATGGCAAGAAAAAAGCCGAAAAATAAACAAAAGGGAGATTTTGGACAAGGGGGCAGTAACCAACAATGCCCTCTGCGATCTCAGGCTGGAGGAAACCCCACTCGAAATCAAAATTAGGAACCAAATAAGTCCCAAGGGCAGAAAAAGAGGGATAATATACAGAAAAACCATTCTTGTGCTATTTATGTTGAGTATGGCCATTACAATCATCACTGTCCTGAACTCCCCGAGCTAAAGAAGCTTTAGGGTAACCGTGGATAAGGGGGGACCTACACAAAAATAATTGTAATGCAGGATCCCTCCCCCCACTAAGGGGCAGTAATTACCCAGTAACAAAAACCCCCCCAAATGATTCTAGAAACAACATACACAAAATCTATATGACTGGAGAGGAATTTTTTTTTTTTTTCAGACAAGGAATCGAAGCTATGATACCCCTCTAGACACCTGTTCATTAGGGGCCAACACAAGTGCACCTACCGCACTGTTGAATATATAAAAAAATCCTATTGAACCCCTGCCAAAGATGACTAAGGGTCCAAAAAGGCGAGTAGGAAACCACTCCAAAGTAGCCCATAACTATAGCATTATGGACTATTTAGCACAATATCTTGTGGCCATGTCAGCTTTAGAGGTCCTGCGGTCTTGCCCAAAGCAACAGAAATCCTTACTTTTCGCATTAGGTGCCATCAACCCTATCGATTCGCGCCTAATGGATTTTGACTTAGATAAATCCACCCTAGGCTCCCTTCATTGGTCACCTTCCAAATATCGATGTCGGTACATAACATCACTATACACTGGTGTATCATTGAAGATGGTTCATCTATGTGCATCATGTCAAAAAGCGTCTGACAGAAGTTGGGATCTCCCAAACTAAAGCCATTCGACATCACACTCAGAGCATCCAACGGGCACCCTTCTACCCCCATCGGTCTCTATTAGAATGCCCTGGTCAGCTTGGATGGCAAGACGGTTGTCAAAGATATTGAGGTTTTAGACGCTCAACTTGACTACAATATACTCCTTGGGCAGAGTTATATGTATGCCATGTCTACCATAGCATCCTCCATCTTTCGGATTATGATGTTTCCCCACAAGGATTGCATCATCATCATTGACAAATTGACATACCATGACAAACGACCCATGATGGTGGCAGATGTCGTTCTACCCTATGTCCACACATCTACATAATCGCTCACGCGGTACCAATAATATGACCCTGGCCAGTTCAAAGCACCATCTATCCTTGGATCATTCCTAGGAGACCCCCATGTCATACCGGAATCATCCTTTGATATCACAGGGGCCCTGGTGTCCATGATGTCATCATAAAACACTAAAACCATCCAGGATAAAAAGACTAGTAGGCACGAAACCAAGGCCACGGGCAAAATTTTTCTACCTTACGACATATCCCATACTCCATTTCTATACCCTCCACCTGGTTTCGTGTCACAATAGGTCTTAACAACGATAACACTGCAAAAAATGTCTTTTGTGATACCTGTCTAGTACCTGGTACCACCGAACCATGTTGGGAGCCCTTGGCATTACATCTACAGGAATAACCCCCATCCCTCCTTGGGAGGCAACCCTGGTTAAAGAGATTCCCCTAACAACCCTGGTTAACGCGACCAGAAAAACCCACAAAAAAGGTAAAAGGATAGAAAACCCCAACATGCCAAGGGCACTACAACCTTGTGCATTGTGCGATATTGTAGGCCATCCTACCAGTATTTGCCTGGATTTGGATGAGTTAAAATCTCTCCTAAGCTCTGAAAAAAAATTTGCGGCCACAAGTTCCCATAAAAAAGAAGCAGCCATAAAAAATCAAGGCAAAGCCTTGCGTACCAACCACGCATGTGATATATGCAAAAATTATGGGCATTACACTCATCATTGCCTAGAAATGTCATGATATAGGGATGCCTTACATGCCCTAGAACAATCATACCCAAAGAATCCCCTCATGTATAAAAATGGGGAAGAACCCCGGGTTATATTATACCTACAAGAGGCAGGGCAATCACCCGAGAGACTTCCATTTGTCCCACCTCCTACAGTCCAACGTTGTACACTTTTTGATGAACGTGATCATTTCATCGCAGACTGTGCAACCTTGGAGTTTTTACAGAGAGGGTGTCTTGTCAACCCAATATACTATGTGAACCAACAAGTAGCCCAGTATTCATGTAGGATATGTTCTGGCGATCACTCATTATGCCATTGCCATTATATCCCTTGATTTCGGTCAACGTTAACCAGTTTTCACATGGCCATAATGCGCCTCTCCCTAGGAGACGACTCAGATACAGAATCCATGGAAATTTCAACAACACAAGAGGATGTGACAAGCAGATCCATTCTCATTTTTTTGGCAGAAAAGAAACCAGTTTGGGGGCACATATTCACCCCCAATCACCCTCCATGGAGAAGATCAACCTGTGTGTTATGTAGCACATGTAACCATTTGGTCGCCAAATGCCGAGACCTAGAATATCTACGAAGATGGTATCAAATCACCTCACCAACCCAGAGGGAGGGGAGTACCCAAGAAATGCATTCTTTTTTGGTATGTCAAGGAAACCATCATGCTCAACACTAAATTTACGTCCCTCGAGTGCGTCCACTAATTGACATCACACGTTCATTAGAAACACAATGCTAGGATATAATCAGTCCAGAGCTAAGAGAACATAATTTAAGGAAGACTACCCCTAGGCCCACCCCTTATCAATACCAATGCATTGGGTGAGTTAAAATGACGGACCGTCCTAGAAGGGCCCATGCCCAGCTAAGGACAACATGCAGGCTATGCGATAGAATCGACCACCAGGTCAATCAGTGTAAGGAACTGAAGCACCTCATGAACAACTTTCACATGGTCTCCCCCATCCCACAGGGATATCTCTCTAATCAAGAGAAGATCACACACTTCTATTGAGGGATCTACTCACAATTCCACCATACAATGAATTGTGAGTACCTCCCAAGGCTAAGAGCGGAAAGAGTGGCGTTAAGTCTAAACTCCCCAAGAGAGCTAGACATCCCAAAATAAAAAACCTAGAGATGGAAATAATGGAATCATTCCCCTATGCCTGATCCTTTTCAAGCATCCACTTCAGGGTCAAAGAGTAGTGTTGGTTCTCACACCATTTACTTGGTAAGCACCATGGTACCATGCATCATTTTCATGGGCCATAACCACAAAGCAAAGGCATGCCCTTTAATGGAAACATTTAGGCGCCTTTGTACCAAGCACAATTTCCAAATCCCAGAAAGTGCAAGTGCACTTGGTACACCTCGTGAGGAACCTAGACTTGCTCTCATGTAAGCCGCCACAATGGAAATTCCTCCCCCACCTAACATCGACAACACAAAACACTACATATGATTCATCTCATCATGTATAGGAACCATGACTTGTGTTTTCTACTCATCATTAATAGGTGTCGAGACCGCTGCAACTATGAGAGTAGTTGTACCAATGACGGTGCAAACCCAATCTATCTATGCCCCGTCGACCACGTCTGGTTCCACCACATCGACTATGGAATCTTATTCATGTCTGTCGACTAGCTCCGTTAGGACCAAACCACCTCCTCACGGCCTTACGCACACTCAATCCACCCTAGGATCCTTATTCCACTCAGATGAGGATATTCTGGAGGCCATTATGGAACCAGATTATCCGTGGGATGTGATGCATCAGTGCTCGTTTTTTCTTTTGGAAAATATGTTCGGCCCTAACAACCCGGGAAACCATGAGATATACATAATCGAATCAAAATATTTCCTTCCATATGGGAAAGTTGATTGGTTCAAAAATCCCATTCCTGTGCTCGATGCATTCGAAGAAGGGAACATGTCTAACATTTCTTCAACCATCAAGGTGAATATCTCTCGAAATCCTAAGAAATTCAAAGAAATCTCTCTGGGGGCAGCATGTTCCCTAGAATAATTAACCTCTTACACCCATTTTTTTCAAGATTATAGAGACATATTCGCATGGGACTAATCATAAATGGCAGGGCTTAGTCCCACTATAGTAGAGCACCATATTGACACCTCGCTCGATGTACCACTAATACGCCAAAAGCAATGTCAACTACACCCATTCAAGGCAGATGCAATTAAACAAGAAATCGATAAGCTTCATAAAGTGGGGTTCATCTACCCCATCGCTTACACATCATGGGTTTCCAACCCTGTTCCTGTCATGAAAAAATAAGGCACCATTTGCATCTGTACCAACTTCAAAGATTTGAATAGAGCCTGTCCAAAGGAAAATTAACCTACCCCATTCATCGACCAAGTTATCGATGCTTGCGCAGGACATGAGGCCCTCTCCTTCATTGGTGGATTCTCTAGGTATAACCAAATCCAAATTCGGAATATTGACTGGTAGAAGGTTGCGTTCACTACCCCATGGGGCACATTTGCATATCAAGTTATGCCATTTAGTCTTAAAACTGCTGAAGCCACTTTCCAACAGGTCATGAATTATAACTTTCATGACTTGGCCCACCTTATCCTTGCCTACTTGGATGACCTCACCTTTCGATCCAAGAAGCGATATGATCATCTCAAGGATTTGTGGCTTGTATTCCAACAATGTCGGTAGTACAACCTACGCTTGAACCCCCTCAAGTGCATCTTCTGCATCATTGCCGGATGACTTCTATTTTTTCTTGTGTCCTAACAAGGGATAAGAGTGGACCCCCTCAAGGTCCAAGCTATTAAAGAGGTACCACCACCTAGAACCCTCAAGAAACTCCAAATCTTGCAAGGAAAAGCTAATATTCTAAGGCGCTTCGTCCCAGATTACACCACTTTCTCCTAGGGATTCCTAGGCCACCTCCATCAAGACATCCCATTCAAGCTACAAAAAATATTACACCCTGTATATATTAGTCTCTGAGTCTGATTTGGCGGGATGTTAATCCAAAAGGGCCCTGATAATAAAGAAAACATAATTTATTACGTTAGTAAAAACTTATCAAGCCCCACATTAAGGTATGATCCCGAAGAGAAAATTTTCCTAGCATTAATACACGCAGTCCAAAAAATTTGCCATTATATTATCTTAAGGACAACAACAGTCATCGCAAATATCAACTCCATGAGTTACCTACTCACCTGCCGTTTGATGACCATAAATACACTCGCTAGAAAGTTATACTGCAAGTGTTCGACTTACAGTTTAGCTCCCCCAAAAGAAAGAAGGCTTTAATTTTAGCTGAGTTCATCGGTGACCTCCCAAGTCATACCAAAGGATCACCAGTCAATGACTCACTACCAGAAAAACATCTCTTCCTAGTGACGCCTGATGACCCTTGGTAGAGAGATATTCTCTTATTCCTATTAACCGAAAAGTTCAAACCAAAGCTTAATCATGAAAACCGCAGGTGCATATGCCACCAGGCCCCCCGATACCTCCTCATGGGAGATGTCCTTTATCGGCATGGCACCGACACAATTTTACGTCGATGCCTCACTCACGACTAAGCTGATTAAGCCCTTAATAACTGTCATAGTGGAGCTTGCGATTGCCATATCTCTGGAATGGCTACCACCCAAAACGTTCTGTGGGTAAGATATTTTTGGCTCACCTTATTCCATGACTGCATCTCAAAAGTCAAAAGGTGTGAGCGATGTCAACGGTTTGCTCACAAGGCAAGAGTGCCACCCACTCCCCTGCACCCGGTCATAGTAGATGGTCCCTTCTGCAAATGGGGAATCAATTTCATGAATTGTAACCCCATGTCATCTAGGAAAAACGAATACATTATTGTAGTCATCGACTATTTCACCAAATGGGCAGAGGCCATGCCTACATACGACAACATGACATAAACCATTGCACGATTTGTGTTAAACAATGCCATCGTTTGGTTTGGTGTACCAAAAGAGTTAGTCTTTGACCACATAATTTTTTTTGAAAATGATATTTTCCAGGAACTATCTCACCACCTCGGATTCACACACGAATTCACATCACCATACTACCCCCAGTCCAATGGACAGGTAGAAGTTGTGAACAAAGTCCTAAAAATGATGTTATAGCATATGGTGAATAACCATAAGACAAATTGGCACCACATGGTTTTCTCTACCCCGTGGGCATACCGCACGTCAGTAAAAACCTCAACAGGGTTCACACCCTTCCACTTGGTGTATGGGGTCAAAGCCATAATTCCCATGGAACGTGAGATCATGGACTTACATGCTGCCATCGAACTCCTTGATGATACCCAACCTCTAGAACAACGCTTGGTGCAACTAGAACTCATCGACAAAAATCAACGACAGTCGCTACAACATAATGAGGCCCGTAAAAAGTGGATAGAAGCATCGTTCGATTGCAAAATCACCCCTCTTTCATTTACCAAGGGAGATTTAATCCTCAACAATGATATTGCAAAAGAAGCCCTAGGGCCTGGGAAGTTCGAAACCCTGTGGAAAGGTCCCTATGTAATAAAAAATGTCCTCCTCAAGGGGGCATACATCTTGTTAGAGCCCGACGGAACATGCCTAAGAAACCCCATCAATGGGCTCTGCGTCAAGAAATTCCACCCATAAGGGTCAGGAGGCATCAACCCTAGATATAACATGCTTATAGAAAACTATTTTTTATATCTCAAACATCACACAATTGTTCTAAAAAGGCACTCTAGTGTCACAGATAGATCGTCCCCCCAACCATTATTTCAGATTTGCTGATGGAGCATCGCGATGGTCTCAAAATCTAGCAACGACTTCCTGGGTCATCTACCATCCTAACCGATCGCCATCCTTCACCAATGAAGTATGCATCAGATCAGCTACAAATAATCAGGAAAAATATGACGTCGTCATCAGTCTAATGAGTGATGCCTTCAACCAAGGCATCTGCCACCTACATATCTACCTTGACTCCCGGCTAGTGCTTTCGTAGTTAAACCAAGAATTTGAAGTACGAGCTTCAAATTTTTTTAGAAAATATTTGCATGCAAAAATATTAAGCCATCAATTTTATATTTTTACATTCACATATGTACCAAGAAATCAAAACCAGAAAACAAATCGCATAGCTAATCACATCCTAGACTGGAATGTGTCTCGTATAAACCATCATACATAAAACCAAAAAAATAAAAAATATAAATATCCATAAATGATACACAACATCCATAAAATAATATAGCCATAGACACATCATTAAGAGCCGAAAAAATACATATCTCGCATATACACCAAAAAATATGTGTGAGTACAAATAAAAAGTCATTTCTCTGACCTGCAGGGCAGCAAAAAAAAAAAAAAAAAAAAAAAAATATATATATATATATATATATATATACACATGTCATCAAAAATAAGGGAAGAATCATCATAATGGGTAGTTTCCCTAAATACAAAGTGTCTCTAGGGCTAAGCCCCTCCAAGTGGGCCATCTGGACCCACAGCTGCACCCGGTCCCAAAACTGGGGCAGCAGCCAGCACAGAAAGCACCACACAACACAGTGTTGGACGATAACACCTCTCCCATGCCATCAGTGCCTCGAGCCAAGCATCGTCCAGATCATCGACAAAACCCCAAGTTGGCATGCCCTAGGTCAACCTCTCCACTCAACCCCAAGCATCAGCTAGGTCGGTATATCGAGCCTCGACTGTAGCTAGTTGCTCCGCCATCTCTGCCACTAGCACCTCTGCCACATCATCACGAGCAATAAAAACAACATACTCAACAATAGTCAAGATGATACCCTTACCCAAGGGGCCAACACCCAGGTCCTCCACCCTGAGGTTGTCTAGGAGTGCTACCCTGCCCCCCACCTTGGGGCTGAGCACCTCCACGTGGAACCCTCCTAAGGGGATGGTGTCCTGCCAACTAAGCAGTAGGTCATCCAACTGCCCCCACATCTGCAAGAGAAAGAAAGATAGTGTCAGTGTCACCACAATACACATATAAATATACACATCATAAAAACTTAACAAATGCAAAAAAAAATAAAAATCATACCTGTAGGACGCCACACGTAACCAACATGAAGACCCATATCCAAATCTTCCTGAAAGTCCATCCCAGAGTATGGGAAGTCAAGGAAAATTTGGGGGTTCACCTCGAACCATTCCTTTTTGGTCCCATTCCAGTATCGACCCACCTCCCCTCCCCCACCTCGAGGTATCACCGACGCCCATCGCCTCAACTAGGGTCCCTGCAAGGCCCAAGAGGAACAGGCACGACGGGTCACAACAGTACCACCCTCTCAAACATAATGGCGCAAAGAATGCTATCATAGGTGAATAATTTAGATCCTCCTCAGACCATGACATTCCCATTCGTAAAAATGGTTGGCCCAGAGCTGGCGCAAAATACTAATCTGTGGTCCAAACACCTTGTGTGGCGATGAAGACCCGATCAAACTCACAATCATAGCCAAACCACGTCGCTCAGCTAGATCAACCACGGATGAGATCAGGATGCACCCCTCCTATAGTGGTGCCCTGCCACAATGATGCTCTGACCAACGCCGGAGGGCCACCCTCCCATGCGGGAGTGGGTGGGGAAGTGCCTCACCCTGAGGCAGAAAGTTGGTCACGAAGTAGATATCTGTCTCTGGACGGATAGGAATATCCTTCCCTCGCAATACCATTACCTTGCGCCTCTGGTTCCAGCTATGGACCAGGAAACACAACAGGAGATCCTGAGATCTTAGGAGATCATTATTGAGAAAATTGAGAAGACCCCATTGTGCCAATTTCCCCCGTGCATTGGCATATTGTAACACATCTATACGAAGATCTGGACAGTCTCACTCTCTCCACAACATCCTGTCACCAAACACAAGCACATTAGTGACATCAAAATAAAAAAATTCAAAAAAAATATAGCTTGACTTTTCCGAGTGCCTGTTTTCTATACAGATGCGCTGATCGCACAAAACCTCCAACAGGCATGAAATCTCAGCTGAAATCCTCAATTTCCCGCAGAGTCTCCACGCATGTACCTTGACCGCTCGCACGATCAAGGTAAAAAACAAGTAGGGGCCCGTACAAACCTAATTTGTACGGACCCCCACCCAGAAAAACTGAAAAAACTAAAATTTTGGATGTTCAGGGGCCTACCTAGCCCTAACGGCGGGAATCCCTAATACACAAGATGACCGCAATGATAATAAAAGCTTAGCATCAAGCTCTGACCTCTCAACTCTCAATTCGCAAATAACAAAAACGAACTGAAATGAGCCATATTGACCTATATATCACCATTTTCAAAGTATTTTATGGACCATAACGAGAGCTCAAAACGCCCAATTACGAAACTGAAATAAACATAGTGATCAACACGTCATAATGTCCAAATGAGGCTACACACATTCATGGCTCTAAAAAAGTCAGTTTTTTCAGTTACGACAGGTATGCCCTCTCTTATTGTTTTTTCATTCAACAATTTTTTCAATATTTTTGAATGAAAAAGATGTTTTCACTTGGGGTATTGGTTGAAGGTGTTACATAGTACGACAAACCACCTATTTCCCCAATCATTAAAGGTTCCAGAATAGGTATCATTCTTCCCCCAGCATGATAGAATCCCAGAGAATCTTTGCATATGCTGACATAATTTCTCCACAAGAATCAACCATAAGTTCCAAACACCCGACCATGTTTATCATCTCCCCACCTTGCACATGATAAACATTCTTGCCTGTCGGTAGAGCCTCTCCATCCATGGCGTCCATCAGTCAAGTATACCATGCATCATAGAATATGACGCCATGGTCGTAACACCCCAGTTCGAAAATCACTTCATGTTCATCCATCCATCATGCATCGATTCAAGTTTTACCATGTCATGATAATACCCCTCTCTCGGACCACCATTTTCGTAAGCAAATTGAACACACATCACTGCACCTCGCATTTGGCCTATCATACTTCCATCAGCATAGCCCATATATAATAATTTCCATCAGCTTCACCACTCACACTGAGACTAACCAATGGGGCCCCCAACCTCAGTAAAAGCACCTTCCTCACATCATGAGTGAGTGATCATTTTCATTTTTTTGGGGCACTCGTCTCCGTGTTTCTACATCCAAAACCATTTTATATTATTTTGGAAAGTGTAAAAATATTTTTTAGGAGAACAACCCCCACCCATTCATCTACTTTTCTCCCTGGAAACAGTCCCTAACCACCCTTGGTCAGAGCTTCATACATGTCACACAAAGCCAACAATAAATTCATAATAAACATATACCCACCCTGGACATCCTACCGACTCTAGGGCTTTCCTCACCAGAAATTGTTATGATTGTCGTCAAAATGCATTTACAAGCTCCAACCTTGGGTCGTTAAACTCACATCATCAGTTTTAAACCATTTTTCGCTATTATGCCTATGTTAACCTATAATCCCCCACCTGTTATATCAGAGACTCTGGTCCCTTGCATCAGTACTTCTCTTGATCGGTTGAGGCTTCTTTCTTTTTGACTTCAACAACCATCTTCTAAGACGGAAGAAGTACCTTGGATGGTTCCTCACTTCAATAGGGGAATTCTCAGATGACACTATGGGAATCATCATAGCCCATTGATTTCATCGATCCTCCTCACATTTGACTACAACCCAAGATTTCATGTCAATATGGTATCATACTTCAAAACCATTGCACTTTGTTAGAATTCATCGAAGACCCATGCCATTATAAGTGTCTCTTTCAGCAATGCTTACATGGGAAGGTCCTAGTAATACACCCATGCATGCAATGAGAATTTATTCTAAAATATGCCATACCAATATTATGCATGTGGACACTACATTCAACCTATTTTCAAATCAAACATGCCCCTAAGGGCGTTAGCAATCCTCGTTATCAACGAAATCAATATATCACTACCATATAAGTGACATAGATAGAACCTCTATCTGTCAAATAAGCTTTAACTAACCAAAACAACATGAGCATGGGACATGCCCACCTTGTATAAATATTGTATTTATTCTATCTCTTGCAAGTTTCTGATAGAACACGGTCCCTCATTTACTCACATCAAGGGGTCTCCAACCTTAGGCTGCACACAAGTTACTCTCTCTCTCTCTCTCTCAACATGGGTTATACGGAAAAGAAACTATAATGTATTTTGGCTATACAGTTCATCCTAGACCTCATACATTAGGGGGAAACTATTATCACTGGAAAATCAGACAAGAAAAGGACATCATGAAGTGCCAAGCAGAAGGATTTACAGGATGGAAAAAAATTACAGAATCTAGAAAATTTAACTTTTTCTAAGGTCAAAAGGAAAATTTATTAAGTTGCATAAATAAGACATTGGCACAAAGCGCTCCATGCACCCTTTTCTTATATAGCAATGCAAATCTCTATGGTTATCCCCCAAAAAGCCACGCGGTCGTGAGTATGGTGGAAGGTCACCATTTGGGAACACTTTGCACATTTTAGGAAGAAGATTCTCCACTTAAAGCTGCCAAGGACAACTGCCTAGAGCCACCTTGAGACCTCAAGTGAGCAAAGAATGGAATCAACCACCACTCTTGGGTCACTATCCACAATTGTACCAAGAGAGGGAAGAATATTTGAATTTACGTATAAAATACCACCATGAGAAGAAAAATTCAGAACACATTATTATGCTAGCCAAATTTCCCATGAGAAAACCAGTAGTTTGTTGTCCAAGCAACAAAGTGAAGCGATTCATTTGTTGGCCATCCAACATCTCAATCCCAAAGGAGAATTGCATCAGTTGTCCATTATTCGATCACTCATTCAAGGAGAATAGAGAGGCTTGCAAACAGCTTAAAGGAAAAGCCCTCCTTGCTTTGAGTATTAGAGCTCCATAGCTCTAAGGACTCACTGCGAGTGTTTTAGTTTTCTACCTCTTTTTTACCACCAACGGCTAATAAAATGGGATTCATTCTCTGTTGGTATTATTATTTTGTTTAAACTCAAAATTGAGCTTGTGTTATATTTGTATTTGTTGTTTCTTGTTTCCTCCTCTTTTGTAGTATGCTATGTTTTATAACTAGTTTTTCTACATGTTATGATGCTTCACTAACCATCTAACAACTCATTTTTTCCCTATGACATTGCTTGTAGGATAGAAATCACCCCTACCAAGCACCGGTTCATTTCATACACTCATGTGCCAAATACACCAACACACACGGTTGGGTGGTTGAAACTAATTGCAAGAAATATCGGTGCCAAAAAAAAGAGTTGGAACATGTAGCAGTATGTTGGTAAAGCACTTCAGGAGCAGGGCCATTGTGGGACATTGGTACCCAATACTGTCCATTGATTTCCATGAGCATGATATGATTGGTATGATGGTTTTTAGGCAGTTATATGCCTTGGTTTTTGTATATTATGATGTGAGGAAGCCTTGAAAAGGGATGGAAAACCAAGGATGGGGGTGCCAGCAGAACTTGGAAGGTGAGTGAATGCACCGAAGGGGGTGACCGGATTGCCTGAGGGAATGTGTAGCAGAGAAGGGAAGGTCGGGGATGGATTTTTTTTGGTCATTAGCATTGCTAGATGGAATCAAATGCAAATTTGGAGTGTGCCTTGGAAAAGTGACCTGGTATTTGTTCACTGAGAAGATACGTGCCATAGGATTGCAACGTTGAACATTGGATGGAGCTTTGACTTTGGCAGTGGATTCTAGACTTCCTAGGAAGGAGGTGAATCCTGGTATTAGTTTGAGGGTGGAGGTGTGAGCCTCTGGATTCCCTTGTTGCTGATACAAGCATCATATCCTTTTATTTGTTGGTTGAGAAAATGTGTATATGTGTATATGTGAATATGTGTATATTATTATAAATATTGAATCGAGCTAGAATTATAAAGCTTCATAAACAATATGATTATTTTATAGTTGAATAAAATGTGTTTGTTATTGTAAATACCATAATAATTTGTGTTATAAAGCTCCAGTAAATGGTATATTTTTCATGTTTTTAGTAGTGGTCATTGTAAATACTGCAACGAGCTATGTTATAAAGCTCCATAGGCAGTATGTTTTATTTCAATATTTTGTTGGCTGTAGGTGTTATTGAACACCAAGGATGTTGTTCCCCCAAGGGGTATGGTTTTGTAACAACCTTGGTGAAAATTCCATGTAATAAAGTTAAAATAATTACCATAGTTTGATGGATACATGTTGGAATGATAGGTACAATAATGCTTTGCATCCCAAGCTAAGGGAAGCCATGCAATACATCCAAATTGAGAAGCTTGTGGAGATAAGGAACGAGGACAGATCTTCCCATTTTAAGGATCTCAACTTCGTATCCTTCAATATCTTTAGCTTTCCCATTAGCGAGCTTTTTAATACCAGACTCAAAGTTGTCAAGAGAGAATACATCCTCCTTAATTGGAGTGATTAAGGTGGTGATAGTGTTTGGAGATTCATACAACTTCTTAAGATAGTTGTCCCAGTTTTCTAAGGGGTTAGAATGGTTATCTTTGGTTTTACAGACAAGAACATTCCGCCAAAAAATTTTGGGCACGAGTTTAGAAAGGTGGAGAAGATAATCCTATATTTTATTAATATATGATATTTTCTTCCATTTGATGATATTTTTGTATATATTGATATTCTGCTCCTTAATGATTACATTAGGAGCATCTCTGATCGCTTTCCTGGCAATTTTTCAATCTTTTTCATACCATGGATTAGAAGTTCTATTAAATTTCTTAAACAAAATCTCATTAGAAAACTTGCTAATGGTGTTGGAATGGATAGTACTAAAATGGTAACAAATTTGATCAATGTTATTATTATAATTCATGGGGCCTAAATGCCTTAAGAAGAGGCTGGTTTTACTTCTATCAAAGAAAATAAAATTAGCTTGTAATATATATATATATATATATATAAAGAAAAAATATAAAAATTTACCCAAAAAAACATGCATAATTAAAAAAATGATAAAATGAAATAATTAAAATATAAATTAAACAATAATTACAATTAAAAAAATTAAATAAAAAAAAAAAATCATCAAATTAAAAATAAAAAATAAAAAATAAAATTTAAAGTTAAAAAGAAATAAAAATAAAAATTTTAAAATAGTAAAAAGTTATATTAAAAAAAACCTTTAAAATACATGAAAAAAACAAAACAAAATCCATTATATATATAACCCCTCTAATTATCGAACAATTATGATTAGCCCTCTCTTAGCCAAGTTTATGGTATTATTTTGGAAAAGAAGTTGAGAATTTGGCTTGAAAGTGAATGTAAGCGGGCTAAAGGCCAAGCGGGTTTTAGAAGGCAACACTCAACAATAGACCACCTCGTTACGCTTAGGATCATTGTGGAGGAATGCCGCAATGATAAATCCAGTCTCTTTTGTTGCTTTGTGGACTTTAGAAAGGCTTTCGATACGGTTCCTATAAATAACCTATGGAATATATTAGAAGAGCTAAATGTTCCTTTCGAGCTAAGAGCGGCCGCTATAAGGTTATACGAGAATGTAATTGCCAAGTTTTTGAGAAATGAGGGGTGGTCGAAAGATATTAAGTGTAATATCGGAGTTAAACAAGGTTTCCCCCTCTGCCCTACCCTATTTGGCAATTATATCGACAAGCTAAAAGTTTGTTTAGAGGAAGCAGGATGTGCTAGTACGATCTTAGCTAGGATAGTCGTCATTCTTCTTCTTTATGCTGACGATATTATTCTTCTTGCAAGGTGCCCATCTGATCTTGATAAGCTACTTAGACTTCTTAAGGATTTCTGCTCTACCATGGGTATGTCTGTTAACACTGAAAAAATAAAAGTTATGATTATCAAATCCAAGAAGGACACTTACGCTAATTTTATGTATGACAATAGTAACTTGGAGGAAGTGTCTTCTTACGAGTACCTAGGAATTGATATTCATCACAAGCTCAACTAGAACTATAACCTTCAGAAAAGGATTAATGGGGGTGGAAAACTTATTTTGGTCTTGAAAATAATTGTAAAACGACAAACCTCGTAATGTGGGATAGAAAGAAGTTCTTCTTTGAAACTTTAGTCACTCCTCTTATCTTATATGGATGTGAGGTTTGGGGTTGCAACATCTCTAGAGAATCCTGGAGAAATATTGAGCAAATCCAGAAGTGTTTTATAACGTATAACCTTAAAATTAAAAGCAATACACCCTATCCTATTCTCCTTATAGAAGTGGATCTTTCCCCTATCGAGAGCCTAGCTATGACTAGGCTTCTGTTGTACAAGCACAAGCTCAATAGTATAGGAGACCATAGACTTCCTAAGATAGCTTTAAATTCCATCCAAAACCACCTAAGGCTTAAACGAGGTTGGTATAAAGACACCAAGGCTTGGTTAAACCATTGGGAGATCAAAAAGAATGTTGCATTGCAAAACATTAATAACATTAAAAAAATTGTTACTTCTAAGTTCAAAGAAAAAATGTGGTGTGAGAAAGTTCTAGCAGCTAAAAGAAAATTAAGATATTATAAGGAGGCCATCAACCCCACCTTAGAAGATCAAAAGTATCTCTTTGTTTTAACTAGCTCAAAGAAGAAAACTAATATAGCCAAGATTAGAACAAACTCTCATGAGCTCCATAGTGAAACAGGTCATTGGACAGTTCCTAAAACACCATGGATGGAAAGGATCTACCATCTCTGTGAGAATATGAACATCGAGGATGAAAATCACTTCCTCTTAGAGTGCCCAGCGTACAACCACATTAGAGCTCAATTTCATAATCTTTGTTGCAATACTGACCTTCCTAGCCTTTTAAGATGTCAAAATTATAGTGAGCTCGGGAGGCTTCTCTCCAAGCTTTTTGAGCATAGGAATAAAATATTAAATCAAATTAAATAACTCTTTTCTTTAGGTCCGATAGACCAAAGATTGGTCTCAGTGGATGTTAACCACCACCACCACCACCACCACCATCATCATCATCATCATATAAATATATATTAAATTTTAAAAAAATTTAATATTAAAAATTAAATTAAATTGAAAATACAAAGATCAAATTAAAATAAAAAATTAAATTATATATATATATATATATAATTTTAATAAATTAAAAAAAAAAATTAAATTTTAATAAATAAAAAAATATTATGGCTAAAAATAATAATACCGAGATATATAATTTTAAATATAAAATTTAATTTTAAGATATGTAATTTTAAATATAAATTATATAAAATTATATTAAAATTAAATTTTAATACATTTAAAAAAAAATTAAAATACAAAAAAAATATATTTTAATTTTAATTTTTAATAAATTTAATTTCTATTTTAATAAATAAATTAAAAATGTAAAAAAAATATATTTTAATATGTAATTTTAGTAAATTAAAAAAATATTAATTTAAGGAAAATTTAATAATTAAAAAATAAATAAAAACAAAATTGGGTCACCCATGTGGTGGCACGGGCCTATACGCAGCTTCCCGCATGCCCACGGGTTGGCCTACATCGCTACTTGGGAAGGAGGGTGGTTCTCAAAGTCACCCTCCCGCCTAGCTGGCAGTGAGGGCTCGCCCGTGGGCCGGCAGGGGGGCTACCTGAGAATCACCCTCCCACCACTGCTTGGGCGGGAGGGCGATTATGAGCGCAACACCTAGCCCGCCCACGGGCTGGCCCTTGCCGCCATTTGGGCAGGAGGGTGATTCTTAACACAGCTCCCAGCCTATCCACGAGCAGACCCCTGCTGCCATTTGGGCAGGAGGGATGTTCTTAGCGCAGCTCCTAGCTCGACCATGGGTTGACCCCCCGTGCCAACTGGGAGGCTTAGCTTCCAATTTCATCGTGATCTCTAGAGCTTTGTCTTGAGTTCCTATTTTTTGTTGCATCAACGACAATATGATATGTGATAGCAACGCAACTATAAACCATTCTTGATGTTTCTAGGGCACTTTTTTGAAGCTTACTTGATCTAATAAAAACTTAAATCTCTGATCAAACTCCCAAATAGAATCAATAGGTTTCTGTTTGATCTCCTTCAACTTGGTGATTTATTACAACTTAGACTTCGACTTCTTGAACTCTCTTACCCTTGCTTCTTTAATATCTGCAAACGTTTTGTTCTAATTATTGGAACACTTCATATACCATGTAGAAATTATACAAACACACACACACACACACACATATATATATATATGTATCAATGGATTCAATCTGATCAAGCAATGTACTAAAGCTAGATATTGAATCCTTCAACAAATAAATTGCTGAAAATAAACACGATCACCAATCACAACAAGTAAAGAAAGAATCAAATCAAACCACAACACATATATTTTCTTGGGGAAAGCTTATTGCTCAAAACCCCTCTATCTTCTATTGTATATTCACCATAGAATCATGAAACAATTACAATGCACTCTTCTCACAAGAGTCTCCTACACTCTCACAACTGTCTCACAATGACTCAGACAAAATCAACCAACACTTAGCCAATTCTCAGCCTCTAATCAGCTACCTTGCTTGCGCAATTCATGTGGCATACAATCCCTATTCTTTAGGAATTTCAACCTTCCAAAATTGCGCAAGGATCATGGGAAATCCATTGGATGTGTGGTTGCATGAGGGAAACCTACTAATAACACAACTGATAGTTAACATCCCTTTAACCTTTGTCTCAACTGGGTCCCCACTGGAACTGATATGTATGTAGCTATTAATAGTAACTTATTTGTTGCATGGCATATCACTGATTATGAATTAAATCTGATTTAATTCACTTGATCTCTCACTAGTTCAACAAACAGTTACAACTATTCCAACTGACTTTAACTCACCTAACTGAGTTAACTTATTACTGATGAATTAAACTAATGCACCAACTGCAATTCGAAATCCATAACTAATAGAATCACTCTGCATGTGTCACCAACCACCCTCAACTCAAAATACATGAGCTAACTAAGTTTATCACACTCATTTAAATATTACAGGTGATTATGAGCTAAGATTACATTTTATTGTCCAATTTAATTAAGGGAAAATTAAATTAGACACTACATCAATTAAATTAAATTGGCCATCACACTAATGTATCGCTAGGACCTGTGGTCCCACACTAGTGTGTGTGCTTCAATTTCTTGTTGACCTTCAACACTCCCTATCAACAAGAAAATGATTATCTGTGACCCCATTCCTGCCTCTATGGTATTCGAATTAGCTCGTAGCGAGCACCTTCGTCAGAATATCTGCATCCTGATCTTCCATGGGAATGTACTAAAGTAACATAATGCACCTTTAAACACAATCTCTAAGATAGTGGCACCAGTTGTCTATGTGCATGGACCTATCATGGAATACCGGATTGACCATGAGTTTGATGCAACTCTAGTTATCACAATGTATCACCGTCGGATCCATCTGAGAACCAAACAAACCAACTAGGATCTTTCTCATCCATATGGCCTAAAATGCAGCTTGACTTGCTGCCATGTACTCTGCCTTAGCTGAACTGAGTGCCACAGATCACTGCTTCCTACTGTACCAAGAAAATGCTATCAATCCTATGCTGAATATCCCCCCTGATGTGCTTTTTCTCTCTGATGGACTGCTTGCCCAATCTGCATTCATGACTCCTTGAAGCTTCACTCCCTCTGCCCATCTGTACCATAATCCATACTTTGTAGTGCCCCTGATGTATCTCAAGACATGCTTCCCCACCTTCCAAAAGAGCTTGGACATCTTAACCATAGCTTGACTCAGCTGGTTAACTGCATGGCAAATGTTTGGTCTAGCGTTCACCAAGTACATCAGTGAACCGACTAGTTTCCTGTAGATAGTAGCATCCACTAATTCTCCTGAAGTAGCATCCTATTTCCTCTAATTTCCTGGAAGATGAGTATCCATGGGTTTACAGCTTTCCATGTGAAACTTACCCAGAATTGGTTTGGCATGCTTGCCTTGAGAAACAAGTAGTTCACCATCCTGCTGCCATATTTCCAAACCAAGGAAATAGTGAAGGAGTCTAATGTCCTTCATTTAAAAATCCCTTGCAAGATCCTCCTTGCAAGAAGTTATCAGCTGCTCATCACATATCAAAATTAGATCATCAACATAAAGTACGATAATCAAGAGCTTACCCTCAACCAAAATCTAGTACAGGTTTGCATCTGCTTCACTTTTGGTGAAGCCCAACCCGGTGAAATAGTTGTCAATCCGAGTGTACCAAGCACAAGGTGCTTGCTTCATCCCATACAGTGCTCTCTTGAGTCGGTACACATGCGACTCACTATCAAAGATCTCAAAACCTTCTGGCTTATCTATGTACACTTCTTCCTCAATAAATCCACTGAGAAAAAAAATTCTCACATCCATCTGATGAATGTGCCACCCCATTTGCATTGAGAGTGTAAGGATAGAACTAATGGAAGAGTATCTTGCAACCAGTGCGAAAGTCTCCTCATAGAAATTCCCTCAACTTGTAAGAATTCCAGGGCCACAAATCTAGCCTTGTACTTATCCACACTCCCATCTGTCGCCTGCTTCAACTTATAGATCCATCTAGATCTAACCACTGATTTTGCGACTGGTCTTGGGACAACTTCCCATGCAATTTTCTTGATGATGGAGTCATACTCCTCAACCATAGCGTCAACCCAAATTGGTTGTTGCACTAATTCCTCAAAGGAGGATGGTTCTGTCACAATACACTTGCTCATAAGAGCCATGTATCCAGTAAAATTTTCTGGAGACTCTCTCTATTTGTGCAGTGAAGTAGGTGCTCCTACATGCTCGGTCCCATCAAGTCTCAATCTATCAGCTTCCATGGTGCGCATTCTAGCATTTTTGGTGGATGGATCTACATGCGCATTTTCTGCCACTCCATGATCCTCTGCATGTGGCTTCTCCACATCTTGAGGTTCATTCTTTGGAACCAAGAGTTCCTCATCTAAATGCAAATCCAACTCCCTGTTAAGGGACAATCACATGGCTTTCTCCTCATCAAATTTTATATCCCGTCTCACAACAGTCATCTTGTTATTTGGAAAATACACCCGATAGTTTTGGGGAGTATCAGTGTACCCCACAAATATCCTAATCTCAGTTTTTAGTTCAAGATTCTTCCTGGCGTCTTTGGTCACATGCACATAAATAGATGAGCCAAAAATCTTAAAATATGAAACATCAGGTTTCTTACTAGTAAAAGCCTCCTCTAGTGTACTCATGTCAAGTATCTGATGAGGACTACGGTTTTTCACAAATAGCATTGTGTTGCATGCCTCAGCCCACAGATGCAACGGTAGGCCCTGAGCATGCAACATCGCTTGTGCTACACCCACAATTGTTCTCTTCTTTCTTTCTGTAATCCCATTCTATTATGGGTTATGAGGTGTAATCAATTCTCTCTGAATTCCTTATTTGCTATAGAATTTCTTGAATTCATTGGAGATGTACTCACCACCATTTTCGCTCCTAAGAGCCTTCACATGCTTCCTTGTGTCTTTCTCCACTAGTTCTTTGAACTCAAGAAATTTTGAGAACGTCTGATATTTCTTCTTCATGAAGTAGATCCAACACTTTCTAGAAAATCATCAACAAATATCACATAGTACTTATGCTTTTCTATCGAAGCAATATAGAATGGTCCACACACGTCTGAGTGAAATCTCTCAAGGATTTCTGAATCTTGGTTCTCCTTCTAGTGAAAGGTGGCCTTTGCATACTTCCCCATATTACATCACTTGCATGTGTCTAACTGCACAAGAGTACCCTAGGGAAGACCCGTAGAAATATTCTGTATGACCTTCAGGGCTTCCATGTGTAGATGGCCCAATCTCCAGTGCCATAAGTCACCCTCATCCCGAATCACCAGTTTGTTCGCCTTACCCATCAATGTTGTGCAACCATATACATCAATTTTATAGATATTCTTCACACGAATGCCAATATTCTTGGCTTGTCCTGTGGCTTTGTGTCGAAGGAAAGCTTTCCCTTCACTGAAAACACCATCATAGCCTATATCTTCCAACATTGTGACTGAAACTAAATTTTTCTTCAAGCCTGGTACATGCATTACATCTTTTAATAAGAAGTGTTTACCTAACTGTCTTTTGAAGGTAAATATACCAAATACTGGTAGAACTGTACCACCCATCATCACCCATTTCGATATGCATCTAGAGGTCCTTCTCCTCCAAGCTACTGAAAATTTATTTGTCTCCCGTCACGTGGAAAGATGCACCACTATCCAAGTACCACACCGATCACATTTCACTTGACACCATGCATGCAATGAGCGAGAATTCAAGCTCACATTGTGAGGCCAAATCCTCACCAGCTGCAGATCTTGAATCCTTCTTGTTCTTCTTATTTTGTGGACAATTAGTGGCATAATGTCCATGATCGTGACAGTGAAAACACTTCTCTGGACATGTCGCACTTCTTGCCATCTTTTCCGGACTCAAATTTGGAATGGAATTTATTTCCTTCCCCTTATTCGCATTGGCAGCCAAAGCGAAATTTTCTTCATCATCTTTCTTAGATGAAGATCCATCCCTGGTATTCCACTTCAATTCTTCTTACACCAAATCCAACCAAAGTCGTTCCCAATCTGTTAGCTTCTCCCTCTCATTGACAGAGTCCTGATAACTATGCCAACTCTTGGGAAGGCCTAGAAAATCTCATCCGAACATTGGACAAACTTTGTTAAATATTTTAGAATGGTGTCACCTTTCTCCATTTTGATTTTCTTGAGCTTTTCCTTCAGTGCCAATTTTCTATGATCACTGTTGCTCTGAAACAGAATTTTTAAATCTTTCCACATTTCATATGGTGTCGCTTTTCCATAGAGACTTGAGATAATGTGGTCTCGTACTCCCTCTAGTAAGATCCTCCTCACATTTGCAACCTTATTTTGCCAAGAATTAATATTTGCGGCATCTACTGCAGCGGGTTTGGGAATGACATTATCAATGACTTATTTCAACCCATTGTCCTCAAGTACTGCCTCCATTCTGTCTTTCCACACAATATAGTTAGAGCCACCCTCGAGTTCATACTCCAATCTCAAGTCATTCAAAGCCATTTAGATCATGATCTTCCTGTGCACCAATAATGCGTTTGCAAATTCGAATTCTATTCAATCATAAACTCAGATTATCCTCCACTATAGTGATTTCCTATGCTCTAATACCATGTATAAATTATACAAACATATGTATATCAATGGATTCAATCCGATCAAGTAATGTACTAAAGCTAGATATTGAATCCTTCTACAAATCAATTGTGTAAAATAAACACGATCACCAATCACAACAAGTAAAGAAAGAATCAAATCAAACCACAACACATATATTTTCCATGGGAAAGATTACTGCCCAAAAACCCTCTATCTTCTATTGTATATTCACCATGGAAGCATGAAACAATTACAATGCACTCTTCTCACAAGAGTCTCTTGCACTCACAATTGTCTCACACTGACCCGGAAAAAATCAAACAAAACTTAGCCAATTCTCAGCCTCTAATCATCCTCCCTTGCTTGCACAATTCATGTGGAATGCAATCCCTATTCTTTAGGAATTTCAGCCTTCCAAAAATGCGCAAGGATCATGGGCAATCCAATGGATGTCTGGTTGCATGCGAGCAACCTACTAATCACACAAATAATAGTTAACATCCCTTTAACCTTTGTCTCAACTGGGTCTCAACTAGAACTGACATGCATGCAACTATTAATAGTAAATCATCAGTTGCATGGAAGATCACTGATTGTGAATTAAATCTGATTTAATTCACTTGATCTCTCACTAGTGCAACAAACAGTTACAACTAGTCCAAATGACTTTAACTCACCTAACTGAGTTAACTGATTACTCATGCATTAAACTAATGCACCAACTGCAATTCGAACTCCATAACTAATAGAATCACTCTGCATGCCTCACCAACCACCCTCAATTCGAAATACATGAGCTAGCTGAGTTTATCACACTGAGTTAACTATTACAAGTGATTATGAGATAAGATTATATTTTATTTTCCAATTTAATTAAGGGAAAATTAAATTAGACACTGCACCAATTAAATTAAATTGGCCATCACACTAATGTATCGCTAGGACATGTGGTCCCACACTAGTGTGTGTGCTGCAATTTCTTATTGAACCTCAACATACCATGTCAATACTCTATCTTGCAGCATCGTAATGAGTTGCAATTTATTTATATTCTCATTGTTGATTTGCTTTTATGTCCATACATCTTCGCATAAAAACCAAAACTGCTCTGGATCCTCCAATCCAATTCTTTGAAAATATGTAGCTTAATATCATCAACCATACCTATTCTTGGGGGGAGAAGCAGGGGGAGGGGGATGGGCAATAGGAGGGGTAGGGGGAGCAGGAAAACCGCAAACACCTTGTCTATTACTGGATTCTAGCTTCTGTGAAATCTTAGGCTGGAAGGGAGAATACTGTGAAGTTACCTGGGGGTTATCATGGTGGCCTTCTACTCTTTCACTTTTACATTCACTTAAAAGATGAATATAATTAGTCTCTAGAAAGGTCTTTGGATATTTTCTATGAGATCTTGCATTGGTATCGACTCTATATCTCTTTCCACTTCACATTGCAGCAATCTCTTGCTCAGATTTACTTTCTCTTCTTCCAAACATAAGTAAAATAGAAAACTGATTGCATCCGTAAAACTCCCTTTTCACACAAAAGCACCGTAATCCAAAGTTTCATAGATTTCAAATACTCACTTCAAAGTCCTTTGAAGAATCGTCGTTCTGCTTCACTGTAGGACATAGTCGAGTCTACTATAAACTTAGTAACGAATCCTCCCAAGATGTTATCAATCCAAAAATAGACAACTCTTGAAATCCTATTGTTAGTGTTCTTGAGTTGTATCATTTCAGGAGTCCACACTGTAGGTTCTCCACCCTTAAAATATTCATTCCTTTCAGTCAACCTCGATATCCACTCGTATAGCTCAAAAAGAAAAGAACCAAAGAAAATATCGTATTGATATGTAAAAATATACTTATGTAACCAAGCTTCAGATGTGAGACGAGGGTTTCCATTTTCTTTATCCACAAATTCTTGCTCTTTCAGGTCTATCCAATCTTGAATCTCCTTCTTCGACAGGTACCAAATCTACATATCCCTCAAAAAAATCCAGATCTTGACAATGAAACCATTTGTTGGCTTGGTTTGGGCTAACCCAGGTTTAGATTATGTTGCACACCAAAAAAACCCCTGATCATTGGCCCTCTTGGCAACGACCTACAAGCAGATCACAGTCTCACCCGAAGTGACCATGGGTGGATGCAGAACCAAGTTTTTGCAACCTTGAGGGACTGAGAGATGTGTTATTATTATATTCTCTTATATTTTCTACTCATAAATCACTTCTTCGCATTCGATTAATCATATGCCATATAAACCCATAAACTATTATTGCGCTGAATTAAAATGTAGCTGTAATTTTTCTATTCTATAAAGATAGTAAGAAAATACACACATCAATCATACAAGAACACCAAAATATCATCCAAAAAATTGTTTCTTTATTATCATGAATCTTTGAATATAACAAATACTTTACCTGTGCACTAAGCTCCAGGTTTCTTGCGCACTAAGCTACAAACTCTTCTCTAGGCCTCTATGAACTCAACTGCGTATCATTCCCTTTGCTAAAAAATATATATCACAATGATTCTTCCATAACTCTCTATCTCTATATCTCCCCTAAACATATAATTTCAGCCCTATATACTATTACATCATAGGATTACATTGTCAAAATACCATGGTCCAAATACCGTGGACTCCCTAAAACAAGCAACTATGGCCCAAATCTCGTTGATTATTTACACAATCATACACTTTTACAAAAAGGAGGGGCTTCGACCCACCCTGAAGACCTTATGACGCTACACGATCCATTTACTTCCTTAAATTTCACTCCACTGCGCACTCCACTCCACAATGTACAGAGCCTTGGCCAAAATCTAGGCCAAGTTGGGCTATGCCCAACAAGTTATTTGATCAATAGTTGAATAATGTCAAAATATCGAGAAAACTCAGTAGTCTTCTTCGATGTCATTTAAAAAAAAATGGTTTAGTTCTCGAAATTGAGGATGCTGCAAAGGTTCCAAAATTTTTGTGAGTCTCGACAATCTAAATATTCTACAACCACGTGGTAGACTCTAGAAAAATTTCGTGGAAATTTACAAACATCAAATTTTAGATGCATTTTCTAGGAAATTGGAGTCAAAATTCAAAAATCCAGAAGGTTGGTTTTATGCATAATGACATGAATTAGATCTCTCGCGAGAAGTTTTTTAAAATTGTGAATAGTTTGGAAGATATCGTCATTTTTCTGAAGGGAACACACTCAGATTTCGTGAATGCCATAACTACTACTAATAATGATAAAATTTACAATAATGAGCATACTATAGGTTGTGACTAGGCTCGACAAAATACTTGAGTTGTTTCTGAATTTTGTATGGGAGCCATTTTTGGGGATTTATGTTTCTTTCGATATTTTCTTATTTGGGGTTAGATAGAGTATTTGGAGGTAGGGGTTTAATATCTAGAAATTATAGGTTTATGTTACTCAAGCTAGCTTTGGAATCTATATTTCAGAACTGAAAATTTTCCCACCTTAATGAAATATAGACAAAATTTCAAAATTTCAAAAGTTCCAATAGTAAAGAAAATCAATCATTAATATTCCATTAGAAATCTATGGGAAGTTCACTAATGCATTGGCACAGTTCTTGGATTATAATTGCATTTTGGAAAACTTCTTTCATTTTCATTTCTTTGTGTCATCTATGCACTTTGAGCTCTATCACAAAACTCCAATAGATATTCTTATTTAGATCATGTAGAAAAAGAGTTTATTAATAAAATATCTTCAAAGCCATAAATGAAAAATAGGAAAGCGAAAAGAGAATATTTTTCCAACTTCCATACTGATACAAAAGAAAACAAAAGGGAATAGATCATAGCCTATTTATCAAATGTTGAAGGATACAATGCATTCCTGATAATTGAAGCTCATACAATGGATAGTGGATTGTATATTTTATTAGCATTTTAATTTCATATCACCGAGAGTCACTAATTGAAGATGAAAGGGTTAGCTATTAATTCCTTAGAACAATAATCTATCTCAAAATTGTGTTATGAAAATTGATTATGGTCTCAAAGCCCTATTCGAGAATTTAATATTTTTTCGAGAACAATCCATCTTTAAATTTCTTTTTGTAGAAATATGTTTTGCTATAGAGCTTTATTTAAGGACTTTTGGCCTCAAAATGGAGTAGGAATCTTGGAGGAAAGTATAGGTTGACATAAAGTCATCAAGTAGTACTTTGCATGAAGGGCACAAGAAAATTCAATTTTGGAAAAGAGGGAATGGAAAGGTATCCTAATTTTGAAGAAATTATCCTAATTGCAGATCTTAACCTCCTCATAAGGTGACCTAACTATGTACAGGATATACATATCGAATGAATTCAATTCGAGAGTGGTCCCAAAAAATAGAGAAATATTTTTTAAGAGAAATAAAGTAGAAAAAAATATCAAAGAGAAAAAGTGGTGTGTGACAACCAGTGTTTAGGTGGTAGAGTTGACCCTAAGAAAAGAGAAGTTGACGGATTTCTAGTGGACATTTCATCATTTCAGGATTTAAGGAATGTTGGAAAATATTTAATGAGTAACTTCAACAATCCCAGATTTAAAGGGAAAAATAATTGGTAGTTAAAGAACATAGGTGTACATATGAAAACAATTTAAGATCGCATCTCACATATAGCATTCTTAGATTTGAAAATAATCCAAATCATCATTCAAAGACACCTAGTAGCAAAATATGAGAAAATTGAGGATCATTTTGCATATTTCTAGCAGTCGGTGAACAAATTCAATATTTCAAGGCAAAAAAATTGCAAACAACTCCAAATTTCTTTCAGCAAATTGAATATTTTTATTTATTTTAGTTTATTATTAGGATTTTATTCCTAAAAGTTTGTAACTGTTATAGAATTTATATTTTTCTATACATTGTTTTATTTTCAGTGTAAAAGGGTTGGCTTTTGATGCCAAAACCCTACCATTTTTGTAAAAAAATTATTACAAAATTCTTAATTGAAGGTTTCTAGCTCCAGTTCATGATTTTTTTTTCTTCTATATGTTTTTCTAGTGCTTTCATAATTTATTTATGCATATGTTCAAGGTAACATTGGAGCTAGGACAAGGCTAGCTTGAGTATCAACCTCCTTTACAACCCACCGCGAAGTTATCATCATTAGAGAGCTTAGCTTATTGAACACTCTATTTGAAATAAGCTCCTTTGCATCTTTAATTATCACCTTCTGTCATATCTTGAATGAATATTTGTTTGGTTGTAGAAGTATTCTACACACATCTACCATATCTGGTTGATTAAGTATTCAGTATGACTAATTAATTATCATATATTATCTTATATTCCTCTGCGAAACTCTAAAAAGTTATGTTATTTTGTCGAATCTGGATGTTGGCACTTTGATCAAGGCCTCTACAAGAGAGGCATTTATTCCTGAGAAGAGTTTGGAAAATCATTAGAAACCACCTACAAAAAATCATAGAAATGGTCATTATGCTTCATATGTTGATGTCCAGTGATAGTAGACAACATAAAAAAAGTTCTTGTAACACTTGAGGGAGCCCCCTCCGGTTCAAGGGCCAACTTGAACCTAAACATGTCTTGAGTTGGTTTCTCAGCATAGTTTCGCATCCAATAATTTCCTTTGGGAAACATATACAACATATGGGATTTAAAAAAGTGAATGTGTAATATTTTTTTGAACAACGAAGCTTGTTTCTATGGAATAATGCTACTAAATAGTGGAAATAAACTAGAGGAAACCACCCATCTCACACTAGTAAAACTTCTAATTGTTTAGAAAGGGAAATTAAATTAAACTAGGCCATTAGGTTTATTGTAAAGTTTATTATTAGGTTCTTATTATTACTTATATCATCTACTTACAAGAAAATAAGGTGCAATGAAAATTAGGATCAATGCTTTGACAATTGTGGGTAACATTTTCAAGTGTCTACGTCGTCAAGACACTAGTGAGACATCCTTGAACCTTCCTTCCCTGAAGTGTATTCAACATACAGAACAATCAAATATCATGGTGAAAATGTTTGTATGCAAAAATCATAGCTGGAATTTCTCATGTTATCAAAATATATATTAGAAGATCACAAAATGATCATTTCAGTATCAAATTTATAATAGAAACTTATTATGTAGAAAGTTACTAGTCCCACACTATTTATTTGAGAATGGGATGTAAATAATCTAGCTATGTTTTTTATCTCACTTTGCTGATGACCACCTAGCTTTACCAAAAAACCATTCAAGCTTTGCTTCGATTCTGATTCAATGTTTGTGGGAATGCAATTATGATTTTTATTTATTTTATGCCAAAATAACACTACCATTGAATAGAGGAGAGGTATGGCTAGAATGTTCTTGCAAATCACAACAACTAAATTAATTCCTTGTGATAATTTAGAATGTGTGTAGAAAGTTTTAGCATACATATTTTTATCGTGCTACACTAGCAGTAACCATGATGAATGTTAAAAATACTATCACTATTGGAATTAAATAAAAACACAATAAAATTATTAAGAGAAAAATCATTGAAATGGAATTGAAGAAAAGTGATATAAAAATACAAAAGGCTACAACAAGATAAGTTTAAATAATCTATTGTGTTATTAAGATGCCCATTAATACCTCTATGGTCTTAATCTACATAAGCCTTAAATTCCCCTGCACTGTGCGTGAAGCATAATAGTCCATGTGACTTGGTGCTGTGAAATAACACTGAAGTTGAAAGGTGATGAGGTTATTTGCTATCGAATCATTAGCTAGTAAGACCACCAGGTGATCCTTAGAACACAACTACACAAATAGGTTGATATCTTGACGATGGGACAACACTTGATGGAGAAATTTCTAGTTTCCAGTGGGATTAATTAATAGGGTAGCACCGAAAGGATACTAGTGGTAATCTCTTTAGCAATCTTAGTGGTAAATGGTCAGGAGGTAGAGCACTCATGCAGAGGGCTGTGCTTTTCCAACCAATGCGTCAGTTTGTTTGGGTTGAATTCACGTGATCTCTTCTCCTGCCAACTCATTCCACTTCGACTCACCTGACTGACATCGTTCCACTTGTCTCGCATGATCGAAATTGTTCCACTTGAGTGCCCAGGCCAAATCATTCCACTTGGTCACACAAGATGACTTATTGCATTGTTCACCTGGGCTTGCACTCATGTTCCCTCATCTCACATCCTCGTTCGATTTCTCATCTTGCTCGTCTCGTCCATCTCACTTAGTCAACATTACTTACCTATCTCGTGTGCCACTCTCACTACCATGTCTTGGTTTTTTCCATGCATGACTCCACTTTGTCGCAAAATGTGACAAAGCCTTGATGAAACCCCAAAACATCATTTCCAATGTTTCAAATTTTGTGATGTTGTTCTACCTCCATAACTCAACTCTCCTCGTAGGAAGGTAAGAAGGACACGACTATTGCATATTATTATTCAATTTTGAGGTCACGGCCAAGCGAGACACCAAATTGGTGTATGAGACTGCCTTGTTTGTGGGATACACAAGAAAAATCCTATTGTAGTGTGGGGCTAATGGGTGCACATGAAAAAGGCTATTGGAGGGTGTGGCTAGTCATATATATGTTGTGTAATGGGACTAAAAGAAATCATTATTGAAAATCTATACCAATGTGATTAATGTGGATTTATAGGGAAGGTAGGGAAATAACAAGAGGACAAGTGGGTCCACATAAAAAATACTTACGAGAGAGGGGATCCACTCTGATTAATGCAACACAAGGAATCTATTCAAATAGATTTTAAATAAGGATGTCAATGGGAGAAATATACACACACACACACACACATTCTAATTCTTGGAGATTTAGACTCCTATATGGAGAATGTTACGCTAAAAAAATGCTTAAATTCTTAATATTGATGATTATGTAGAAATTTCTTGAACTAGAAGTAGGAAGTCAGGGTTCAATGAATTAATCTTCAAAATTTCAACACAACCTTATGTTTTGTCAGCTCTCTGAATGGACTGCTAGGAGTAGGGCTTCAAGAATCCTAAGGAAAAAGGAGTGACCTATCCTATAGGTCTTTGATATACTAGCAAGGTCCAACAATAGTACTTGACATAGTATCTCAAGGGTCCAACTAAGGAAGTTTGATCGTACCCATATCCATAGTGTCCAAATTAATGAAGCATGAGAGAGTAATGTTTTAAAGTGTTATTCTCATTGCCACTATAAAATCTATGTGGTTGAGAGGGTAATCTAAAGCTAGTTTCAAGACACCTACAAGACTTATAGTATAACCAAGGGTATTTGGAAGTGAAATTTTGTGTACATGTGTTGTTTGATGAGGTCCTACTTGAAGGGGTATTAATAACGGTTACAAGCCTTTCTAACTAGCTTAAACCTCTAATAGTTCTTACATGTATACTTCCTCAACCATATGTTTTGTACTAAATGAGATATCACTATGCCATTTATAGAAGTGAGGACATGTGTCTAACCTAAAACAATTGCTTTAAAAATGTGTTGAGGAAAGTACTTTCATACCAAACATAGTTACCAATCAAATAGGTAACTAAACTGGTACCTACTTTTTTGAGGTAGCATAAAACACACAATTTTGAAAAGTGGTGATGTAGGATTGCTCTTTTTTTTTGGAGCATAGTTTTGGCACTTTAAATTTTCTTATGATTTTTTTTTTAAATGTCATGATTTTTATGTCGATTTTGAAAAATGGTGATGTAGAATTACCCTCTTTTTTTAGCATATTCTTGGGACTTTAAATTTTCTTTGGATTTTTTTTTTAAATGTCATGATTTTCATGTTTATTTTGAAAAGTTGTGAACTTTTATTTATCAAGTATGAACACTTGTTCTAAAACGTTAGTGATTTTCATGCTAATTTTGAAAAGTGTTGATGCAACATCAATCATTTTTGTTTAGAGTGGTGATTTTCATCTTGGTAATAAAACATAAAAATAAAATTAAAAGACATGACAAAAACAAATCAAATATAAAAAAAATATTAAAAAAAACCAATAGAAGTGTTAAAAAAAAAAAAACTTGTAAAAAAAAAAAATTAAACAAAAAAAATTTATAAATAAAAAATTCAAAACCAAAAAATTCAAAAATATACAAAATTTAAAGATTTTTTTTAAGTTATTAAAAAAAAGAGAAGCAAAAAACCATAAAATTTAAAAATGATAAAATTAAAAAATAATCAAAATACTCAAATAAAAATTAATTAAAATTCAGAAATTAAAATTAAAATAATAAAACTTTAAATTTAAAAAGAATATATATATATATATATATATATATATATATATATATATATATATATATATATATAAAAAAAACATAAAAAATATAAATTAAATTTAAAAAAAAATTACATATAAAATTAAATTAAATTAAAAGTAAGAAAAAAATTTAAAACAAATAAATAAATAAATAAGCAATTTTGTTGATCATCAAGGCCACGAGACTCGGTCGGCAAGTGGCAGGACAGCTACCAATCGACAGGTGGCGGCAGGTGGCGGGAGAGCTGGTAGCTCTCCCGCCACTCGCAACCGAGCCCCGTGTCCCCAGGGCATTGGTGGTTGGGAAAATTATTGATTTAATTTTTTATTTTTTTTCATTTTTTAAATTTAATTTATATTTTTTAATTCTGCTTTTAAAATTTAAAATTTTATTTTTATTTTTATTTTTTAGTTTTAATTTTTTTTAATTAAAAGAAAAAAATGAATCTTCTTTTTTTCTTTTTAGTTTTTTTTTTTTTTCATATATTTATTAATTTTTTTTTAAATTTAAATTTGAATTTTGTTTTTAATTAAAAATTTTTATTATTTTAAAAATTTTATTTTTAATTTAATTTTCTAAATTAATTATTTTTTATTTTAATTTTCTTTTTCTTTTTAATTTTAATTATTTTGTTTTATAAATTATTTTAACTATTCCATTTTATTATTATTAATATTTTTTTTATAACTTAAAAAAAATTGTTTTTTTTGGGTTTTGGGTTAATTTTTTTCTTCAGACTGTGTGTTTTTAATATATATATATATATATATATATATATATATATATATATATATATATATATATATATATATATAATTTTTACAAGCAATATTTGATCTTTAATACAAGCTAAGTTACACATCTCCATGGCCAATATGTCGTGCTTACAATAGTCTTATTGGTTGTAGCTATCGCTAACAACCTTGGTGAAAAGTACACATAATAAAATTTAATAAAGGAAAAATAATAACCAAGGTCATAGGGAAACATATTCCAAGCCGAATGTTGGGAAAAACATCACATTCTGGGTGTTCATATGGTTTATTATGGCTATGGAAATTGGCAAAAGCAATGGCTAAGGCGTTGGAATGTCAAAGTGGCATTTATTGGCATTTATTTATGAAAATAATTGAAAATAGGATAAAAGGGAGGTGAAAGGCCGTAGGTTGCATGTGAGGAGGAAAATGAAGAAAATAGAGGCCTCATTAATAAAAAGGATTCTAAGGATCAGTTCATGGCTTTTGATCAGTGCAGTTTTGGAGCTCTCATTATTTTCTCTCTCTCTCTCATACTCTTGGATACTTAGAGTTTCTTAGAGAACTCTTGGAAAGCATGGCATACTTGGAGATTTGGAGGAAGAAGGCAAAGGAAGAGCGGAAAAGCGCAAGAGGACATCGGGACCAACAACTACAACATATTCTATTTGCAGGTACCGAGTTGCATGTATGTTTTCCTCACTAGTTTTGGAATGCATGGCATATGCATGTGGTTTCTTGGTCATGATTTTTCAATGGCATGGAGGATTTCCTAGATTGGCAGTGGACTTTCCTAACCTTGCCATTTCCTGGATAGCCATGGAATTGTGGGTTTATGTCATTGTTTGTTTTTCTGGTTGGTTCTCATGTGGCTTTGGATGTGGGTTGAGTTATTAGTTCCTAGAAGCCTTGGTTAGAAAAACGATCTAGAAGCCCTGTAACAACTTGGTTTGAGTTACTAGTCTTGGAAGCCATGGTTGGAAAAATGCTCTAGAAGCACTTGATGGGTTGAGTTAGTAATCCTAGAAGCCTTGATTAAACAAACGCTCTGGAAGGCCAACGATATTTGTGGGTTGAATTACTAGTCCTGGAAGCCCTGGTTGTAACAAATGCTCCGGAGCCCTAGACAACGTGGGTGGATACCAATCTGATGATGGTTGTGATGTTTGACTGTGAGGTGGTATCACTGGTTGATGGTTGAGGTGGTTTGGCCTTTCGAAGCCATGGTTTAGTTTTGATTGATGAGTTTTATGAGATCTCACATTCATGCTTGGAATATGGCACAGGGATGACTCTCTAAAGAGAGATTTGGATTAGCCATGTCTATGGTTGGGTGGAACGTGGAAGTCCCAGACTTCATTGCATTTTTCTTATAGCAATAAGATCTCTTTTCCTGTTGTATTGATGGGTAAATATGCTTGTTATTATGTGGCTTATATGGATGTTATGCTCTCATCATTTATGTTTTTTATATGTTGGTTATGATTGTGCTTTATGATGGTGATGATGTATGCCTCTCATCCTGTTTGATTTGTAAATGAATGAACAATGTATCTATGCCCAATTAGATGGTAATGCAGTTGATGTGATGAGGCAAAAATGTTTCTTAGTGATTCTCAGATCAGTATGAGACCCCTATACTCATATATGCTATTTAAACCTGTAGATTACATATTTGTGACATGTTTGATGAAATGCATGTCATTGATAGTAGGGGTCCAGTCATGTCCTTATTCAAGTGTTTTCATTTGCATCATTATTATGTTGTTATAATTCATTTATGAACTTGTCATTGAGTTTTGGGCAGTAACCTCGGCTCTGGGCCTAAAAATGTGGCTCAAATCCCAGGGATACTAGCACAGGTCTGAGGAAAAAAAGTCCCTGGACACACACATGCCCATGTTGTGGGAGCGTTCAGAGCCTCCCCAACGCACCCATGCCCATACTATGGGAGATTCTGGGGTTTTAATTGTCTAAAAGCTCAGCGGGACATAGGGTTTGGATACCTGAGTGGTTGGGATGACTCATGGGAGTTTTTTTGTTGATGTGGAATATTTGATTGATGCGTTTCCATTGATTTAACTTGCTTAAGGCCACCTAGGAGGTTGAATCAAATCATAGTAACTCTTCGTCACATGTTTACCTCGGTTGGTCGCTTACTTGGGTAGATGTGGGAGGAGAGTGTTACAATTTTCATCTCCTTTTGTATTAGGTTTTGGAACTTCCTAAAAAAATTTAATCCACTAGACATAATTACCAAGTTATCCTTGCAATCATCCTACCCCAATCCTTATTTTTTATTTTTTTCTTCTCTTCCTTCAAATTACACATTATTGCACCACATGGGATAATGTGGATCCTTCAAATTCCTTAGTTTCCTTTTGCAAAGCCTCTACATCTTACTCCTCATAACTCACATTGTACACATCTACTACAACCCTCTTCTGTATGTTGCATCCATAAAAAATCATTCTATCTATTGTGGTCCTTAAACATCTAGGTGATTTCATTTGAATCTCCTCTACACTACCCTGTCTACTAGTTGATATTTGTACTCCTCTTCTATGTGACATGTCACTACTCTCATATGTAATTACCCAACAAATCCTCTTTACTAGAATTATTTTTCTCCCCAAAATAGTCCTACCCAACAAGCTCTCATTGGTGGGAATTGTTCTTCAATTCACTTGTAGGTCATACAATTGTGCTAATTCTAAACTAACACAACCTTGGATTGGCTTGCAAACATCAATAACCACTAGGGATACCAAGGCTAAAGTTATAACACACAACAATAAAAGGAAGCATAAATTTTTTAAAATAAATAGGCATAAAAGGGAACAACCTAAATTTGCATGACCAACTATAGATATCAAACTACAAATTTTATAAGCTTTCATGCAATGCCTCAATGGGATTCAAAAATCGCTACAAAAGCAATACAAGGCCAACTATGCTTCATTAAAATGTACAATTGAAATTCCTATTTTTCTAAATCTTACTAAGGCTTACTAAAGTTCAAGAGTACCTCAAAATGACAATTAAATAACTTGGGATTTATGCTTTTAATGTTACCAAGGACTTCCCTAGTTCCACTACTTTTCCTCTATGTTTCTACTTTCCTTTGTTCTATTCTTCTCCTTTCATCATCATTATTCTTGTCATCTTCTCTATTTCCTTGATCTTCATGTCTTCATTTTTTTTCTATGTGGTTCATGGACCCTGAGATTGGAAACTGCTATGTCCATGGAATATTTTTCCCACGCAGGTCGAGTTGAAGGGATCATTTCCTATCAGCTCAAACACAAAGCCTGACCCTAAAAGTTTCATGTCTTCATATTTATGAGAACGAGAATGAATAATCCTGTCTCCAAAAATTGTATATTAAATTAAAAGATCCTCCCTCCATCAATTTCAACAATCAACTTAACAATAAAATTGTACTTGGGGATTGATTGTAGGATCCACCAAAATTAATCTCATCACAAAAAACACAAGGATGAATTATAATGGTTTGATGTGTGACAAAAATCAAATTACTAAGGGAAACTTTAGAAGCACAAGCAAATAACATCACCTAGTAGCCCAAGCACTTAGAACTAAATAAGATCATTAGATTATTATATTTTCTTGGGGCATAACTATCATCACTAAGAAAATCTATTGCTCAAGTATTGAGTACTAAGTATTACTTATTTTTCTCTAGGATGATGGAGAGGTTGGCATAATGAGATGTTATCCCCTCTCCTCGGTTTCAAATCCTTTGAGGGCACCCTTTGTGATAAGGCTCAAAGAGTAGGCGTCCCCGCCTTTCTAGTATATTGGGTTTCCAAACTATTGAATATATAGTAAAATAAATAAATTATACAATATAAAACATTAGATTCAAAAGAATCTATATAATTTAATGCATTATTAAAAGATATAATATTTTAAAGTGGTATATTATACATTTTTGTTTCATATATTTAAAATTACATTTAAAAATAATAAAATAGTACTAACATCAACCAATTAAAAAGTACTACTAACGAAAAAACCAATGTAAAAAAAATACTTTTAAACATGGAAATATGTAATTCCTTCATGGAATTGAGAAATTACATGTATAGATAATACTATTGATACTACATAATGTATAGTTGAGTGTATGTTCAATTAACACTATTTAAAACAAAAATAAAGTAATTTAAATAAAAAATTTCTTATATTTTTACTTTTATGGAAGTGTGTAATTTATTATATTTTTAATATGGAATATTAATAACAATAAAAAGACTTAATGCGGGTTATATACATACCAGCTTAGATCCATCTTAATCCCTGATCTACCAAGTATAAAGAGAGATCAAATCTCTTTTCACTCTTAAAAAGGTATGATTTGAAGTTAATATGGATTATTAATTAATATTAATCATAGTTGAAAAAAATTAATGTAATTTGACGAAATTTTTTAGTTAATAATTATAATTATATTTTTATTTTTGTGTAGTTTGACCAAGTCTAAATATTTACATAACATAACAAGACAAGACCATACAACATCTCTTCCATATTCGGTTGTGGGCACAATAAACAAAATGTTAACATTTTTAAAAATATTAATAACGAAATTAATTAAGATATATTATATGGATATATTTTTTCTACTTTTGAATAGTGGGGGCATGTATCAACATTTTAATGTGGAGAATGTGAATTATAAATAAAATATTTCAACTCCAATCATGTATATTATACAAAAAAGTGAAAATGAAAATGATTTTTTTTTTTACAATTATAACATGTTATTAGTGTGTTGTTCAAAATCTATCTTAACCTGAAATCTACCAAAAGTCTAAAGCAATCAAATCTCTTGAAAAGATGCAAATCTTTGTTCAAGTTTTATAATCAAAATTTACATCTTGAGAAGTTTGATATATCTAGATAAATAGTACGTATGGAGTTAAGATTCATCTATGCTGATTTAAATTACATTTAAATATAAATATAAAATTTTATTAAATTTATAAATTTACTCATATATTACATTTAAGAGATATATTGATAATGTTGAAATGTGATTCCATTATAACAGGGTATAGATTTAAAATTTAATGTATTACAATTAAGTTCATATATATATAAGAGATATATTGATATTTATGAAAAGTGATTCTATTATGACATGGTCTCGATTTAAATTTTGATGTACTACAATTAAGTTGTTAAATGAAGTAATTGTTTTTTAAATGATTTTTTTTTAATATAGATTTAGTGTTTTAATTTTTTTTTTGATATTTTGATTGTGAAGTATTCATTTCTCAAACTTGTGATTTCAATAAATCTCTACTAAATTCTAGATAAATTAGATTGAAAAATAAATTAAAAATATTTTTAAAAATCATATTTAAAAACTAACTACTGTGGTGTAAGTTTTATATTTTCATTCAATCAGCTTAGTCTTTAAGTTTTATGTATAATTATAACTGGTTGTTACTGTTATCTGGTATTTATTATGTATAATTGTGACTAATTGTTACTGTTATCTGATATTTATCAGAATATTTAAAATTTGTGCCCATTGTAAAAATTCGCGTTAAATTACTTTTCTCCGAATACATGTACTCTCAGAGATTGTGAGGATTATAACTTATTTAACGCTGCTGCCATCATTGTTGTTTGTTGCTTCAAAAGATGAGACCAAAGCATTTTGAGTTTCCACTGAAGTGAAAGGTTTAAATATAAATAAAAATATGAATATATAGACCTCCCTCTCTCTACTGGAAGGAGTAACCGTCGTTAAAGGTTAACGAAATACGTGCAAGAATATCATTTCAACCAGAGTTTATGTAGTGTTTCACAACATTTAGCCCTCAATATTTTTAGCCCTCGCACTAAAGACTACTCCAAATTTATATAGTGTTTCACAACATTTAAAAGTCAAAATCAGTGATGACTTCCCAATATAGAAAGTTATCCATTCACGGTTGAAATCCTACATAAAATAAAAGGGCACAGTGATCTACCCATCAAACATTTGATGACGTGTTATCCATTCACTGTTGAAATCCTATATAAAATAAAAGGCCACAGTGATCTACCCATCAACCATTTGATGACGTCCAGCTAAACTATAAGTGATTTGATTTACTATTCGCTCTACAGATCAACTTGAGTACAGCATCTCTTTACTGCGTCCCCACTCGCACTCCCAACTCTCTCTAGAGAATTTAGAGTTGAAAGTACAGGGCCCATTAGATTTTTACGTATTCTAACTGTCAAAAACAGACACTGTCAAAACCAGACACTGTCCAGTTAGCAAGAGTACATTGGTATTCAACTTCTTCCCTTTACCAGAACCTCTTGTGCCAGGAGAAGCTGCCTTGGACTTAACAGCCCGTCTCCCTTTCTTTCCATCGCCTTCTTCGCCTGATGTCAGAGGAGTTTCTTCCAGACCAAAATTTCGAATTACTTGCTCTATGTCTGCTCTTTTTTCCTGCACAGGGTTTAATATTCATTATCAAATCAAACTGCAATAAAAACCCTAAACCCTATATCATAGCATTGCAGTTTTTGAAATTCTTTGGAGTTTTGATTAATTTGATTTTGCTCATATTAATCAAAATTTCAAAATATTTCGAAACCTTGAGTTAAAAATATCCAAAACCCCACTTCAATATAGTTATTGAAATTGTTTTTACTAGATCAGAAAAAGATTCTATACATTATTGCACCCAGAAAAGCCCAATTATATGGGTATAAGTGTTATATGTTAAGGTTAGAGTAAAACCTGAGGCACCAAGACCCAGTTTCCTAAGATCCATTCTTGAGCCGGGCGTAAGTTTGAATAGGGGTATGCCTTAAGAGTGCGAGTGTCAGGGAAGTAGACTGCCCAAAGCTCATTTTCTGCACCTGTAAGCAGTTTGACGATGAATCCACTCCACCAGCAGTCGGCGTCATAAGCTTCCACTGCGTCTCCGACTGAGAAATGGATATGAAACTGAATGTGGGGTGGGATGGGTCTCACTTCACTCCGTTCACTATGCAGCCACACTTCTTCCTCCAATGGCTTTCCATCATTACTCACAAATTTATCATATCGTATCTTGCAACGCCGTCCAGGTTCAGTAACAGCCAGAATAACTCCCTCAAACCAAGCTCCGCCATATCCATCCTCATTGCTGCAAACCTCAATCCTCATTCCTTCCCTCAACGCCATATTTCTACTTCTTAGAACAGTGTCCAATTGTTGGATTGAAAAGTAATAAAAATACTTTCAAACAGATAGATTCTATCTGTCAACACCCCACAGCAAGAGCAATTCCCTTCAAAACTGAAGGGATAGATTCTATCTGTCAACACCCCACAGCAAGAGCAATTCCCTTCAAAACTGAAGGGATAGATTCTATCTGTCAACACCCCACAGCAAGAGCAATTCCCTTCAAAACTGAAGAGATAGATTCTATCTGTCAACACCCCACAGCAAGAGCAATTCCCTTCAAAACTGAAGGGATTCAACACACAATAAAACTTACTGTTAGCTCAAAAGAAAATAATAGACACCCTTCAATTGCCTTCTTTTTTAGCTATATATATAAAAAATAACCCTGTCTAAAATATTCAGCCAACTATGAGTGTGAGTTTAAATAAGAAAAAATACACAACCAAAGTGCTGGTTCTAATAAAAGAAACCACACAACTATAAGTGTGAGTTCTAATTAAAAAAACATAAGAGCTATTATCACATATTATATATATATATATATATTATCAAGATTTAATAATATTGTATTTTTTATTACTAAAATTTAATGATATTATATTTTTTATTAATATTATAAATATTTTTATATTTCATAGATAATAATAATTTTGTAAAAAGATTATTGAAAAATATAATTTATTTTAATAATATAATGTTTATTTAAAATATATAAATAAATTCAGTGTTTAGAAAAAAGAAAAAGAAAAACCAAATACTTAAAATTCAATTCAAAATCAAAATCAATTAAAACAAAAATATAAGGAAAAAAAAAAAAAATGGTAAAGTTCAAAAAAAGTTAAACCACAGTCTAATAAACTACACAACCAGAGTGCGGGTTCTAATAAAAGAAACAACGCAACCATAAATGCGAGTTCTAATAAAAGAAAACATACCAAAGCATACTTCCTTAATATAAGCTATTATCACATATTATATATATATATATATATATATATATATATATATATATATATATATATATATATATATATAACCAAGATTTAATAATATTATATTTTTTATTAATATTATAAATATTGATTTTACTAAAATTTAATAATACTATATTTTTTCATTTTCATTAATATTATAAATATTTTTCATATTTTATAAATAAAATAAAATTTTGTAAAAAAAATTATTAGAAAGTGTAATTTATTTTAATGATAAAATGTTTATTTAAAATATATAAATAAATTCATTGTTTAGAAAAAAATTAAATTAAATAAATAAAATTCAATTCAAAATCAATTAAAACAAAATATAAGAAAAATAAATAAATAAAAGTTAAAGTTCAAAAAGAGTTAAACTATAGTCTACGG